>OX422215.1:229041080-229528580 GCA_949130495.1 Sambucus nigra
GAGTTCACTTTATCTTGCCACTTGACGATAAATCTTAGTTTGATGAAGTTTTGCGATCAAATATAACTCTTTGAACATATTTGAGTGTTTGGGTCAAAATTCATTTGTATCTAGTGCATGCCCATTCATTCCATTACACATGTTTAGACACATCGATACTATACTAGTGTGTAAAGATGATGGGTTTTATGTTAAGTTTTTGAGGTTATTTATACCTATATATGTGTGTATCAGTATGTCATTGGTATATGTTGCATATGTATATATTTGGTATCGTCTTGTTTTGAGTCTTTGAGATTTGCATTTAGTCCACGTTTGCCATATGCTTTATCTTAGGATTTTATTTGGCATGCTATATGATCATACTAGTATCTCTTATTATGTGCATTGAAATTCCTTTTCTCAAAATTGGTAATTTCAAATCGATATCAGATTTCATTACTTATTCATATTGGTATCTTTTTGCGCCGATATTGTTATTTTTTTATTATAGTTTGGATTATTTGTTCTTGAGTTTCCATGTTGTGTGTTTGTCGAACTTTACGCCATTGCATAATTTGATTCCCTCCTCCCTATTTTAAAATTGGTATCTCATGTTCACACATTTGAGGGGAGATTTAGGTTTGGGGGAGTAATAGTTTTATGATTTCTTGATTTGTTTATTCTTGAACAAAAAGAAGGAAAAATGGTATCTTTCCTTTCAAAATTAGGGGGAGACTACTTACCTAGGTTGAGATTATTTTAGGCATTATTAGAATTCTATTCATATACGAATTATATACTTGTTATATTCTCTTTGCATTGAAGGTGTGTTTAATTTGCAGATTTACAACATGTGGCAAAGTTTTTAAGAGAGTAAAGCTACTCAGCGTTTGTATCTATCGAGTATCTGTACTTTTTCCTTTTGGGTTTAGGATTGAATCCTTTTAGACAGCTTGACGGGCCATAGAATTTTTATTTTGGTTTTTTCCCGAATTAGTCAAATGGGATATTTATAAGTACAAATTTCTAGATAAGTAAATTTGTTTGTAATTAGCCTAATTCTAAAAAAAATCGAGCCCTAGATTCGGGTTTGTGTTTTACCTTCAAGTTTTGGACGTGTTTGGATGAAGACGTAGCGCTAGAGTTTTAAAGATTAAATCATCGTGCCATATTTTCGTGCTCGTTTGCATCTTAAATTTCCAAGCATCTCTCGGGTATTAATGAGTATTTATTTTAATCCATGGAGATTTTAATATTGGGTGTTAGAATTTTATTAAATGTTTTAAAAAAATTTCATTAAAATGACTTGACATGTCATTTGAACAAGTTTCCATTGGTCATTAGAATGAGGTTCCTTCGTTCAAACAAGATTTGGAACGATGCCTTCTAGGTTCGCTCTAGAATGTTTCTGAAGTTTTGTTGGAAGTTGTTTGAACGAGAATGGGTACTTTGTTCGAACGAGATGTCAGTTCATTCGAACAAGTACGCGTGATTTTATTTTTTTAAACATATCTTTCCAAATCTTTAATCTCTATCTATTTGTAACCATTCTCCTAGATAATAGAGCTTTGGGATTAGACTTTTAGAATAGCCTTTAGAGAGTTCCTTTTGTGATAAAATTCTTCCAAAGATTTTCCAAGAACCCTTATTTTCACCCAATACATTTAGGATCCAAGATTCATCTTACATATGCTTTATAGATCCACTTTTTGGTCACCAAAGTTTGTTTCTCTACATCTTGTGTTGAGAAATTTTTTCTTGCGTTGGACTTGGTACTTCGTTTGTTGTGTTGCGATGAAAAATCTATGGATTTTGTGTTCCAATCTGTTGACGGTTGTTGAGCCTCATCGGTGGATACCGAGGCATGCGTGGACTAATGCGTTGTGGCATCTTGTGTGGATAGACTCCTGCGTTGCACTATCGAGGAGTGATTGAAGATTGAATATGTTTCAAGGCTTGTATGTATCGAGTCGTTAAGTAAGCCATCTATCATCTTATGTAATTCCGCATCATAATAAATTGTGTGGCTAGACCGTATGAGGTTTTTCCCATTTGGGGTTTTCCTCGTACATCAGCGTATTGTGTGAATGGTTTATTTATTTTATATGTTATCACCTAGATGCATGTTTTGGTTAAAAGGATAAAATTGATTAAATCAATTTGTTGCAACAACTCAATTTAAAATTGGTGAACAAGTCTTATGGGGTTGATTAGTTTAAAAGGTTCTATCTTTAAAATTGAAAAATTATAAAAATTGGCTTTTTGTTGGCAATCCTTGCCTATGCACACACACTGTAAGGGCTTTTACTTTCTCAGAGGATAGGCTGTAGCGTAATTCAATCAGATAAAGTATATCCACAATCAAAGGTCATTCCACTAGTTAGAGTTCAAAAGGCACGCCATATCAAACTGAGTCTAATTGGAAGAAGAAGGATGGCATGCAAGTGAGGTGTCCAGAGATTTTTTAGTCATGTATAAATTTTAATTTCGAGGATGAAATTCCTTGTTTAAGGGGGGGTATGTAATACTCCTTATTTTTATGTGCATAAAATTAATTTGTGAAATTACTATATTGCCTGTAGTGACATGTGATGTCACTATTTATATTCTACATGTGTTATATGTATTATATAATTCAAAATTAAAATCGGACTTAATAAATGGTTATACATTAATTAATTATTTGGAAGCGATTATGTATCATTGGCGACTATGGAATGGTCAGAGATTTGATATTTAGGTTTTCCTTGTTTGGATTATCCTCTCATTATCGAAGTCCACCGATCGTGAAGGAGTTTTTTATCATGTCATGTCGCGCTAAATTAATAAACAATTTATTTTGGACTCATATGGGATATAATATTGGTTTTCTTTGTCTCATAATTCGGGTTGACCTATGGGACATTCAGAATGTCCGTGTATGACTTGATAGGTTTTAAGTCCTATGAATTGGTATATGACTTAGGTAGTGTTTTGGGCCTATTATAGTGGTGTTTGGAGTCATTGAGTTGAGGCCCATATGGAGCCTAAGGCTAATTTCTTGGTTAACTAAGTTGAGAGATAATTTTACTTAACCTAATTAACTTTAGAGGCTAGTGATAGGAACCCTAAGTCTAGAGAGAGGATACACTCAAGAGAGAGGAAGCTTTGGAGATCTTTTGGTTTGGATTCACCCATTTTGTTAAGGTAAGTTTACCTAGATTAAAGGTTTATTTAGGGTTTATTTTATAATGACAATTTCTATTTTGTTCTCTTATGAGTAAAAATGCCATGTGTGAGTACTCGTGGGTGACATGCTAGAAGAGATTTTGATGAGTCACGTACGACATTAACTGCACGGGTACCCTAGTGATAGAGATGGGCATTACCCTGGTCCTTTATCTTGATCCTATGACAAACGTACCCATATCCCGAGGGGAAATACAGAGGGAATGTATAGTATATGTCCTTGGGTATGTAAATCATGCGTTATAACTGGAATGTGTATACCTTGTCAATGGTTTCTAAGGCTATAGGTTCGGTACGGCTGCCTATAACTATACCTAGTGTTCACGAGTGATCCCCAGAGGCAATAGGGATACGCATCTGTATACTTTATGTGCGGACTCAAGTGTATTCCATTTATTTAAATGTGTCGAGGATTGTACTTATGTGAATATTATACTAGAAATTGTCTTATTCTTATTTGGTATTATACTTGAGAGGTATACACTGCCATATCTAATGGAACCGTTTTATTAAATTCAATTGCAAAGAATGATAATTAAATATTTGGTTAACATGGGATTGGAGTTAGACGCATGTGATATTTAGGGTTCTTTGGGTTGGGAAAACTTAAAACAACTAAATATGGAAGGAAGATTCATAGTTATTTATTGTAGCCAAAATATGGTTAAACATTTATTCTTTATAGACTTGTTTCATTTGTTGTTGATTTTGTTTTGCATGACCGAGGACGCAACTGCCACTACACCACATATCGCCAATGGTCAAAATTTTGATCTTGACTACGAGTATAGGTCATGGTCTTCACCAGTGATAATATTAAGCATGACAAAATTATGGGCCACAGTCGGTAGCCGTGACACATGGGGAGAACCTGGGTTATGATCCAAACCCGTGACCACAACACCACGGGAGGTTACCATCCAGGTCCATGACCTAGAAGGCGAAATGTGGGTCACAATTTTGACCCGTGACCACAATATCACAGGGGTCACGGTTGGTCATGGTCCACACCGACGACCCAAAAAGGGGAATATGGGTTATGATTTTGAACCGTGACCACAATATCACTGGAGGTCACGGTTGGTCATCGTCTATAATCATGACCCCTAATTGTTTCCATAAAAAAAATCATTTGGTCACGGTCCGAAACTGAAACCATATATATTTTTTGAAATGAAAAAAAAAATTGTGGTGATGGTTATGGACCGTGATTAACAGCTTTATTTTAATTTTTAAAAAAATGCATGATCATGATTATGGATCGTGACCAAATAAAAAATAATAATATTAAATTTATTTTCCTGCATCCCAAAAGAACTGTAGATTTTTTTAACTTGTTTACATTTTCAGAAATAAATATTATACCAATATGTAATAAAAGTTAACTAATGCATGCTTGTGTGAATAAGTAATAATATAATACAAGTTAATTAACGCGTGTTTATGTGAATATGTAATAAAATACAATGCATGCATGCTTGAATATGTATAACACAAAATAAACTACAACGTATTTTGCGTGAATATGTACAACAGAAATAAAATACAATGAATCCTTACGTGAATATATTCTTTCTCCATTGAGGCCTACACATAAAACTTCAAAAAAGTCACAAGTGGTAAGTAACGAAGGACTTGAATCCCATAAATAACTTTAGAATGCCTACGTAACCAAAACTGGCATCAAAGTCCACATACTTCCTTAGATGAACAAGGCTGGGGACTAACCCATAATTCGAATATAGGGTGTCCCTTTTGATTTACAAAAATTTATGTCAAATGTGTTGAAAGAGTATAAAATTTATGAAACTTTATGTCAAATGTGTTAAAAGTGTAGAAAATCGTGAGCACGCTCTAAATTGGAAATTGTCGTATAGTCCCCCCTTTTCTTGGTTTCTTATTTACGAAAATATATATCAATGGATAATTGTGAGAACACTCAAAGTTAGGTTATTTTGCACACTCCCCCTTCAACGACATATTTTAAGTTTTGCAAGTTTTGGTTAGTTATATAACCAGGCGTCTCATGACTATGTGTCTAGTGCTACGTGTTACATTTGTCCCGGGTGAGGTGTTCGTGCCTCTTATGGGGATGTTTGGGGGCTATTTTGCATTTTCACCCTTCAACGGCATGTTTTCGAGCCTAAGTCTAACTATTTGTAAGTTGTAGTCATGTTCTCTATCTGGGCATCCCGTGATTACACAGTCAGTTGGTACATATTACGTTGTCTCCGTGAGAGGTGTCCATGCCTCTTGTGGAGCCGTTTGGGGGTTGTATTGAATTTTCACCCTTCAACGGCATATTTTCAAGCCTAAGTCAAACTATTTGCAAGTTTTGGTCATGTTCTCTAACTGGGCATCCCGTGACTATGCGATCAATTACTACATGTTATGTTGGTCCAGTGTGAGGTGTTCGTGCCTCTTACCGGCCGTTTGAAGGTTATTTTGTATTTTAACCCTTCAACGACATATTTTGAAGCCTATGTCAAACTATTTGCATATTTTGGTCATGTTCTCTAACCAATCATTTCGTGACTATGCAGTCAGTTGTTATGTCTTACGTTGGCCCATGTGAGGTGTTAGTGCCTCTTATGGGGCCGTTTGGGGGGTTGTTTTACATTTTCACCTTTCAATGGCATGTTTTCAAGCCAAAGTCTAACTATTTATAAGTTTTGGTCATGTTCTCTAATCGATCATCCGTGACTACGTGGCCAGTTGCTACATGTCAAAAAAATCCCATGCGAGGTGTTCGTGCCACTTATAAGGCCGTTTGGGGGATGTTTTGCATTTTCACACATAAACGTCATCTGTTCAAGCCTGAGTCTAACTTTTTATAAGTTTTGATCATGTTCTCTAACATGGTGTCCCGTGACTAGGCGATCAGTTGTTGCGTATTACGTTTGTCCCGTACAAGGTATTTGTGCCTCTTGTGGGGCTGTTTTGGGGTTGTTTTGCATTTTCACCCCCTTCAATGGCATTTTTTCAAGCCTAAGTCTAACTATTTTCAAGTTTTGGTCATGTTCTTTAATCGATCATCCCGTGACTATACGGTTAGTTACTACATGTTACGTTGGCCCGTGTGAGGTGTATGTGCCTCTTGTGGGTCCATTTGGGGGATATTTTATGTTTTCACCCTTCAACGACATATTTTCAAGCTTAATTCTAACTATTTACAAGTTTTTTTCTTTTTCTTCAATCGAGCATCCCGTGACTACATGGTCAGTTGCTACATGTTACATTGTCCCTGTGCGAAGTGTCCGCATAACTTGTGGGGCCGTTTGGGGGTTATTTTGTATTTACACACTTCAACGGCATCTGTCAAACCTGAGTCTAACTATTTGAAAGTTTTGGTCATGTTCTCTAACCGGGCATCTCATGACTACGTAGTCAGTGGCTACGTGTTATGTTGGTCATGTGCGAGGTGTTTGCGACTCTTACGAGGCCATTTGGAGGATAATTTGTATTTTCAGCCTTCAACAGAATGTTGTAAAGATTAAGTCTAACTATTTGTAAGTTTTGGTCATGTTCTCTAATCAGGAATATCCTGACTATGAGATCAGTTACTACTTGTTACGTTGGTCATGTTCAAGGTGTGCATACCACTTGTGGGGCCGTTTGGGGACTGTTTTGCATTTTCACCCTTTAACAACATGTTTTGAAGCCTAAACCTAATTATTTTCCAGTTTTGGTGATGTTCTCAAATTAGGAATCTTGTGACTATGTGGTCAGTTGCTGCATGTTACGTTAGTCTCGTACGAGGTGTACATGCCTCTTCTGGGACCGTTTGGGGGTTATTTTGTATTTTAACCGTTCAACGGTATATTTTAAAGCCTAAGTCTAACTATTTGTAATTTTTGTTTAGGTTCTCTAACCAAGCATCCCGTGACTACGTGGTTAGTTGCTACAAGTTACGTTGGTCCCGTGCGAGGTGTTCGTGCCTCTTGCGGGAACATTTGTGAGTTATTTTGCATTTTTACCCTTAATCGGCATGTTTTCAAGCCTAAGCCTAACTATTGAAATTTTTTATCATGTTCTCTAACCGGTCATCTAGTGACTATGCGATAAGTTGCTACATGTTAGGTTGGTCTCTTGCGAGTTGTTCATACCTCTTGCGGGGCCTGTGGGGGATATTTTGCATTTTCACGCTTCAACAGTGTGTTTTCAAACCTAAGTGTAAATATTTACAATTTTTGGTCATCTTCTCTAACTGAGCCTCCTGTGATTATGCGATCAGATGCTCGTGTTACTTTGGTCCCATGCGAGGTGTTTGTATATGTTGTAGGGTCATTTGAGGGTTGTTATTTGTTTTCACCCTTCGACAGCATGTTTTCAAGTCTAAGTCTAACTATTTGTGATTTTTGGTCATGTTCTCTAACTGGGAATCCCGTGACTACACGGTCAGTTCCTACTTATTATGTTGGTCTCATGCGAGGTGTCCGTGTCTCTTGCGGGGCCGTTTGGGGATTATTTTACGTTTTCACCCCTCAATGAAATGTTTTCAATCCTAAGTCTAATTATTTGCAAGTTTTGGCCATGTTCTCTACCCGGGCATCCCGTGACTGCACAGTTAGTTGTTACATGTTACGTTGGTCCCATCCGAGGTGTTGGTGCCCCTCACGGGCCGTTTGGGAGTTGTTTTATATTCTCACACTTCAATGGTATGTTTTCATGCCTAAGTCTAACTATTTGTAATTTTTTATCATATTCTCTAACTGAGCATCTTTTGACCATGCTGTCAAGTACTACGTATTAGTTGGTCCCGCACGAGGTGTTCGTGCCTCTTACGAGGCCATTTAGGGGGTTGTTTTGCATTTTCACCCTTTAACGAAATATTTTCCGGTCTAAGTCTAACTATTTGCAATTTTGTTCATATTTTCTAACCAGCCGTTGTGTGACTACAAATTAGTTGCTACGTGTTATGTTAATCCCGTACGAGGTATGCGTGCCTCTAGCGGGGTTATTTTGCATTTTCACTCTTCAACAAAATGTTTTCAAGCCTAAGTGTAACTATTTGCAATTTTTGGTCATGTTCGTTGATCGGGTATCCCGTGACTACGCGAGCAGTTGTAATGTGTTACGTTAGTCCCGTGCAAAGTGTTTGTGCCTCTTGCAGGGCCGTCTGGGTGTTATTTTGCATTTTCACTCTTCAACTGCAGGTTTTCATGCCTAAATCTAACTATTTGAAATTTTGGTTTATGTTCTCTAACTGGACATTCCGTGACTATAAGGTCAGTTGCTATGTGTTACGTTGGTCCAGTACGAGGTGTTCCTTTATGTTTAGGGGTAGTTTTGCATTTTCACCCTTCAGTGCTATGTTTTTAAGCGTAAGTCTTACTATTTGTAAGTTTTGGTCATGTTCTTTAACCAGGCATCCCATGACTACACGGTCAGTTACTACGTATTATGTTGGCACCGTACGAGGAGTTCATTCCTCTTACAGGGCCATATGGGTTTGTTTTGCATTTTCACCCTTCAACAGCATGTTTTCAAGCCTAAGTCTAACATTTTCAAGTTTTTATCATGCTCTCTAATCTGGCTTCCTATGACTATATGGTGAGTTGCCCCCTGTTATGTTGATCTTGTGCGAGATGTTTCTGCCCCTTGTAGGGCCGTTTAGGAGTTATTTTTCATTTTTACCCTTCAACGGTATGTTTTCAAGCCTAAGTATAACTAATTTCAAGTTTATGTCATGTTCTCTAAACATTCAAAAATCAAAATAAACATTCAAAATTCAAACTAAACATCAATAAATCAACATAAACATTCATAAATAAAACTAATAGGATATAATTTAGATACAAATCATATTTTCAAATGCCAATATAATAATAGGATATAAATTGAATTGCTAAGGAAAAAATAAAGTTTTGATACTTAATCTTTATCTAAATCAACTAAAAGATCCTTCAAATTAGGGTTGTCATCAAGAGCAGACTGTATTACTTTAGGAGCCTTTAATGCATCTATTTTAATAGTCATAAGCTTCGATGCATGAACAATAATAGACGAGTTGCCATCATTTATGCACTTTCGAGTAGAAAACCTTATTTATGTTCTAAAAATCACATATAAATGGCTCTTCGATTATACAACCTTTACTCTTCATCTTTGATAAATATACCATGATAAGTTCGAAATCGGGATCAACTTTACAAGCATTCCTAATGTCTTCCACATTCATCCCGTCACAATAGAATATGATTTTTATGAAATGTAAATAATCGAATTCTAGGATTTATGGGACAATCCCATAATATGTTAGCACCGTATCTTTTGAATTTTCGTCGTTTTTACTAGTGACACGGGTAGTAAAGGCATAAGTTGAATTTTTAATGTTTTGTGTCAAAAGATTTTTCTCAAATAGGGCTGCAACAAAATCAAAACCATTAGTATGGAATATCTTTAACTCTTTTACTTGAAATTTGGAACCTTCTACTATGTATGCAAGCCTTGATGAGACATCACCTCTCTTAAGAAGCTATATTTATTAATAAATTTATATTAGGACATGTTTTTACCACACATGATTAAATAACCTCACATATAAGAGGTGGAAATTACCTCTTTTGATATGCATGCTCTAAAATCATTCGTCGTGTAACGAATCCTTTAATTTCGGGCAATTTCGCTCTCATAATTCCTAAAGTTAAATTATAGAGCTTAGATCACAACATATAGAATATATAAAATCAAAAGAGATCAATTCAGTTAATTATGTAGCTATGTACTCTCTTTAATCTTCAACTCCATCCTGCGATTCGAAGACATAATGAGTTGCTTACTCGTGTTATAGATTAGTGAGTCTTACCTCTTTAGGGCTCCCAAAAGGCAATTAATTCACAAACTCGTCTGGTTTCTTGGATCACTCATTCTCTAAGAGGCTTGAGCATCCTCAGTTCTTGTTCTGGCATATGTTCCCAAGTATATATAGATGATTCCACATTTACGTATTCTTCAGCAATTGACCCTCCAATATACAGTGTAATTTTTATATAATCCTTGAAGATTTTCATTAAGCTCTTAAAAGGATAGATCTAGTGATGCCTAATGGGACCACATAATAGAACCTCATTGCATAAATGCACAAGCAGGTGAATGCTAATATAGAAGAGCGATAAAGGAAAATATTTCTCTAATACACAAATTGCCTCGGCTAAAGAGTATTTCGTGGCTCTAATGTGCTTTTTGTTTACCACTTTTGCACAAAGTAGGGTAAATCAAATTTTATTTGCATAATTTCTAGACGGAGATCTTTATGTTCACAGAAGAAATGCCTAAATAGAAGAGGGATCAATTTAATGATGAAGTCCCAGCAATGAGAGTTGCAATGTTTCAGGTCATTGGTTTAGTAGCTTACTATCCTGTGCAAATTACCGAGATAACCAATTGAAGTCTTCAAGTTGAACAATATGATTGAGAGGATATTCTTCTCACTAGAGTGAATGTGAAGGAATCCAGGGGATATAAATTCTTTTTATTGCAAGATCGATTTTTAACCACAATTTCTTCTTTACTTTCATATCATATAGATTGAGGCACGCTCTCTCTCCATCTTTTTAATGAGATCCACCCAATCATGTTCCTATAAGATGTTCTGCAACATTCTTCTCTATGTGAATCATATCAATTACATGCCTTACACGATGAACTTTCTAACACGATAAGTCAAAAATTATTGATCGTCTGGACCATGCCTTCGTTTTACTAGGGTCGTTATGATCCCCCTAGTTTTACGCTTCAGGCTTACAAACTGAGGGTATTTGCCTATGAACCTATTCCTCATATATGCAAACTTTATTTTTGCCTCAATCTGCTGACCAGAAACCCTAGTAGGTTTTGTCTTATGCTCGTGACCTACATGTAAGAAGTTAGACTCGTGAGTCAAACACCGTCATGCCTTTATCCCACAACTCTTTAAGTTCTTTGATTAATGGGGTAAAAACATATTAATATCATTGTCAGGAGCCTTTAGCCCGGGTTTCAATAAAGATAATAATATGAACTCATTTCTCATGCACAGTGTCGGAAGGAGACTTAAAGGTTCCATAATAACTAGACAATAACTCTGATTCAGACTTAGATTATTGAAAGGGTTAAATCCATCACTTGATAATGAAAGACAAACATTGTGCAGTTCCTTTTCAAATTCATGGTGTCGAGCGTTTAAAATTTGGAAAATAATTGAACCAATTGGATGACGCATTAGATTCCCACCCACCTTGCATCGAGTGTGCCATGCCATGACCTCTGTTATCCATGATACAGTGAAAAACCGTTTTAATCTTGGCCCGAGGGTAAAATACTTCAAAACCTTTTATGGAACTTTTGAGCACTTGCGCTATTTTGCAGACTTGACTTTTCGATTCTCACAAGACACATATTTAGGCTCACTGCATACAGGACATGCACCCTTCTACTTGTGCCCGTTGCGGTATAATATGCAATCATACTTGCATGCATGAATAGAATTGTAGTTCGAACCCAAACATTTAAATATCTTCTCCATGATAGGGTAATTATCTGGTAACATGTTCTCCTTTAGGATAATTTTTGTAACCCGCTTAAGAATTTCGGTTACACTATTTCCTGACAAACTAAATTGACTATTCAAATTATGCAAATAGATCATTGCGTACAATACCAAGTGAACTTTTTCATAATTTTTATATAAAGGTCTAGATCCATTGGCTTCAACCATATGTATTCCTGATCTTCGATTAATTCAGCATCAACTTTTTCATTGACTTGGTCATAATGCACATTATTCATATCCATAATCTGGCGGTTTTGATTGTGGTGGACTCCATAAGCATCATCAATTAAGTCGATAAAAGGATGATATACTGGAGAATCGTTCACTAGTTCCACTCGGTGGGGTTCTGTCACGCGGTCATGTGATAATAATTCTTTCAAAATATATGGTACATTATTTTCCCCATGGAATGTCCATAACTTATAGTCTTGCATAATACCCCCACATTAGCAAATGAAATTCCAGGTCATCCAAAGACTAAAATTTTTTGTTTATACAATGGATGCACGAACGCAAAATCTTTTCACTATTAAGATTTCTATTTCTATGCCTAATGAATTCTCGAACACCCTTCACATGACTATCAGATACTTTTTGAAACTCTCATATCCACTCTTTTTATTATGGGAAAGCCATTCTGGAGTCTTCAAAACAAATTCATAGAAAATTCAATGAACACGATCAAAAAGAAATATTACAAGAAAATTCATTCAAAGAAAATTCATTCAAAGGAAAAGGATATTACAACAAAATTCATTAAACTCGATGTAAAAGAAATATTATGAGAAAATTCATTCAAACGAAACAGATATTATAACGAAATTCATTAATATATTACAAATTCCTTCATAAAAAACATTGTTCAAGGCATAGCCTTGGACAACAAATTAACTGTCCAGGTAATTATATAATTTACATAATTTAAGAATAATGGTCCCTCCCTATAGTTAACGTACGCAGGCTCATCTCCATAATTAGAGTATATTTTATCAACAAAAATTTAAGCTTCACCCATCACCCAAGGCCGATTGTGGACATGTGCTTAGATAAGTACAGAAATGAGAGTGCACGTGCCAATGATTCTGGTATCGATCAAGTTTCGTATATAATATGATTTTTTATAGTCAGTGTGAGTGGATAACGATGATGCACAAAATGTTTCGGGTGCAGGCATTTACGAGGGGAATGTTTTTGGAGGAGTCATTTGGGAGGGAAATGTTCCAGGAGAGGATAGGGGAATGTTTGAGGCATTTGAGGGGGGTAACCATATTGTTGAGTTAAAAGTTTAACCACTCCATAGATTTCATTATTCACGAGTTCCATGTCCTTTCGAAGCTCTAACACCTCTCATTTCATTTTGGAACCTTCTTCCTACCCCTCGCCACCTCACCCATATTTGAAGATATCTCGTCTACTAAAGGTGCATTGTGCTGTAATCTCGTACTTGGCATACGTGATCCCACACCTCTTGTCATCCCCTTATGGTTCCTCCCTAACACCTAGGTTAGGGCATATGATTGAATGTCATTGGGGTTGCACTCAGACTGACTATTGGGCATGCCTTTTATCATTTATTATAACATAATATTATATTTAGGACTACGATTTTAACAATAATAATATTATAGTGTGTGTGTGTGTGTGTGTGTGTGTGTGATAAAACTAAATTAAAACTCACCAAAGTTGGCGCCAATCTGTCTGGAAATTTATTGGTCCCTTTTTCTCATTAGGCATCAAAGTACAAGTTGACCCGATTAGATTCTTTACCTTCTTTCGGAGTCCCCTTGGTCCGTTTCGCCCATTCACCCTTAATATCATCATAATATTTGCCCTGAGTTTGTGATTATCATCTTTTTTTACTTATTCAGCTTATTTATGTAACAACCCGCCCTTTTGGAGACGATTAAATTCCATAATTAAGTATAAATTGGAATTTGGAGAATTTCTCGAAATAGTAATTTTTGAGATTTTCGAGGATTGAATGATTTTTTATGGATGTTGTGATTATTTCTGGGACTATATAGGTCGAAACATTTTAATTACATGTCGCCGTGGAGTATAGCGTCAAAAGAGGTAAGATTTTGAGTAGAAAACCCGCATTTACTTTTATGGGTTAGAATAGTGATTTGCGGTCAAGTACCTCGGATGGAAATTTTGACTGCGTCATGAGTCTCGGAATGTCCGAGATAGTCGGAAAAAAGTGTCCGATTGTCGAAATTGAGTCCCGGATGATTTTGGGGTTAAACGGGCTCGTAATAGAGTAAACGATTCGTTTTTGGGGTATTTAAGGATTAAACCCTTTT
Organism: Sambucus nigra; assembly: GCA_949130495.1. Taxonomy (NCBI): domain Eukaryota; kingdom Viridiplantae; phylum Streptophyta; class Magnoliopsida; order Dipsacales; family Adoxaceae; genus Sambucus; species Sambucus nigra. The sequence continues at coordinate 229,055,127 of OX422215.1, forward strand.
CTCCTTATAAAAGGAGGAAGAGAGGGAGAAAAAGAGAAATAAAATAAGAGAGAAGAGAGAGAAGAGGAAGAAAAGAGGAGAAAAGGGGGAGATTCCGTCTAGCCTCCGCGGGATTCGGCTCGAGGACGTCGGATTTTATCCACGAGGCAAGTGTTTACTTGCTTTATTTATTTTTAAGCATAAATATCTCATATCATTGTTGGTATAACAAACCCTAATGATTTTGGGTTGGGTTTTCATGGATAAAACGGGTTTTCAGAAGTTAAAACGAATAAACCCCTAAAATTTGATAATTGGAGAAATTTAGAAATTTATCGAAAATATTGGGTGATTCCGGGTTTTAGGATGTTTAGAACCCGTATTATAAGTGTATTTGTTGTTGGTAGAAGTTGTAGGCCGTTGGGAGAGGAGATGGAAGCTTGGGGGAAGCTTCCATGGCCGAAACAGCTTCTCGGAGAAGAAGCTGCCCGACATGATCGATCGATCGAGCCATCGATCGATCGACGGCCAAGGGTCGATCGATCGACCCCTGCTGAAAATAGACAAATTTTCTTAGGGTGAATTGGATGAGGTGAATTCCAATTCTAATTGATTCGGGATTTTTTATGTGATAACATAAGGAGTCTATTAGGACTATATGGTCCACGAATTAAGAGAAATTAGGAGGGTAAAGTAAGGGTTTTAAATGTATAACCCTTAATCGATATTTTCGAGGAAAATAGAATTTAATGGTTTAGGGTTCCTAAATTATGTTGGGAACTTTAAGTGATTAATTGGACTAGAGGTGGTCCTTGAGTTCATGGAAATGAACTCCATGACCCACTAAATTCAAGGTTTGGGAAAGATAAATCCCTAAGTTATGGTTTTGGGCTTTTAGGCCTATATGATTTATGAGTATAGGAAAATATAGAAATATTGATTTTGGTTGAGTGAATCCTATGAGAGGATTATGATGAAATTTGGGAATATAGGTATATATTCACTAAATGTAAGATGGTATAATTGGAGATATCTAATAAATCCTTAAGAGAGGATTAATGTAATTATTAATATTTTGGGTTTAGTATCATGCTTATATAAATGCATGATTATGATTCCTTGAGGGAATCTTTGGGATTATTGGTCATCGCTAGATGCTATAGGCCATTATGGCCGTTTATATATATTCTAGGAGAAATATATAGTATATGTGTATACTATGTTGTTAAAGTGTATATATATGATATGATGGAAATGATTTTTAAAATATAAGTATGAGTATTTTCAAAATGGTAAGAATGTTTTTCATAATTGATAAAATATGGATTACACACCTCTCTAAATCGCTATCATAAGGGAAGTTGCGTGCGTATGGTGAAGCCCCCTGACAAATTAACGCAGGGTGGATATAGTCCTATAGGCCATATGAGCGTTTGTTGTATTTTTTTCTGCGATGGTTAGGAGATTTCGGGTGTGGTCTTGACTATCCCGCAGGAATATGGCTGCTTCCCGACGTCTTGCGATGTAGGATCCCAGGTTGTCTCGATGATAGGCCCTGGAAGATGATAGCCATTTCGGGGTGCGCACAGTGGGGAAACCCGGACGGGCGGTCTTAGAACGCGTTATATTAAAGCAATTCCTGATAATGGATTGGCTTTAATTACATTTCCTGGATATAGGAAGGGAAATGGATTATATGGATTGGCTTCGGTAACACTTCCCGGATGGAAGAAGGGATGTGGAAGCATATGATATGATCAAAGCATTTTTATGATAATGAAAATGGCTTTGAATACATTTCCTGAGTATAAAAAGGGAAATGGGATGATTTAAAAAGGAAAAGCATTTTTATGATAATAAAATTGACTTTTAAAGAAGTATATGATTTGTTAAAGCAATTCATGTTAATGAGTTGGCTTTTAAATACATTTCGTGGATATGAGAAGGGAAATGGAAGTTTTTGAAATGGAAAGGATAAGTATTGATAAATACTTTGTATATAAATCCTCAGTCCGGGAGGTAGATCCGGATGTGTATTATATAGATGAAATTCAATTGGTAAACCTTAGTCCGGGAGATATTATCCGGACGTATATTGTAGATGTATATATATGTATGAACTTATAAATTTGTGCGTGCTACGGGCCTAATGGATCTCTACCATTAACCCTGCCAAGTAGTAGTGTATCGGGGGGGTTCCTTGTTTGGATTCCGCTTTGCGAGACACCCCACGCACGAACTTAGTGCAGTGTTGAGAATGGAGGGAAGTTTAGCCCTTAGCACTTGGACTATCTGGGGTGGATAGTAGATGGGTAAATTAGACTAGTTAGGCAGGAATAGCTTGACTAGGGTATGTTATTAGGGTGTGTTAGGTGTGCACTATTAGAGGAGAGGTAAGGGGTATCTCATGGGAGTGCGATACCAATTTAAATATGAGATAAAACTATTTTTCTAAAAATAAAGCATTTATGCAGTTGCAAAATATTTTCAAAATTTGGGCTCTGACCCGTTTATCTACTTTTCCTTTCTTCCTATATTATATATATATTTATATATAGGTGTCCAGACACAGGGATGCCTGGATGGCACTTCTTTCGAGTCAGACGTCAGCTGCAGCAGCTGTGGATGCGTGCAGGTTTTTGATAGCCGCTTCCATCCTTGTACTCTAGATAGGAGGTATTGTATAAATTTTCGAGCCAATGGCTCAATTGCATTTATTTATTCTTTTATACGTTAATTCGATATGGTTGTATAATTTGAACCGAGTGTTCGGTTATTTTATTTCATTTCATTTTCATTTCAGTTTCATTTACGCATTTACTTGTGGATGTTTCATTTTAATTGTTTAAAAAGAGTAGTTAAGTAAAAGTTTTTAACGCTCGCCTAATAGGACATTAGTAATTAAATGGATTTTCGACAGTGACGCTAAGAATGATCCATATGTGACTCCTGTTTTAATTTGATATAGGAGTGATCGCCCGGTATCCCATTAGGCGGGTTGTTAAAGATGGTATCAGAGCATCAGGTTCTAGTGTCATTAGGAATCTTTGCGGACGTACTACGCTTTCAGCGTTGATCTTGATTTGATATAGAGCCTCGGGATTAGGATTGTTGATTCATTTGTGAGATTTCGTTCTCCTGCCATGTTAGAAGATTATAGTAATCTTTTGCGTGCTCGTTATAGAATCATGTGCCGATCGAGGAAGGGCGACCAAGGAGAGCCTTGAGGAGTACAGTAGGAGGCGAGACTTAGCTGGGGTAACTGATAGAAGTTGGGGAGACTGTAATTGAGGTCACTCCCCTTATGGCGATTGTTAGGGATGGTTCCAACGACTACTAAAGTATAGTAGCTCTGAGCATCTAAGTACTACTATGGTAAAAAGTGGTACTCAAGTTGAACTACCCCATGGAGATAAGGGTTCGAAGGGGATCTTACGAATATTTTTAATCGTGAGTCCCCATGATTCAGCAAGATTGAAAAGGATGTTGTTTTGGGAATTATTAACATAAGGATCGGCCGGAGGCCGACAGTGAATAAAGAGTATTATGGAGAAGTGAACCTTGTACCGAGGTGAGATAGGTACAACGAATAATGAGTCCTTTCCAGGAAGGATAGGCTCACTAGAGAAGTGTTGCTAACACTTACGGAGAATGTGGGTGTGTTCAGGTTCCCCTGAGTGGACATCCACATGGGGAAATTTGTTGAAACTAGTAATGTACTTTCCTTTTAATGAAGAGTGAGAGTGCAGCTACAGCGGAAATATTGCGACTTCTCAAATAAAAAACCAATTTTAATTAATCCCAAATTTTAGTTAAAACCCTAAGACATGTATCTAGATGATTTATCAAATAAAATATAGCATGCAGGATAAAAACAAACAATTTCAGGAAAAATCTCCCAAAGGGGCAAAACCTTTTATTTTCATTATAATATTGTAACATACAATTTCGGATTACAATGAAAATACAGTGACTAAGAATTACCCTCAGGTATCGGATTTTGTAGTCGGCGGCTGGAAATATCCCTTTCCAGGAGGGCAGCAATGAATCCACACGCAGCGAACCCACATGAACCTCAGTCCAATCAACAAAGGAAGAACCGCAGCACTCCTCAATGACACGCAGCCATGAAACTTTGTAGAGACTCCCTCAGCAATGACACGCAGCTCTCGGTTGTAAAGATCTCTCCACAAAGGTTTGAACAAACACAAGGTTGTGTTCTTGGGTTACCAAAAAATTCACAAAGGTTTGGCAATTGTGTGAATCAAAACATGAGTCTTGGGACTCAAAAATATGAAGACTAGAGTAATTTGGACTCTCAAAAACGTCTTCTAAAGTCTTGCAAAACAACTCCCCCGAAGTTGGTATTTATAGGAAAAAATATGAAGAGTCCCATGTTCTTAAAACTCTAAAATTCTATCCAGCGTACAAAAAAAAACAGCATTCTTTAAGGAATTTTCTCTATCTTCAAAAGGTCATAACTCCTTCACCGTAGCTCGGATTGAGGTGCTCTTTTTTCCAGTATCTTTGTTGCGGCGAGCTCTTCAACTTTCCAGTTGACCAGACCTTCGAACTATGGATGTAAAATTACGAAAATGCCCTTGAACACTCCTATCGTGCCTTTTTTCACTGTTTTGACTTCCCTTGCGTACCACTTGCATTAAGTCCCTAAAATCTTGGACCGTGAAGTCATTGAGGCAGATGTGGGACATATTAATGGAGATTTTGAATGCTTGATTCCCGGAATTCGGATAGAGGCCGTCATGTGAGATCGTGAGGTGACGTGCCAAATGTAGCGGCGTACGACATACACAAATGTAACATGTTGGACATGAGAAAAAATGTCCTTACAAATCTCCCCCTATGTCTATGCCGGTACATACATAAAAAATCCGAATTATCAAATATGAAATTGCCTATACAAATCTACCCTTCCATGAACCCAAAACTGGAAAAAGTACAAATGAATAGTCTCCATCGTTTGTTCTTCAAATCTTCAGGAATCTCAAATCTTTTCTCATCAGGGTGTGCAATTCAGAGATCATCAATGTAGTACCTACACACATGAGATAAAGAAAAAAATACCAAGTGACGTATCGAGTTTGAAATGAGATAAACATAGATACCAATATATGATAAGCATATGTCAAATCTCAAAACTCCCCCAAAATTCAAACTCTCCCATAAAATGATAATTCTTTCTCCCCCTTTTTATGATGTCCACAAATAGACAAATAAGAAGAATGAATCAAACAAGCAAAATCGGGGTGTCACGGTATACAAAAAATACACAAACTATTTTTGATTTTTTTTAATTTTTTATACAAAAAATAGATACCATTTTGAAAAAAAATGTAAAACATGATACAAAAATCACACCATGGATTTAAACTCAAACAACCAAGTCATGGAAACGGAATGAATGGGTGTGAACACATTCGATAGGTAAATCAACTCAATCAATCATATGTGCACGATGCATATGTGTACCCCTAACGAATGAACATCAAAAGTATCCTTAGGTGTAAAAAAAATTTGTTGAATTTAGATGACATCGTCTTATGCAAATCAACAAATCAAAGTCAAAGTGATTTCCACACCAATAACGTCCAAAACTATGTAGCGCATTTTCAAGCATTTCAAGGACGTGCAAACCCATTTTAAATTCTCCAACCAAACTCCCTCATATATATATATATTCTTTTAGAGGTAATCTAAATTCTCAAACATTGGAGAATTGGTGCAAAAACCTAAATGGCCCATAATTGGCATGATATTTTTTTTTTTATATATTGCCTTTAAATTTTTTTCGGGCTCTTTTAACCTCTTTGGACCTCGGATAATAAAATTCCTCAATTTTTAGGTCCTTTTTAATGGTGGATTTTGCGCAAAGGATAGATGATTACCTTTCGCAGCCCCTCCCCGTTTTTAAATAAAGCACACAAACTCACAAAACGGTTCTTATATGCACAATTTCCTTATCAAAAAATTATCGCGCTTGGTTCATTTTAATGACAGGATTGAAGTGAAAACACCCAACCAACATGTGATAAGACAAACACAATAATCAAATAAATCCGTGCATGTGTGCAATAAAGGAAACATGAGTCAAACATGTAGGAAGTAACAATTAATTACATCTTAATGACTCCAAACATTATAAAGCACATGGATGAATTGACATATTGTCTCAAAACACTATCAAATAGTCACATGAAAATAATGGAATGATGTTGTGACTCGGTCATCCTAAGTGTTCATCCATAAAAGGTGCAAACAAAATACAAAAATCTTTTTGGATTTTCTCAAAATTTTAACAAACTAAATTTTTTTTTTGTATTTTTCAAAAAATTTCAAAAAAATATATACAAAAGGTACAAGTCATCACACTAGTAAAAATACATCATGAAACCACAACTAGTGTATGACAAACATGCAATCACAATCAACCAAAAGATTTCACATGGGGTGAATTACGTGCAAGCAAACGGGAATCGTGGACAAATAAACCATAAGCCTCTAAATCCGATTTTCTAACCCAAATTGATGTGTAACGAAGTGTGGGGGTTTTGGGAATCGAACTTATTCTTTCATTAACCTTCTTAGGTCCATTTAAAAGCTTATAACAAAAGTGCCTAAGATGACCTTGCCTACCACAATGTGTGCAAGAGTAAATCAAAGGAAATATTGCGACTTCTCAAATAAAAAACCAATTTTAATTAATCCCAAATTTTAGTTAAACCCTAAGACATGCATCTAGATGATTTATCAAATGAAATATAGCATGCAGGATAAAAATAAACAAATTATATATAAAACCCTTTTAACACAAACAAACCCTAAACATGCAGCAGTATGTGATTGAATAAATAGATAATCTACGCAAGAACATTCAAACACATGCAATTAAGGAAAAATCCCCCAAAGGGGCAAAACCATTTATTTTCACTATAATTTGTAAGAAAACGGCTTACAATCGGATTACAATGAAAATACAAGTTGACTAAGAATTACCCTCGGGTATCGGATTCTATAGTCGCGGCTGGAATTATCCCTTTCCAGTAGGGCTGCAATGAAGAAGAAGAACAGTCTCCTCCACAAGGGTTGAACAAACCAAAGTTGTGTTCTTGGGTTGCAAACGGATTCACAAATATTTGGCAAGGATGTGTGAATCAAAACATGAGTCTTGGGACTCAAAAAATATGAAGACTAGATGTATTTGGACTCTCAAAAACGTCTTCTAAAGTCTTGCAAAACAACTCCCCCGAAGTTGGTATTTATAGGAAAAAATATGAAGAGTCCCATGTTCTTAAAACTCTAAAATTCTATCCAGCGTACAAAAAAAAACAGCATTCTTTAAGGAATTTTCTCCATCTTCAAAAGGTCATAACTCCTTCACCGTAGCTCGGATTGAGGTACCGTTTTTTCCAGTATCTTCGTTACGGCGAGCTCTTCAAATTTCCAGTTGACCAGACCTCCAAACTATGGATGTGAAATTACAAAAATGCCCTTGAACTCTCCTATAATGCCTTTTTTTCACTGTTTTGACTTCCCTTGCGTACCACTTGCATTAAGTCCCTAAAATCTTGGACCGTGAAGTCGTTGAGGCAGATGTGGGACATATTAATGGAGATGTTGAATGCTTGATTCCCAGAATTCGGATAGAGGCCGTCATGTGAGATCGTGAGGTGACGTGCCAAATGTAGCGGCGTACGACATACACAAATGTAACATGTTGGACATGAGAAAAAATGTCCTTACAAATCTCCCCCTATGTCTATGCCGGTACATACATAAAAAATCCGAATTATCAAATATGAAATTGCCTATACAAATCTACCCTTCCATGAACCCAAAATTGGAAAGATACAAATGAATAAGTCTTCATCGTTTGTTCTTCAAATCTTCAAAACTTCAAATCTTCAATCTTTTCTCATCAGGGTGTGCAATTCAGTGATCATCAATATAGTACCTACACACATGAGATAAAGAAAAAATAACAAGTGACGTATCGAGTTTGAAATGAGATAAACATAGATACCAATTTATATGAAAAGCATAAGTTAAATCTCAAAACTCCTCCAAAATAAGATAATTCTTTCTCCCCCTTTTTATGATGTCCCCAAATAGACAAATAAGAAGAATGAATCAAACAAGCAAAATCGGGGTGTCACGGTATACAAATCAAGGCATCAATCAATATGGTAAACGTGCTCTAGCAAGGAGATGCTCAAAAAAAAACTTTCACAAACTATTTTTTGATTTTTCAATTTTATATACAAAAAATAGATACCATGTTGAAAAAAAAATGTAAAACATGATACCAAAATCACACCATGGATTTAGACTCAAACAACCAAGTCATGGGAACGGAATGTATGGGTGTGAACACATTCGATAGGTAAATCAATTCAATCAATCAGATGTGCATGATGCATATGTGTACCCCTAACGAATGAGCATCAAAAGTATCCTTAGGTGTAAAAAATTTGTTGAATTTAGATGACATCGTCTTATGCAAATCAACAAATCAAAGTCAAAGTGATTTCCACACCAATAACGTCCAAAACTATGTAGCGCATTTTCAAGCATTTCAAGGACGTGCAAACCCGTTTTAAATTCTCCAACCAAACTCCCTCATATATATATATTCTTTTAGAGGTAATCTAAATTCTCAAACTTTGAAGAATTGGTGCAAAAACCTAAATGGCCCATAATTGGAATGAAAATTTTTTTTTTTTTTTTTTATATATTGCCTTTAAATTTTTTCCGGGCTCTTTTAACCTCTTTGGACCTCGGATAATAAAATTCCTCAATTTTTTAGGTCCTTTTTAACGGTGGCTTTTGCGCAAAGGATAGATGATTACCTTTCGCAGCCCCTCCCCGTTTTTAAAATAAAGCACACAAACTCACAAAACGGTTCTTATATGCCCAATTTCCTTATCAAAAAATTATCGCGCTTGGTTCGTTTTAAGGACAGGATTGAAGTGAAAACACCCAACCAACATGTGATAAGACAAGCACAATAATCAAATAAATCCGTGCACGTGTGCAATAAAGGAAACATGAGTCAAACATGTAGGAAGTAACAATTAATTACATCTTAATGACTCCAAACATTATAAAGCACATGGATGAATTGACATATTGTCTCAAAACACTATCAAATAGTCACATGAAAATAATGGAATGATGTTGTGACTCGGTCATCCTAAGTGTTCATCCATAAAAGGTGCAAACAAAATACAAAAATCTTTTTGGATTTTCTCAAAATTTTAACAATCTAATTTTTTTTTTTTGTATTTTTCAAAAATTTTCAAAAAAATATATACAAAAGGTACAAGTCATCACACTAGTAAAAATACATCATGAAACCACAACTAGTGTATGACAAACATGCAATCACAATCAACCAAAAGATTTCACATGGGGTGAATTACGTGCAAGCAAACGGGAATCGTGGACAAATAAACCATAAGCCTCTAAATCCGATTTTCTAACCCAAATTGATGTGTAACGAAGTGTGGGGGTTTTGGGAATCGAATTTATTCTTTCATTAACCTTCTTAGGTCCATTTATAAGCTTATAACAAAAGTGCCTAAGATGACCTTGCCTACCACAATGTGTGCAAGAGTAAATCGGGCGATTTGTGTTCCCTAAAGGTGGCCCTCTCCTCAAATTTATCGGTTGCTCTCTCTGAGGTGGGTCTCTCCTAATGATCCTAGGAGGTTCTCTCACACGTGTGGGAATGGGTGCAACATATTTTTCAAGACCAATCCCACCCCTATCCGTTTTGATCTCGATTGTGCCTAAAATCTTATCAAGTTTTTCAGACCTAGACTCCAAATCAAATTTCACTTTACTTGAATCTTTCAATTTCACCTCAAGTTCACCTATCCTAGATTCAAGTACTAGTTTAGAATCCTCAAACTCTAAAAGCTCCCTTTTCATAGTCTCCATCAACCCTCTAAGACTATCTCTCTCACCCTCGACGTACTCAAGCTTCTCTTTCAAAATTTTCTCATGTGCCCTAAGTTCTTTAATTAAAAAATCATTATTTTTTATGGCACACTCTTTCAATTGAGCTTTCAATTTCAAATTTTCTTTCCTTGTTTTCAAAGTTTCAGCATAAAGTTCATTGAAAGCAGTTTGCAAGTCATGCTCATCTACACTTTCCTCCTCACTTTCATCCACACTCCCATCACTTTCACTATCATCACTAATCACACGGATGGGAAACTCTCGCCTAGAAGCATAAAAAACTTCTTCTTTCGAATCACAATCACTAAGGGTAGAAACATGAGAAATCGATTTATTCAATTTCTTCTTTAAATTTGTGGTACACTCATGTAACGTGTGACCAACACCCTCACAACAAGGACACCTCTCAGATTCGTTTTCAACAGAAGATTTAAAACAAGAGTTTGTGTGAATTTTCCAAAATTTTTCAAAAATTTGACATCGAAGATCATCAAAACCATCAAAATCCATTTTTGTGCAAAATCAGAATCAAAACACAATAACTTAGTGCAACAGGCTCTGATACCAATTTGAGAGAGCAGCAGCAGCGGAAATATTGCGACTTCTCAAATAAAAAACCAATTTTAATTAATCCCAAATTTTAGTTAAAACCCTAATACATGCATCTAGATGATTTATCAAATAAAATATAGCATGCAAGATAAAAACAAACAATTTCAGGAAAAATCCTCCAAAGGGGCAAAACCTTTTATTTTCATTATAATATTGTAACATACAATTTCGGATTACAATGAAAATACAGTGACTAAGAATTACCCTCAGGTATCGGATTCTGTAGTCGGCGGCTGGAAATATCCCTTTCCAGGAGGGCAGCAATGAATCCACACGCAGCGAACCCACATGAACCTCAGTCCAATCAACAAAGGAAGAACCGCAGCACTCCTCAATGACACGCAACCATGAAACTTTGTAGAGACTCCCTCAGCAATGACACGCAGCCCTCGGTTGTAAAGATCTCTCCACAAAGGTTTGAACAAACACAAGGTTGTGTTCTTGGGTTACCAAAAAATTCACAAAGGTTTGGCAATTGTGTGAATCAAAACATGAGTCTTGAGACTCAAAAATATGAAGACTAGAGTAATTTGGACTCTCAAAAACGTCTTCTAAAGTCTTGCAAAACAACTCCCCCGAAGTTGGTATTTATAGGAAAAAATATGAAGAGTCCCACCTTCTTAAAACTCTAAAATTCTATCCACCGTACAAAAAAAACAGCATTCTTTAAGGAATTTTCTCTATCTTCAAAAGGTCATAACTCCTTCACCGTAGCTCGGATTGAGGTGCCGTTTTTTCCAATATCTTTGTTGCGGCGAGCTCTTCAACTTTCCAGTTGACCAGACCTTCGAACTATGGATGTAAAATTACGAAAATGCCCTTGAACACTCCTATCGTGCCTTTTTTTACTGTTTTGACTTCCCTTGCGTACCACTTGCATTAAGTCCCTAAAATCTTGGACCGTGAAGTCATTGAGGCAGATGTGGGACATATTAATGGAGATTTTGAATGCTTGATTCCCGGAATTCGGATAGAGGCCGTCATGTGAGATCGTGAGGTGACGTGCCAAATGTAGCGGCGTACGACATACACAAATGTAACATGTTGGACATGAGAAAAAATGTCCTTACAAAGAGGTTAAGAGGATTAGTAAGGTGATTGTAAGGAGTGAGGTTATAAAGTCAGATGGTGTTGACAACTCTATTATGGTCAGGAAGACCAGCGATGAAAATAGTAAGGTGGAATGCGAAGCCACACGGTTAGTCCTTTCCCAGTAGGAATAAAGGACAAGGTTAGAGTGCCCAGATGGGGCCTAGAGTTAAGAAATTTTGGTAAGAGGTGTGGCTAGATGAAGTTGTGGTGTTCGATAGTCCTATACTCGTGTGTGTAAAATGAGTTGTGTCGGTCTCGATAACATAATAATGTAGGCCTATGTATTTTTTCGCGATAGAGGAATTTTGTTTTCATTCACTCGTCATAGAGACGGGTGTTTATATTTTGTATATATACGTATGATGTATATGGTATATTCGGAGCGATAGAAGGTTAATGATGGCAAGACTATCGTGTCCGCAGTTCCTGGAGGGAACAGATTGTGGTTGCGGTGTCTCACCTGGATACAGGTTGATGTTGAGTACACCTTTATTGTTATGGGTAGATGGAACTTCAATGAGTAGAGGTTTCATTATCATGGTTTGTGTATATGGCAACCTTATAGATATAATTTAAGGCCCACGGGATTATTGTTGAGCTGTAAGACTAAGCTCAGGATTGATGTGCGCGAGGACTTAGAATTAGTACGAGCGCTTGGTGGTGTGACTCTTAGTTAGAGATAGGAGTTCAAATCACCTTTTGTTGAGAAGGGATAGGATTATCCCGATTGCATGTCTGAAATAACGGAACTCCATGACCGACGAAGCCAAGTGTTAATGTGTGGAGGGGTTCCTTGTTTGGATTTCGCTTTGCGAGACACTCCACACATGACTCTTAACGGCGTCGGGCGTGGAGAGTTGTTATAGGATGCAAGGATGTGGGTTAGTCTTATAGTGTGGATGAACCACTATAGACTATGAGCCCTATGATGATGGTATGTTTATGAAAATATTGTGTTATGAAAAAGCACTAAAGTGGTCCTCTCACCACAAGTAGTTCGGTTGGAGTAGGACTTAGAGAAATTGAGTTGAGGATAATAGCCAGGCCTTAATAAGAAGGCAAATTTGGAGGAAATCTTTGATCGGTGTGATGTAAGTAGTGTTCCTACGAGAGTAGGCACTGTGATCGGCTAGGTTTCCTTTCGTATGGGTGAAAGGATAGGATAGTAGGAATGCGTTCATAGGTTAGCGTAGGAAGGATTTAGGACGTCTCGCTTGTGTGCCTTGGGCCGTTACATCTCGATGACCGACGACGCGAGGGAATAGTGTAACGGGAGGGTTCCTTGTTTGGATTTCGCCTTGGCGAGACGTCCCACGCACGAAACCGAGAAAATGTTGGAAGTTGAGAGAGGCCTTGGGCACTAGGGACATATTTAGGATACTCGTTTCGCTTAAGTAGGGTAACGCTTAGACCATAGCATAAGTAGGATGTAGGTTCGATAGAGTTAGTGGCACTGAGATCTAGGGAATTGAATTTCGCGGGTCGGGAGGACCCATAGATGAGTATTACACCGAGGAAAGAAGATCCTTATTGGGAGAGAGTGTTACGTGTCAAACGTTCGTAATGTTTGTGCAGTTGTGCACAAGTTAGAAATGTGTATGGGCACCTTAGTAAGATGGTTTTATATACCGCCTGAAATAGAATGGGCGTAGTATATAAAATAGAAATTCATACCGATAGGCATTATAGATGATGGGTATTATGTGACGTATTAGAGTCACTTTACGATCGTGGTAGTCGTGTAGCATATGGTTGGGAACCATCGGGTTAGTATCCTTCCCTCGAGGTTTTAGGATTCGTAGTGTTCCTAGTTGGATGGTGTAGGTTATATCTGAATTTCGAGATGGAAATTCCGTTGTAAGGGGGGAGTATGTAACAACCCGCCCTTTTGGAGACGATTAAATTCCATAATTAAGTATAAATTGGAATTTGGAGAATTTCTCGAAATAGTAATTTTTGAGATTTTCGAGGATTGAATGATTTTGTATGGATGTCGTGATTATTTCTGGGACTATATAGGTCGAGACATTTTAATTACATGTCGTCGTGGAGTATAGCGACAAAAGAGGTAAGATTTTGAGTAGAAAACCCGCATTTACTTTTATGGGTTAGAATAGTGATTTGTGGTCAGTACCTCGGATGGAAATTTCGACTGCGCCATGAGTCTCGGAATGTCCGAGATAGTCGGAAAAGAGTGTCTGATTGTCAAAATTGAGTCCCGGATGATTTTGGGGTTAAACGGGCTCGTAATAGAGTAAACGAGTCGTTTTTGGGGTATTTAAGGATTAAACCCTTTTCTCCTTATAAAAGGAGGAAGAGAGGGAGAAAAAGAGAAAGAAAAGAAGAGAGAAGAGAGAGAAGAGGAAGAAAAGAGGAGAAAAGGGCGAGATTCTGGCCAGCCTCCGCGGGATTCGGCTCGAGGACGTCGGATTTTATCCACGAGGCAAGTGTTTACTTGCTTTATTTATTTTTAAGCATAAATATCTCATATCATTGTTGGTATAACAAACCCTAATGATTTTGGGTTGGGTTTTCATGGATAAAACGGGTTTTCGGAACTTAAAACGAATAAACCCCTAAAATTTGATAATTGGAGAAATTTAGAAATTTACCAAAAATATTGGGTGATTCCGGGTTCTAGGATGTTTAGAACCCGTATTATAAGTGTATTTGTTATTGGTAGAAGTTGTAGGCCGTTGGGAGAGGAGATGGAAGCTTGGGGGAAGCTTCAATGGCCGAAACAGCTTCTCGGAGAAGAAGCTGCTCGACATGATCGATCGATCGATCGATCATGGGGGCTCGATCGATCGAGCCATCGATCGATCGACGGCCAAGGGTCGATCGATCGACCCCTACTGAAAATAGACAAATTTTCTTAGGGTGAATTGGATGAGGTGAATTCCAATTCTAATTGATTCGGGGTCGTTTATGTGATAACATAAGGAGTCTATTAGGACTATATGGTCCACGAATTAAGAGAAATTAGGAGGGTAAAGTAAGGGTTTTAAATGTATAACCCTTAATCGATATTTTCGAGGAAAATAGAATTTAATGGTTTAGGGTTCCTAAATTATGTTGGGAACTTTAAGTGATTAATTGGACTAGAGGTGGTCCTTGAGTTCATGGAAATGAACTCCATGACCCACTAAATTCAAGGTTTGGGAAAGATAAATCCCTAAGTTATGGTTTTGGGCTTTTAGGCCTATATGATTTATGAGTATAGGAAAATATAGAAATATTGATTTTGGTTGAGTGAATCCTATGAGAGGATTATGATGAAATTTGGGAATATAGGTATATATTCACTAAATGTAATATGGTATAATTGGAGATATCTAATAAATCCTTAAGAGAGGATTAAGGTAATTATTAATATTTTGGGTTTAGTATCATGCTTATATAAATGCATGATTATGATTCCTTGAGGGAATCTTTGGGATTATTGGTCATCGCTAGATGCTATAGGCCATTATGGCCGTTTATATATATTCTAGGAGAAATATATAGTATATGTATATACTATGTGATTAAAGTATATATATATGATATGATGGAAATGATTTTTAAAATATAAGTATGAGTATTTTCAAAATGGTAAAGAAATGTTTTTCATAATTGATAAAATATGGATTACACACCTCTCTAAATCGCTATCATAAGGGAAGTTGCGTGCGTATGGTGAAGCCCCCTGACAAATTAACGCAGGGTGGATATAGTCCTATAAGCCATATGAGCGTTTGTTGTATTTTTTTCTGCGATGGTTAGGAGATTCCGGGTGTGGTCTTGACTATCCCGCAGGCATATGGCCGCTTCCCGACGTCTTGCGATGTAGGATCCCAGGTTGTCTCGATGATAGGCCCTGGAAGATGATAGCCATTTAGGAGCGCGCACAGTGGGGAAACCCGGGCGGGCGGTCTTAGAACCCGTTATATTAAAGCAATTCATGATAATGGATTGGCTTTAATTACATTTCCTGGATATAGGAACGGAAATGGATTATATGGATTGGATTCGGTAACACTTCCCGAATGGAAGAAGGGATGTGGAAGCATATGATATGATCAAAGCATTTTTATGATAATGAAAATGGCTTTGAATACATTTCCTGAGTATAAAAAGGGAAATGGGATGATTTAAAAAGGAAAAGCATTTTTATGATAATAAAATTGGCTTTTAAAGAAGTATATGATTTGTTAAAGAAATTCATGTTAATGAGTTGGCTTTTAAATACATTTCCTGGATATGAGAAGGGAAATGGAAGTTTTTGAAATGAAAAGTATAAGTATTGATAAATACTTTGTATATAAATCCTCAGTCCGGGAGGTAGATCCGGATGTGTATTATATAGATGAAATTCAATTGGTAAACCTCAGTCCGGGAGATATTATCCGGACGTATATATATATATATGTACTTATACATTTGTGCGTGCTACGGGCCTAATGGATCTCTACCATTAACCCTGCCAAGTAGTAGTGTATCGGGGGGGGTTCCTTGTTTGGATTTCGCTTTGCGAGACACCCCACGCACGAACTTAGTGCAGTGTTGAGAATGGAGGGAAGTTTAGCCCTTAGCACTTGGACTATCTGGGGTAGATAGTAGATGGGTAAATTAGACTAGTTAGGCAGGAATAGCTTGACTAGGGTATGTTGTTAGGGTGCGTTAGGTGTTCACTATTAGAGGAGAGGTAAGGGGTATCTCATGGGAGTGTGATACCAATTTAAATATGAGATAAAACTATTTTTCTAAAAATAAAGCATTTATGCACTTGCAAAATATTTTCAAAATTCGGGCTCTGACCTGTTTATCTACTTTTCCTTTCTTCCTATATTATATATATATATATATAAAAATATATGTGTGTGTGTGTGTGTCCAGACACAGGGACGCCTGGATGGCACATCTTTCGAGTCAGACGTTAGCTGCGGCAGCTGTGGATGCGTGCAGATTTTTGATAGCCGCTTCCATCCTTGTACTCTAGATAGGAGGTATTGTATAAACTGTCGAGCCAATGGCTCAATTGCATTTATTTATTCTTTTATACGTTAATTCGATAATATTGTATAATTTGAACCGAGTGTTCGGTTATTTTATTTCATTTCATTTTCATTTTAGTTTCATTTACGCATTTACTTGTGGATGTTTCATTTTAATTGTTTAAAAAGAGTAGTTAAGTAAAAGTTTTTAACGCTCGCCTAATAGGATATTAGTAATTAAATGGATTTTCGACAGTGATGCTAAGAATGATCCATATTTGACTCCTGTTTTAATTTTATATAGGAGTGATCGCCCGGTATCCCATTAGGCGGGTTGTTACAATTTCTTACTCTTTTATTCTTTTTCCCTCGCTGGGCTCATTCTCCAAGAAGTCACTCCATTAGTGATTATACATTTCCATATTTTGGGGAACTTTATCTTTCAGCCCTAAAATATTATAACTCATTGCCTCCCAGAGGGAATTATTCTGAAGTTTCTTTCGATAGGTTTTCAAAGAATCAGGTACCTTGGAATGAACCTTTGACTTCGAAGCGATTGGGAATGAAAATGTCTTATTAAGTTGTTTGCGCCCTCGACACCCATAGTAATCTTTCCCAGAGACAGACAATGACTTTTAAAAATCTTAATGTTGCCTTTTTCACTAGTTTGATTATCCCCGCCAATGGAGAAACCAATGTGCTTTTTAGGATTAGCTTGGGATCCTACGGAAGTAGAAGTAGAAGTTGGGGGTGTCGTATTAGCAGGGGTTTCTTGAGTTAGGGGTGTCAGAGATGGAGTAGAATGAATCTCCAGTGGAGTAGAGTATTGATATCCTAGAGGAGTTGAAAACTGAGTTAGGGGTGTAGGAGAGCGCCCATTTGGCGGTGTTTTGCTATTTTGTTGATTATTGTCATTTCTGTTCAAAATTTTCTATTATTAAAAAAACAATTAGCGATGTATGTAAGAAAATAAGGTTTACAACTATATATATATATATCTATATATATATATATATATATATATATATATATATATATATATATATATATATATATATATATATATATAATATTCCTTTTCGATGATGTGTCTCATTTCCATCCAATCAATATTAGTTTTTAAAAATCTATGAAATTTTTGCGCGCGGCCAAGTAGGAGAAAGCGTGTATGTGATTGATATATAAAGGTCCGTGACATAAACTCATAATTCTTTTTTCTTTAACGTATTTGCAAGCTCATTTTCAATATGCATGTGTCATGAGACGTCGCAATCTAGGTGCATACTCTCTTTACGAAATTGTATCCACAAAGGAAGAATATTTTTTCAGAGTTTTCTAACTTTGTCACTGACGTCAGTGCCCAGTCGGGATTATACATGGAAACTATATTCTCTGTTTCCTCATCCTAGCATTCTGGCGATGAAAACAGAATATGATCGTACAAGTAGTCTCACAATAGATAAACTCCATAATTTGTAATGTAATTAAATTGTTCAACTTTTCTATTACCGTACTTGTAAATTGGAATTTTCTCTATATGGTGCGCACTAATGGAAGATGTTTCAATGCGGCCAAATTGCATCATCTCGTACTCTCGTTTCTAGTACTTACTATTGTGACTCATTTTTCCTAAGAATATATATATATAAGGGGTGAAGACACAGCAAATGACTCTTGTCTAAACATTTAGTTGTTATGGTAGGTTAGATAAATAATTAGTTAAAGGCTTATTATAAAGAATTAATAGAGTGATCATTTTAAGTATCCATTATCCGTATCAAATCATCAACCCAACAATCAAACATAAGATTGTCCCATACTCTTTCTATATCGTCAACTTAATTGATTTCCAAGAGCATAATTATAGAACATGAGTTTTCATATATAATTCTACATCAAGGGTTTCATATAATTTAATCTAATTTTGTTTTTTGAATATCAATACAACAACCAATATATGTTGATTTCGAAACAAAGTGAATTCACGTAAATACAACAACTAATATCATTTTTTGAATACCAATACAACAACCAATATATAGGAATCACATTTCATAATGCACTAATTAATTACGTGAATTCATAAACTAAACACACACATACACACACTATAATTTGGGGGGGGGGGGGGGGGGGGGGATGAAAGGAGTATCTTATAGATTGAGAGAAGTCATTGAAAAGGAGAGAGAAAAGTCACCGAAGATTATAGAGAGAAGTTATCGAGAGACAGAGTGATGTCGTCGATAGAGAGAAAGAAATTTCTTGTTTTTACCAAGGGTGATATAAAATGTAGGTTTTTAATTTCATTTATAACTTAAATGGGGTCACGGTCCAAACCCATGACCCTTTGTGTGACCCTTTAATGACTTAGAAATCGTGACCCAATAGGTAACCAATTGAAAACTCAAGAGTTGGTCACGGTTATAGATTGTGACCATCCTAAAGTGACCATTTTAAAATTGGTCTGGGGATCACGATTTTGGACGGTGACCAATGTTCACTGGTATTGTCACTAGTGGGTCATGATTTTGGACCATGACCACCTTTGTGACCAAAATGGAGGGAATTTCAACACAAAAATACCTTGGTCACTGGTGGGTCACAGGTATTGTTCATCACCACCTGTGTGACCAAAACTGTGAGATATTTAGCATCATCCTGGATCACGAGTGAGTCACATTTCTAGACTGTGATCCCATTAGTCACAGCTCTGGATCGTGACCAGCCCCTTAATAAGGTCACCCTAAATCGTAGTCACATATGTTTTCACTGTCAATAGCTAGGGGTCACTGTTCTGGACCGTGAGCCGTTTACTCTGACCATTTCCTATTTTTGGTGTAGTGTGTCGGCTCAACCCTAATTCATCCACTTGTAAAACCGTTCTTAAGAAAACCATAATATTAATCAAGAACAAGTTAATACTTAAAATTATTTTCAAACCATACATTATGGTTCATACAATCTACCTTAACGTGTTTGGATATGTTACATAATAGGTACTTACAAGTGTAAAAATGATAGTTCATATATATAATTTAATCTAACATTATTAGTGTGATACCCCGCCCTAATATTTTATAATTTTTCACCCATAAGTTGTAATATCATGGAAACCTTGGAATTCGGATCGCTACGATTGGGTTTACATCTGTATTTAATTGACTTTGGAGCCTTAGTGATAATATTGGAAATTCAGGGTAAACATTGAACAATTTGGAGAAATTCAAGAAATAGTCATTCGAATGAACTGAGAGTCGTCCGAAGGAGATTGAGGTTTCGTTCGAACAAAGATAAGTTATTTCAACGAGTAGGTGAAGTCGTTCAAAGTGGGGATCTAACGAGACTTCGTTGCATACCAGAATAGGATCGTTAGAAGATCCTTCGAAGGCTAGTTCAAAAGAGAAGGCATTCTCGTTTGAAAGAAAGGTGATTCTCATTTGAACGAGATTATGTAGATTTGAATTATTTGGCTTTCCTTTGTGTGTTTTAACAATGTGGACCCTTGGATTGATGAGTTGTCGAGCTCTGGTGAGCCCAAATTGGGCAAAAATGGGATTTGGAAGTCTTGCAGGATTTTATAAGGGTTATTTTGGTTCATTTGGGTTATTGTAAGTTGGAAGGAGAGAGAGGGGGGGATGGGGTTGTCCTCCCCCAGGATTTTCAGCATATTTCCACCTTAACCCACCATACCGCCACCACCCCTCCACCTTTTATCACCATATTTGTCATTTATTCCACCATATTTGAACCATATATATCCATTTCCACTATTCTTGAGCTAAGATACAAATTTTGGCCTAAGATGAAGATGGAAGATTTATGGAGGTTGAAGAGGATTTTTGATGGAGCTCTCATGGAGGCAAGCTTGGTGGAGTTGGGCAACCTCTCTAAGGCCACCTTAGGAGGTGGTAGGTTGCCATATTCTTAGACATTTCATGCCTTCTATTGTTGAAGCTTCATTTAAGGTGAAAAAACTCTACTCTTATTATTATGGATCTATCTTGCATATTGGTAGTCTTGTTGTTAGATTATAAGAGTAGGGTGCATATGAATAATATAATGAGTTTCAAGTAGTTTGGTGGTTAACATTTTTATGGAATGAAAATGTTGCAAAAATGTTATTTTGATTAGAAGTAAATTATGAAGAGTATTTCAAAGTTTTCTTGAAAGAAACTAAGTTTGGGCCTTTTGTGAAACTGGTATTTCTAAAAGTTTGAAGTTAAACTTTTTATGAAATAAAATATTTTAAAATGATATTTATTTTCCTAGAATATTTTGGTGAAATAATATTCCAAACTTTTTACAAAATAAATATTTTATTAAGATTGGACATTATTTGAATTCGAAGAAATAAAAATGTCCCTTATGTCTTGAAAACTATATTTTGCAAGTATTATGAATTTCTAAAATGAAATGTATGTTTGACCCATTGACTAGGATTTTGAAGTTAAAATCCATCTTCTCTTGCATATAGACCTGTAGCATCTTAATGATGAACATATAAACAAGTTTAAAGAAGGTTTTGGCGGTTTAAACATAAAATAAGAAAAATAAAAATTCTAGTCTTCAAAGTATGTGAAAAATGGCTTGAAAGTATGATAAGTGTAAGGTTGTAAGACTAATGTGTTAACAAAAGAGAATGGTATTTTCTTATTAAAGTAAGTTTCAAGTCTAATTGGATTTCTTGGATAAAAAGAGTAAATAAATGTCTAACTTGGAAAAATGGTTAGTGAAAGTGTTGAATAAGTGTTAATGGTTAAAACATTGGGAAGTTGGTGTGTGTAACTTAATAATATTTTTGAAATAACACTTGTGAAAATAGAGAAAAATACCAGTTTCGAAACGAAAGGGTAAAATAGTAATTTTACTTAAAGTGGAACATTTTTATTTCATAAAAATGTTGGAAAGAATGTTACACAAATTGGTCCTAAATGAACATGATCTTGGGAATAAAATCAGTGCTAAGGTGTAAAGGACATGAAATGATAATTTTCAAACTGTAACACAAGTTGGGGTGAAACCCCAGGTTTTGGCTTCGACCGGATAAAAAGGAAAAGTTGAATGTGGACATTTGCAAAATGTTAAAACACATTAAAATGAAACTCGGATGACACCAGGATAATTAAGGAGGGCCCGGAGCCCCAGGCTAAAAGGCCGAAAATCAATGGCCAGAGCATATGGTGGCGTCAACGGCAGTGTGACGCCCGTTAAAGTATGCAGTTTATTGAAAGATTCCGAGAAAACTATAAAGGAATAAGGAACATGCCAAGAAATGGATTGTGTAGTGAAAAGGTGTTAAGACAAACTAACTTGAATGAATTAGTAAATGTTCCTCTAAAGGTTAAAATGGATAAGAAATGTATACTTGATTAATGTCCATAAAGTAAAGGAAAGGTAAAGTGTGGTGATTAAATGGGTCATTAACCAACCTAAGAGGGTTTAACCCATGATTAACACAAGGGTGTGTTTGTGAAAGGTTTCGAAAGTTAAATATGTATTTTCTAACACGATGTTTGCGTGTGTTGAAAAGGGTGATTTTCAATGAAAATACTAATGTGAATAGGTATAATTGAAAAGGGTAATTTCGGTAGGGAAATGGTTTTCGGTTAAACAAAGCATAGTTGTTTAAAGTATTTAACCATGTGTGTTAAATAATGGGGTAAATATAAAAATAGGAAAGAGAAGTCTTTATAAGTTTAAGGTAAATTAATTGAAATAAATAACATTTTAGGAAGTAAAACGGTTTCATGCATTATATATATATATATATATGTGTGTGTATGTGTGTGTGTGTGTGTGTGTATAAGTTAGTTGCATGTGCACATAAGTATAACGTGTTAAAGTCTTCTTTCTGTCGTTCGATTATGTACTCTATTGTTGTATATTTCCCACTGAGCATTCGAATCACACCCTCGTCTTTGTTACGGTAGGTTGGGAGTGGGTTCATATTTTTAGAGCGTTACGCGGGTAAGTTCTCTCTTTTACTTTACGTTAGTAGCTTTGTATGCCTGGATTCTGGGGAAACTTCCCACTGGTCCCTCACGTAGTTTAATTTAAAATTGAAATCGCATGTTAAACAAGTGAAACGTGAATTAAAATAAAATTGGATTAGCAACATTATATAGGTTGTTTCATTGCTCTTCACAGCCAACACTCAGGTCGGACCGAATTGACCACAGGTACCCATAAATTCGGGTCGGTGCGTTACAATTAGCCTGAGTGTGAAACGTCATTTGCATTAAAGTAACACTTAATATGTTTTAATCTTTTCATACCTTATATGGAGTGTTCCACACATTTTTCATCATCAATAGTGGGTTCATAAGTAAAAGTTACATATAAACATCTAACACAATAATTAAAACTTAACTTCTTTACTTCATTCGTAGAAGTTCGTCTTGAGAGAATTAAAATAGATGAGATATGAATTTTCAGAGAAACAACATGTGATACAATAACATGATAAAATAATAAGATAAATTGCTCACTACATTAATGCTTCGATTTAACAACACGTGTTAATAACTTTAACATACGTAGAGTGAATAACCATGATTTTTCTCTAGTAGCAACCATAAAATATCAATTATATGATGCATATAGATTAGTTTGTTGGGTATAATGTTATTCCATTACATGTACACAATATTTGTGGAAAACTTGTATACTTTGATAATGTAAGTGATCTTTAATGTCCATCCAATTACACAAAATCAATTCCATTTAAGGAATTATCTTAGTTGAAGAAATAAACTCAATATACCCCATTACTATCTTTGCAATTCTAAGCATCATGAGTTACTACTACCATCATCTTCAGATTTAATATTTATTGTCATTCTAGTGGGGTGACTTTGGTGACTACCAAATATTTCATAACATGAATATTACATTAAGTAAGACTTCCATTCACAACTCAATAAATTTTCCACTTATGTTCATTAAATATCGCATGAGTAATGAAATAAATTATTCATGTTTATATTTTCATAAACTTAATTGGTGATATTATAATAAAATAAACTATGGCATCTGCATTTGATGACCATCATCTCCATTTCCAAAAATATATATCTCCACTTAATTTTTTTTTTTGCTCAATCATTGTAATTGGACTTGTATGCAACTGAAACACAATGATTGAATAAACAATAATATGTGTGCAACAACATAAAATATCAACATCCGAGCATTCAATATCGTAAACGGACCCGTAGGCAACCAAAATATACATGATATGAAAGCATAGGTCTAATATTTATCTCTTTTGGAATGGACCACTATAATGATGACCTAACCTTGTATTATATAAATATTATAGATAAATATACATGTGCATAAACGCCTCTAATACATGAATAAATTATATTACTATCTATTGCTTAATTTGAAATTCACGAAATATTTAATTTGGCGTAATGTGAAAATCAAATAGACAAAGGACTTGCATGAGACATTAAGTGGATAATAAGAAATGAGTTTGGCATAAATCATTTACTTCCCTTTCATCATGCATAATGTCAGAATTTATGTATGAGGACTAAATTACACAACAATGGCCCAAAATCCATCATGGTTATATTAATACGCAATATTATTATATCGAAGAGCACGTTAAGTTATTAATGTTTTCAAAATACTTAAGTTGGTGACATGCTAATTATTTCATAAATCATGGCATCTGCATTTGATGTCCAATAATTGCTTAATAAAAAGTATTTTCACCCATTAATATTCAGTTAATCGTAGATACCATACTGGTGGCATCTGTGTTTGATGTCCAACAACATTAATTTTGATTATGTGAATACACATAATATACCAACAGTTTTAACATTCACATACTTGAGTCTGATGTTCACAATTTCATATTATGACTTCCGTTTGGCATCTAATCTTAATTTTGATTAGATAAGTCAAGTAGGACACTTATAGTTGATTAAATAATTAATCATAAATTATCTTAATTTTGAAATGAAATTATAATTAAATATTTCCAACGTTGCTTACTTTTCTCTTCAATTGCTTCTCATATGTGATGCAGATGTCGAGCTTGCGTGATCATTATTTTATTCCTATTTATATTTCAGTTTTGTCGGATATTATTGAACTGTTATTTTATTTGGGGAGTTGAGTTAAGACACTTGTACTTCTAGTGTTTAATTTTATTAATATTGATGTTCTTAGTATGAGAGGTTTATTTTGGTTTATTATTATTGGTGCATCATGCTATCTTAGTTTACGCATGTTAATCTATTTTAGTGCTGCTTAAAATGATATTCAAATGCTTTAGATTCATGTATTATATATTTTAGACCTAATCAATCTAGCTTAAATTTATGGAATGCCACAAATATTATTGAATGAGGATCAAGTTTTTCAAATTAGATTTTCAGAATACTTTCACAAGGCAAGAATATCTCTATTTTTCTCCTTAAGTATTATTCGAGTTAAATGTTGCCTAAATCCTAAATAAGCGCATTTTGGGATGAGGGTGGCTTCATGCAATATAAGATGTACCATCCACTTTCACTATAAGCTTAAATTCATCACTGATTGGGGGATTGATGGAGATTGGGGACAATCAGGATTTATCTTAGCAATGCTTTATCATGGCCATCAGACCAAATCAAGAGGGAAAAAAAGATATAGGAAATAGCCATAGAGGGGAGTATCCCCTTGAAAGAGAAATTAAATCATGGAAGCCCAGGGTGGAGGAAACACGGGTCGCCCTAACTTATTGGGCAAAGAAACCTTTAGAGGAGGTGTCTTTTATGTTGACCACCTTATAAAATTTCCTCATTAAAAGATTGTTAATGAGTAAGGAGAAACAAACGTTCGTGTGTTTTTTTAGAAGTGATCCAGATATGTTTTATTGCCAATCGTATCACATATCACGCATAAGTCTCGAGGTTATATGTCACAAGTTTCTTGTTGATCTGACATATCCCCTCAATACCACAGAAAGCTCATCAAACAAATAATGAGAAGGATAAATCAATTGAAAATAAAGTTGGGAAACTTTTAGAGGAAGATTCCACAAAGTAAGTTTAATACCCTTAATGGTTTTCTAATACGATAGTAGAAAAGAAAAATAATGGTAATTGGAGTGTTTATTTAGAATTTATCAACATAAACAAAGCTTGGCCTATGACAGTTTTCCCCTCCAACATATCGATCAGTTGGTGGACGCCACAACAAGCCGTGATTAAATGAGTTTATTTTACTGTTATCCAGAATATAATCAAACCTCATCGTTTAGATTAGATCAAGATATGACTTCTTTTATCACTGCGCTTGATGTATATTGATACACTGTAATGCCATTTGGACAGAAGAATGTAGGAGTGAACTACAAGCAGCTGGTGACCAATATGTTCAAGGAGAAGTTAGAAGAAACCATGGAAGTATACATAGATGATATGATGGCAAAGAGTAGGAAAAAAATATTATCACATTACCAACCTACAGGAAAAAACCTTTTGAATCGTATGTCACTCCCAAATGAACATCATTGACACCAAGTCAGGGCCGGCTCTAGGCATAGGCGGGTTAAGCCGCTGCCTAAGGCCCCCGATTAATTAGGGCCCCTTTCGAGAAAAAAAAATTTAAGTATAAAAAAAAAATTAGGTATAAAAAAAATTAGGTTTAAAAAAATTAGTTGTAAAAAAAAGCCCCCCAAAAAAAATTAGTTATGAAAAAAATTATAGTTATCACTTAAAAAAGGGCCCCCAAAAATAAATTTGTTCTATTTAAAATAAACTCATACACTAAACCCAACAACAACATAATAATTACACCAACACATACTAAAAAATAAACCCACATAATAAACCCATCATCATAGCTGAACCCAACTCAAACTCAACCCAACCCATTTACTTATTCTATTCTAACCCTAACTCTTCCATTTCTCTCACCCACTTTCTTCTCTCACTCTTCTTCTCTTCCTCTCTTCTTCTCTCTCCCACACTACTCTCTTTCTCTACTAACTAAAGCAAGAATAAACCCTCTCTTACCCACCCCACCCACCCCAAAACCTTTATCCACCCCTGCCCCACCCACCCCCCAAAAAAGCAATTTTCGCCCCCCCCCCCCCCCCCCCCTTTTTTAATTGAACTAACCTCATCAAAATAAGGGTTAAAATTCTAGGGTTTCAATTTCTTCAATTTCAGAAAGTTAGCGCTTGATTGGAGATTGTTTGAAACTTGTTTGTGTAAGTATATATTATTCATTGCTTTGTTACATTCCGACTATATAAATTTGTTTGTTTTACTACTAATATTTGTGTTGTATTTTTTTTTTTTTGTAGATTCCAATTTGTTATTTGGGCATTTACAAATTAAAACTTGAGATTGCTCTCAAATTGGTTACAAATCAGGTTCTATTGTTCCTCTTTAGCATTTTTCTTTAATATTGTTTGTCAATATTGTTGAGAATCTTGTGATTTTGTGATTAATTTTTATTTTTACAAATTACACTTGTTGTTGTGTGAATATATCTACTAGAAAATATCCCTCCGGTTACGAAAAAAATATGACATGCGGTCAATAAAGTTAGCAAACTTTTACAAACATATGACATGGATATTGATGTTAGTTTGAATCTTTTAAAATGACTTGTTTATTATTTTGAAAATGAAAGAGAAAACGGATTTGAATCCGCGAAGATTGAAGCTATAGATATTGCTAAAGAAATGAAAATTGAATCCGTATTTCGTGAAAAACGTAATATTTATAGAAAAAAATATTTTGATGAGAATTCTAATGATGGGATTAGACAATCATTGGAGGAATCATTTAGAGTAAATTACTTCTTACATATAATCGATCAAGCGCTTATGTCAATTAGAACTAGATTTGAACAATTTAAAATATATGAGGAGACTTTTGGGTTTTTGTTTGATTTGAACAAGTTAGAAACTTTAGATGATGATATTTTAAATAGTGATTGTATTAAACTTGAAAATTATTTAACACATAACAATAGTTGTGATATTGATGGAAATCAATTGTTTTGTGAATTAAAAATTTTAATGAGGCTTTTACCTAAAGAAATTAAAAAATCAATTGAGGTGTTAGAATATATTAAAAGAATGGATTGTATTTTTTCAAACGATTGGAGTGCCTATAGAATAATTTTGACAATACCCATTACGGTTGCCTCGGTCGAGAGAAGTTTTTCAAAATTAAAATTAATAAAATCTTACCTTCGTTCTACCATGTCACAAGAAAGATTAAATGGATTAGCCATGTTATCAATTGAAGAAGATTTGTTAACAACAATAAATTTTGATGATTTAATTGATAGTTTTGCATCGAAAAATACGAAAAAAATACATTTTCTTTAAAAAAAAATTAATATAAAGGCCTCCAAATTAATTATTTTCCTAGAACCCCTAAAATTTCAGAGACGACACTGCACCAAGTATCCTTTTGCAGTATGGTTTGGAAAGTTCCTTTGTGTATCTGGTCCGACATATTGGTATTAAAGTCATCCCATAACAAATTAAAGCCTTGGGAACAATAATGCCTCTGACCACGGTGTGAGAAGTTTAGAATCTCACGGGGATACTTGAGGATTTAAAATTAAAATAATAGATAAGGAAAAATAAACTTAAAATAAAAAACTATTAAGAAATATTCAAAATATAGTTTATATATGTGATGTGTGTTTGTAAAATTAAGTTGTGGGGTGTTAAATGCAGGTTGGGAAACCAAAGGGGTGAAATTAAGTTTTGACCCTATATTGGTCTAAGATATGAGTTTTGACCCAAAATTTATCGTGAATTTGGTCATCAGTCCTTGATCTTTTTGATCGATTCAAGAAGAAAAGGTGTGTAGTTTTCCATAAGGGATTTTAATATACCAGTTTCATGGCTTGAGGTTGAGTATTGAGAGAGAAAATAATTTTGTTCTAAACAAAGCTTTTGTTTGAAAATGAAATATTGAATACTGCATACACATTAAGAATCGATCAACGAGGGTTGAACCTAGCTCTTAGTTTATCCTTAGGTTTCCATTAAAAATATCAAAGAAATTTAGGCAAAGGTGGAAAAATTTGAAGTCCTCCAAATTTCAGGTCAAAAATGAAAAAAGATATTTTTAGCTATTGAAGTCTAAAAGAAAATAAAATTAAATTTGGACCAAGATCCTTAAGACCTACAGGAAGAGTTTCCATGTTTTGAAATTGATTCAAAACCAGGGAATAGGATTTACCATGGATGATCAAGCTTCCGCGGAGTTTTTTTCTTCTTTTGAATAATTCTTGCTCAAGCAAGGTCTAGAATTCAAATTTGAGGTGAAAAATTAAGGATCAAATACCAAAAATTCTCTCGAACATTTTTTAATACACACTTAGTCCAAGCCTTTTATTTTGTACCAAAAAGTCCATTATTCTCTTATCTGAAAAGGTCCACGCCAGCAGCATGGTAAAGCGTTTTTTGGTGCAAAATAAAAAGATTTGGACTAAACGTGTATTAAAAAAAGTTCGAGGAACTATTTGGTATATCCCCCAAAAATTAATGTGGAAACATAAAAGAAGATAAATAAAGACTCAATTTCACCAATACAATTATGATATAGAAATTACATTTGAACGAAAAATAAAGTTTGAGTATTTGCACAAAAGCCTCTGAACTTTTTAAAATTTTGCATTTGGGCCCTTCAAATGGATTTTTTGAGGTTCAAGGACTTGAAATTAAATTTTTTTATTTATTTATAAGGTTTGGGGAAGTTAGGATTAAGGTCATATCCTTCTCTATGGTTTTATTTAGGGCTTTTCAAAAATATAGGGTTAATTTTATAATTGTTCATTCTTACCAGGCAAGTTTTTTATTGACTAAATTGATTGCCTTTGTTGTTTAATTGTTGTGGGGGTTCGAAACTAATTCTAAGGATATTATATTAAGTGTTCTCTTGAATGCGGACGATGAATGATGATGTTGGACAATCTCAATGAGCTGGTGGCATAGGGAATGGACTTTGAAGAGTTTTCTAGCACTCAGATGTTGCTGGTGTTTGCCAAACACTGGCAATTGCCTACCAGTTACTCTACTTGGGGGATTTTGTTTGGTTGTTTATTTATTTGAAATTTTTGGTTTTTTTCTATTACTGGGGGGTTTACTACTGTTGGGTGGGACCTTGTTGCAAAAAATCAAGTATCATAAAATACTTTTGGAACTGCGGCACCAGATATGGTAGCATTAAGTACTTGACTCTTTATGATACAACAGTTCTAGAAGTCATTGATCCTACCACCCACATAAATAGAAATAGCATTAGCATCAAGTACCTTCTCCAAATGTGGAAACATTTGGTTGTCAAAATCAAGCATTATTGAGAAATATACCTGATTATCAAAATAATGGGCGGACAGCGTGCTACGAAAATAAAGCAGTAGTTCCATATGGCTCATTCATAGCATCACTCTCAAAAAGTTAATTAAATTACTAACTACTTATTGGTTTAACAAGCAGTGTCAATTTTAATCTTGTTATTGCATGCAACATAAAACCATCCAGACATAAACCATATGAAATAATACTAAATGATAAGTCATGCCCAACAGAAGTCTAAATGCATAATAATAACGGGGTGTCGAATAAACCATCGGTCACCATAAATTCAGTACAAATATCCAAAATGAAATAAATAACTGAACATCACTAATGTTTAAATAAAATGGCAACACATACCAAACTGATAAATGGGATGAAACCTAGTCTAGGAAATAATAAATGAAGCGGCTACACTGAACTTTGCAAGCCTCCACATCCGATGCAGCTACGCATCCCTAAAACGAATGATCATCCATGACTTCCCTGTGGCTGGACACCTAAAAATTTTTGAAAAATATTTTTTTGACACGGGTCAGAGTCCAAAACATTTTGAAAATATTTGCAAGTGATTAAAATGCAATGAATAAATATGCAGTAAAATTTTCATCTTTAAGCTAGTGTCTCACTCTCTTGAGATACCCCTCACCTCTCATCTATTGTGCACACCTAGCGTGTACGTGTTAATCTGCTAAATACACTACCCTAGCTAACTAGCCTTGCTGCAAATCCTTTCTAACACACTACTCTAACCCGAGTACGATCTATCATTAATTACTAAGCTAGTTTGCTCGTTAGCTTATTTAATTATCTCGTCATTTATCACTGATATAACTATACTCTAGATATTTCTAAACATTCACACTTAATGTATTAAATCTTGTATATAATTTATCACTCGGTCATATACCTATAGGCACATTGTAAGAGTTGCACATAAAATTACTCTTTATGTGTTAAATTCGTATCTAAATTACCACACCATTATATACGTAAATGATATACCACAACAAGCACACATATGTTGCGTATAATTATAACCCCTCGAGTAATAACTCATCAGGTGTCTTTCTCTGCAATGCTATCATCACCGAGGCATACTCGCATCATCCCGGCTACCCATGGTCGGAATCTCACACCGACTTGTTAAAATTTCAAACATATTGGAGGCGGACATAGTCCTTCGATAGTGAGTCATAACCATACCCGCAATTACCTCACTTAGAACTTCAGCCCTCACGAGGGCACAAGCGTGGCCCTATAACCTGGGGACTATACTCACCTTGCATTCACAAGCCAGGGGAATTATCCGCATCGCGCAACCTCCATTGAGAGCACTAGAGGGGTATGTTCAAATCAATAGCATACACACAAATATTATCATTCTCGTATATATATATTGTCTCTATACCCGTAGATATATTAATGTCATGCTGGCTAAATTGTGCTTGTCGCTTAAAGCACTAGTTTAATTACTATGAGTCTACATCCCCGACTCTTGAAAATATTTTGATTCTCATTCACAGATATTTAAAATAGTAGCATGACTCCGCTATATCCTCGGACTTACCCAACCAGACGGTGCATCAAATAAATCACTAATTAACCCACCCAATTCGTTAATAAAATCAATCACTAATTTATTCTCGCATTGTAATAATTTTCCATTTTAATTACCCACTCAAACCGAGGCAATATAATTCTGCCTAAATTACCCAACGAAGTTTTCCTCATTCTTACGGGTCAAAATCTCTTTTGGAAAACCTCCGAATTAACCCCCAAATTAAACAACAAAAATTGAAGTGTCAGGTGGTCCGAACCGGTTCGTCCAGACACTCTAACCGGTTGGCCCCCAAATCCGAACCAGTTCGCTATACCTGACTACAAACCCTTTTCTCTAAATTCGATCCAAAATTATACAATAAATTACCTAACCTCTAATAAAATACAAACAACATAATGGGGCACAAATATGATGATTCTAGCACTTCTAAATCATCCTGACATCAGAGATTGAACTAATATTAATGATTTAATCAATCAATTGGTCTATTTTCAACTCTCTCCACCAAAACCCTAAGTTCAGTCCACAAATCCGAATTTAGATTTAGTAAATCTCTAAGCCTCATCAAAGTTAAATTTCCCATCAGTTATAAGTCATCTAAAATCATCAATTCATCATTTAAATCAATTGAGCATTGCAGGAGATAAATTCAATCTCAAAATTCCCTTTTTGTGTGAGAGAACCCTTCCTAAAAATAGTTTTCTATACCTACTATGATATGAACACGAATTTCACACGTAAATTTCATGACAAGATAACCACTTGCCTTATACGTTCGTTGGGTCTGAAATTCCATTGGAGAAGATGAATTACTCCTCGAATTGGCTCTCCAAACTCTCTTTTTCTTCTTCCTTCTTCACTTACCCTTCTTTCTTCACTTGGTTAGGGTTTAGAATTGTGTTTATACTGCTTCAAAACCTTAACCCAAGATTAAATAGTCTTAATCCCGAAATTACTCTAATGGGCCAAGCCCAAAAGACCTAAACACCCCTGTGTGCGTCAGGTCTAGTCTAAAAAGCTCCCGGAACCCAATTACTACCCCGAGATACTCAATTATGCCAATTTAACCCATTCGGGACCAACCGTGAGCTCAAAATTACCATCTGAGTCATCTAACATAAATTTTCCATCTCAACCTCAATACAGTCGATTCACAAGCCCCGATTGAGATATCATCATAATCCTATCGTCCTTACTTATTACGATGTACTAACAATTCACATTACATTATTATCTATAAACACACTTGTAAATTTACCACATAAATATTAATTATATTCCTAGAAATTAATATCCATTAGATACGCAATTTTTCATTTTAAGTAAATTATTGCACACGTGTAATTTAAAATACCATAAATAATTAAATTCATAATTATTCAAAATTACGGGGAGTTGCATACTTCCCCCCTTGCAAAGGAATTTCGTCCCCGAAATTCGGATATACCCGGTACTAAAACTTCTGATCCTTACAGTCAATGCATCCGAACGTATTCAAAGGTAACGCGTAAAAATAATTTGGTGTCTCCACTATACACCCGCCAATGGTACTATTTTGACTTAAGGTCTATCCACTACAACCCAAGATTAGTGACAAGTCCATTAAAACTCTTACATACTTATATAATCCCTCATTCTTAAGGTCTTGCTTCCACAATGACATGCAAAGCTATCGCGAATCCGCTAACAACACTCAAAAAGATTAATCCATACTCCACTAGATCTATCATCTCAATGTTGGAAAATGCCCCACTTCAATAGCTGCCAACATCCCTTATTGCCAAAACACGCAACTCCCTTTGTAGGAGACGCCCGCAACTACCACTGACCACTCATGTCAGACTTGAAACTTTGGTTCATGGTGACATACTCTCACTATGTTCCTTAACTATAAGAAAACAACGTATATTGACTCAATCCTTACTGGCGAACTATGAATCACTTCGGGTCCGAGAAGCTTGGTATCCCCCACCTCTAACCAGTCGAAGGGTGGATAACAAGATCTTCGTATGAAGCCTCAGAAGGCGTCATGCAGATAATAAACTGCTATGATGTATCATACCTAACTCTGCCACTGGTAATTAATACTCTTAACTACTCAAAAATCCAGAATACACCTTTCTCGCATTCTCCATCATCCTAGTCACCTCTCGTTTACCCATTGGCCTATAGGTGACACGTCTAGCTCAAAACGCAACTCCGTCTTCATCGCCTCCTAACACTTACGATCAGAGGTGAGACTCAAAAGTATCATCCTGATTCATAACAATACTAGGAGGCCCCTCGTGCCAGCTCATTTCTTCTCTTACAATGAAATATTGGGCATAATGTCCGATAGTATAACTCACCCCAAAGGAATAACAATTATTCCGTTTTGGTTAATTTATTCCACCAACTATAAGGAAATACTGACCTCTCCGTGATTTTTATAACCCAATAATGAACTTTATCAGTTAGCATATCCATTATGTCATTAGAATCGTCAATTTATTACAAAATTTTGGTTGATAATCTCGGACCAAGCTTTTCCATTTACGAGTGGTGCACCTAGAGACAACTTCACTATATCTCTCTCAATACCGATCCACATTCTCAACATTTCACATCCCGTGGCACATCTTACTCCCCTTTTTATGGGATATACCAAAACCATGGCCCGTTCAACTGCTCCAAAATTATGCACTTCCTGAGCTCTTTTTCTTCTTGTAAAAATCAAGATCTTATATATGCGCAAACCACTATGGGCATTTGACTATGTAAGACCGCACTCTACTTTCCAAAACTATGGCGTCCTCCCTTGTCAAGGGATGTTTTTTACATGTGTCTACATCGTCTTCCAACTCACCTTGGTTGTGATAGTTCTCCTTGATATATACACATAGTCGAACTATCTCCTTTTCTTAAACAAAGTGCAGTCCATCATACCACTTTACTTTTGGTTCTAACTTGGCCACAGGCATACATTCAAAACATTTATTTCCACACCCCCTTATCCTAAACGATTATGAAAATCAAACTAACCAGGGCGCCCATACACCCTATATCTCATGCACACTTGTACAATCATCACTAACATCTCATACGTAACATACTTATCTTAACCTCAGCCCCGCACTCTCAGGGCGGCTATACAGTAAGGTTGGACTCAGTTTCCCTACTAATCCTGACTTATTTCTCCTCGACGCAGACCCACTCATGAACTAGTGGTGCAAAGTTCCCCGGTGATTTCTACACAACACTACTGGCTCCACTGGTTGTATATAGTATAAGAGCTCCCGGCTCAAAATATTTTCTCTACACGTTCAACGATTAACATTCAATACTGAAGTCCTAGCATCCAATATCTCCTTACTCTGAACGATTATAATGGTTCATGCATAGAACATCCCGCAAACAAAATTCAAACAAAGAACTTCCCCGATATACTATCACCTAGAATGATCGGTCATCAGGTGCTGTAGGCCCAAGGCATGTAATTGGGACACTCAAAATCATGTCCCCCCCCCCCCCCCCCCCATCGCGACATCTCTAAAGGAGTCGTATAACACTGCGTCGCACTATCACTAATTTCCCAACACTAAATTAATAACGAGTTAAATCTCTCTGCTCAATAGAAAACCCGATGTACTGTCATTCACATCAGTAAAGTCCCTACACACTGGAATCAAATATAAGGAGACAACTATACTCTCTAAAATCTCCTCCATAATATAATATAGACACGAGCTCGACCCTCTTCCAAGTGAGACATCGCAAAACCACACATCCTACCTGGGAACAGCGAACACGATAGCCTTGTTGTGACAACCCACCATTGTTCAAATCATTGCTAACCAGCCCATACCCAGGATAACATCATACTCGCATATCATTTTCTAAAATGAGGAAATCCACCAAAACATATCCTCTCAATGATTGCACCATCTCCCCTGTAGATGGAACCAAAGAGAGCCCTGCTACCCAACGATAAATATATTCACACAATAGTAACGCTAACGATACACATACTAAACTCATCTCACAAGTGAATATAGTGCTAACAAAATACTGTGACCCACCCGTGTCACATAAATATTATCCTATTTATCCATGGATAAAACTCATTCCTTCAATCGCCAATAACATTGGCAGTTATAATAATACCAAGTCATAATACTCTTGTCCAAACCGAACCAAAACCTTCTATAATTGTTGCCCATGCTAGGCATGTCTTTCCTATCCCCTAACTCGCTGCGGACAAGATCAACACATGTGGACTTACTCTCCACATATAAGAGACTTCTCTATGTCATTCTCATTTCTTTGTCCCCACTGGCCATGATGAGGTTGTCCTCCTCTCGAACCAAGTAGCCTTGGCCCCTGATTGCTATCCTCGTTGTTCTTTTGGCTATTTTGGCTTGTAGAGCACACCGCTGGCCTTGACTGAATCCCCCATCACTTGGTAGGAATTACATTGAACTGAATCATTTAAATGGGTCCCCTATTGGTTATCCCCCTGTAGTGCCTCACTAGCACCGTTAAATCCAGTCTTGCCTTTCTGGCTAGAGTTCTCAAATTCTCTTGGCCCACTTCACATGGAAGCATTGTAAAAGTACGGCATTGACGCCATATGCATAAGTCGCCCAAGATGGATTTCCCATAAATGTTGGCGATTTTTACTCATGAGTCTATCATCACACTTAAGAACTCTTTTCTCCTCCATACCTACGTCACCGGATACGAAGTTCACTTAAACAAGTAATTTCTTCATCACGATTGGCCTCTGCTCGCCCCTTCTATGGTAAGTCCAGAAACTTCCTTCGCATCTCTATTTGAACAGCTAGTGAAAGGAATTATGATCATACCGCACCTAAAATTTCTCGATTAACACCTTATCTATTTCATTATATGTGGTGACTGACTCCCACCACGGCAACGCTGCTCCTTTGAGCTAGAAATTATGCTCGATATTTAAATCCTGGGTGTCACTACACTCCTCCATACATAATTGCCTTTAGATGATCTCCTTCCATTGGCTAATCACACTTCCTCTTTTTCTCGAACTCTTGTGGATGGCCCTTCGAAAGAGCCCATCTGAATATCCTCCTTACCGACTACAATGGGTGAGTCTGAATTTGCGTCACCGTCTGCTACGACGGTGATTTGGGAATACTGCGCCCCAATGGTTATCACCGCGTCAACTACCAAAACAATATATGTGGTGACTCCTACCGAGGTCACCATTTCTAGAATATTCTGCAGCTCCGGCTGAGCCTCTCCTCCTGCAGTCCTCCTAACGGTCCTCGTTGATCGTCCTATGAGGTTCGGTATACGAAGCCGAACCAAACTCCTATATGATTCGCATCAACTATACTTAATATCAGGAGAACATGAGTCACATTATGAATCAACATTCCTAATCATAGGTTCTATATCAAAGAAAAGAAATATTAAAAACGTAGTAAGTCCTCACTGATCCTAAGGACTCTAGAACCTGATGCTCTGATACCATCTGTGACACCCCGCCTATAAAAATAATGGGTGGCCAATCCGCTACCAACATAAAATGGTAGTCTCAAATGGCTTATTCTTAGCGTCATTATCGAAAAGTTAATTAAATTACTAACCACCTATTAGTTCAACAAGCAGTGTCAATTTTATTCTTGTTATTACATGCAACATAAAACCATCCATACATAAACCATATGAAATAATACTAACTGATAAATCACGTCCAGAAGAAGTTTAAATGCGTAATAATAACACACTTTCGAATAAACCACCGTTCATCATAAATTCAGTACAAATATCCAAAATGAAATAAATAACTGAACATCACTAATGTCTCAATAAAAGGGTAATATGCCAGACTCATAACTGGGGAAACAATAATGAAGCAACTACACTGAACTCTGTAAGCCTCCACATCCATTGCAGCTATGCATCCCTCGAACGAATGATTATCCATGGCGTCCCTATGGCAAGACAGCTAAAAGTTTTTGAAAAATATTTTTTTGACATGAGTCAGAGCCCAAAACATTTTGAAAATATTGCAAGTGATTAAAATGCAATAAATAAATATGCAGTAAAATTTCCATATTTAAGTCGGTGTCGCACTCTCTTGTGATACCCCTCGCCTCTCGTCTATTGTGCACACCTAGCACTTACGTCTTAACCCGCCTATTTACACTACCCTGGCTAACTAGCCCTGTTGTAAATTCTTTCTAACACACTACTCTAACCCGAGTACCTTTTATCATTCATTACTAAGCTAGTTTTCTCATTAGCTTATATAATTATCTCATCACTTACCATTGATATTGTTGGTTTTGCCTCTCTTATGATGTTTGCGGCAGAACTGAGATTGAGGCAACTTTGTGTTGTGTTATTTTCAGTTTTGGTTTATTTACAAATTTTCCATTTTGGCTCAAATCTATAAATACAAGTGTTATTTATAGGTTTTGAGGGAGGACAAGAGAGGGCAAGTTTGAGAGCTATTTTGAGAGTTATCAAAGCTAAAGAGAGATAGATCTCCCATTTGAGGGGTGAGTTCTTATGAGGTTGTGAGTGACTTTCTAAGAGAGATAAATTGTGTGTGTCTGTGTATAACCTTTGAGTTCCTCCATTTATCTATAGAAAGAAGAAATCCTCCTTGGTGGATGTAGCCCAAATTTGGGTGAACCATGGTATATTGTTGTTGTTTTTCTTTGATGATTGTTTATATGTTCTTATTGTCTCTTCATTAATGCTTGGTTGAATTGATTGGGAGTTTGCACACTAGTTCATTTTGGGAACAAGGTCTTGGGTGTTTTTCGCACACCAAGTGTATGATAAAATTCCCGAGTGAGTTTTATCGTCTTGGTCGCTAGAGATAGTCTTGCTTTAGCGTAACAAGTGGTATCACAGCTTTGGTTGCATTGTTTGCCCGGTATTTTGGTTCGAGGTTGAATCAATTTTGGCATAGCTTTTGTTTTTGTTCCAAATAACGGAAAATGTGGAGAGCACTCAAGAATCAACCTCTACGAGCGGAGGCTCTAAGAGATGGGATCCGAGTTATGGATCGAGTGGCTCAATGAAGACGGACATAAAGGCTTTTAATGAGAAGATCAATTTCGGGTTATGGCAAAGACGAATGCGAAGCGTTCTTGTCCAACAGAGGTTGCAATTAGCATTGTTGGGGGTAGAGGGATGACCGGTAGGCATGACCGATGCCGAGTGGATTGACATTGATCAAAGAGCAGCTTCATGTATTGAGATGCTTATCACGGATGATGTGTTGAATAACGTGATAGCGGAGACCACAGCTAAAGGCATGTGGGATAAGCTAGAAGAGATTTATTTGGAAAAGTCGTTGTCAAATAAATTATTCCTCAAGAAGAAACTCTTCAAGCTTGAGATGAAGAAGGGTGAGGATATGATGAAGCATATCAATGTTTTTAATGCCTTGATAAATGACTTGAATCGGATAGATGTTCAATTCATTGATGAGGATCGAGAATTGTTATTGCTTGCATCATTACCCGATTCATACGAGCATTTTTTTACCACTCTCATGTTTGGGAAGTCTACGCTTCGGTGCAATGAGGTTGTGCAAGATATTCAATCTCATGTCACGATGAGAAAGAAGGAAGGTGGAGGTGACGGGTATTCCCATAATGAAGTCCTTACGGCGAGAGACGGAGGTGGGCAAAATGGCGGGAGGAACTCCAATCGGGGATTTAATGACGGTAGTAGGTCTAAATCGAGAGGTGTTGGTGGTAAAGGGTCGAAATGATACAAATGACGGGAATGGGGTCATATGATCCGAGAATATCCTTTGTGGAACGACAAGGTTAAGGGTAAGGTTGATTCCGAGAGGGCAACGGTAGTGAGTGCGAATTATGAAGATGAACTTGGAGAACTTCTCACAATCTCCTAGGT
Organism: Sambucus nigra; assembly: GCA_949130495.1. Lineage (NCBI taxonomy): Eukaryota > Viridiplantae > Streptophyta > Magnoliopsida > Dipsacales > Adoxaceae > Sambucus > Sambucus nigra. The sequence continues at coordinate 229,094,566 of OX422215.1, forward strand.
TAACTCTCATTTCCAAGATGATTGGATATTAGATTCGGGATCGTCGGATCACGTTTTCTCCAAGAGGGAATATTTTGAGACTTTTACGAAAAATGGAAAAGGTTCCATGTCTTTGGCTAACGGAGAAAAGGTTGTCGTTGAGGGTGTCGGGATGGTGAAACTCAAGATGTTCGATGGGGTGGAACGCACTTTGGGTGGTGTGGCCTATGTCCCAAAGTTGCGAAAGAATTTGATATCCATTAGCCGTTTGGATTCCAAGGGTTGTCGGGTGTCGGTAGCGGGTGGAGTCTTGAAAATCACACGCGGTTGTATGGTCCTAGCGGGGGGAGAGGAGAGAGAGGGGTTGTATCGTCTAAATCAGACTTCGAGAAAGATGGGGAAGAGGTGTGCACGAGTGATCGAATGTTCGAGGCATGTCTCGTTTGTGAACAAAGCGGAGACATTGGGTGCTAGCTTTACGAGAGTAGACGGTAGTGATGGGATAATACCTACTAGTGGAGGGGCTGGATCGAAGTCCCCCTCCAGGGCCAACGGGTGATGTTGACTCGGTTTAGTTTCACACATGCATTAGCCGATTTGAATCGAGGAGGTGTAGGACTGTGATGGATTCGAGGTGTGTGTATCTAGTTCAAGGAAGGTCGATGAGTTATTATTTGCGAGCATTGGCAAACGGGGGTTCTTCGTGACAAAGACTTGGTACATCTTTCGAGGGTGAGATTTGGAGAGGGTGAGAGGTGAGGAATTTTCCCTCTCATCTGTGGTTATTTCTCAAGGAGGAATATGGTGTTGATGTGTTTGAATGTTTCATGTAAAGAGGGTGTACGCTATATGTATTGTGTGGGGGTGTACTTACTGGGTTACATAAGGAGCGAGATTCGCCGTATGGTTATATGGAAAGCATTCAGATCCATGAGATGGAGTTCTTAGTTTAGAACTTGGATCCTCGGTGGGTGGAGTTATTTGGAGTCTTGGAGTGAAGACTTGCGGTATCTCATTTCATAGTTGAAGTTTGGGGTGGCTTAGCGTCGGGTGGAGCATATTGGCTTGTTAGACGTCGGGACGATCTTCGAGCGGATTTGATGTTTGTATTTCGAGTTCGATTGGATCATGAGGATCGCTTGGGGGAATCGCATTAGCTTGGTAGATGGTGGGACGGTCTTCAAGCAGGTTCAATTTCAGCATTCTAGAGATTGGTTGGATCATCAGGATCGCCAAGGTGGAGTTTGTTGGTTTTAGCTCTCCTATGATGTTTGAGGCAGAATTGAGATTGAGGCAACTTTGTATTGTGTTATTTTCAGTTTTGGTTTATTTACAAATTTTCCTTTTTTGCTCAAATCTATAAATACAAGTGTTATTTCTAGGTTTTGAGGGAGGACAAGAGAGGACAAGTTTGAGAGCTATTTTGAGAGTTATCAAAGCTAAAGAGAGATAGAGCTCCCATTTGAGAGGTGAGTTCTTGTGAGGTTTTGAGTGACTTTCTAAGAGAGATAAATTGTGTGTGTGTATAACCTTTGAGTTCCTCCATTTATCTATAGAAAGAAGAAATCCTTCTTGGTGGATGTAGCCCAAATTTGGATGAACCAAGGTATATCGTTGTTGTTTTGCTTTGATGATTGTTTATATGTTCTTATTGTCTCTTCATTGATGCTTGGTTGAATTGATTGGGAGTTTGCACACTAGTTCATTTTGGGAACAAGGTCTTGGGTGTTTTCCGCACACCAAGTGAATGATAAAATTCCCGAGTGAGTTTTATCGTCTTGGTCGCTAGAGATAGTCTTGCTTTAGCGCAACAGATATAACTTTACTCCAGTTAATTCTAAACATTCACACAATGTATTAAATCCTATATATAATTTATCACTCGATTATATACCTATAGGCACATTGTAAGAGTTACACATACAATTACTCTTTATGTGTTAAATTCGTATATAAATTACCACACCATTATATACGTAAAGGATATCCTACAACAAAGCACACATATGTCGCGTATAATTATAATCCCCCAAGTAATAACTCATCATAGGTCTTTCTCTACAATGTTATCATCACCGAGGCATACTCACATCATCCTGTCTACCGGTGGTCGGAATCTCACACTGACTCGGTAAAATCGCAAACATATTGGAGGCGGCCATAATCCTTCGATAGTGAGTCATAACCAAACCCGCAAGTACCTCACTTCGAACTTCAACTCTCATGAGGGCACATGCGTGGCGCTATGGCCTGGAGACTATACCCTCCCTGCATTCACTAGCCAGAGGGATCACCCATATCGCGCAACCTCCAGTGATAGCACTAGAGGGGTATGTTCAAATCAATATCCTACATACAGATATTATCTTCATTCTCGTGTGTGTGTGTGTGTGTGTGTGTGTGTGTGTGTGTGTGTGTGTGTATCCGTATATATATTAACATCATTCTCGCTAAACCGTGCTTGTCGCTCAAAGCACTAGCTTAATTAATACGAGTCTACATCCTCGACTCTTGAACATATTTTGATTCTCATTCACAAATATTTAAACTAGTAGCATCACTCCACTATATCCTCGGACTTACCCAACCAGACCGTACATCAAATAAATCACAAATTAACCCACCCAATTCGTTAATAAAATCAATCACTAATTTATTCTCGCATTATAATAATTTTCCATTTTAATTACCCACTCAAACCGAGGCAATATAATTCTGCCTAAATTACCCAAAGAAGTTTTCCTCATTCTTACGGGTCAAAATCAATATTGAAAACCCTCCGAATTAACCTCCAAATTAAACAACAAAAACTGAAGTGTCAGGTGGTCCGAACTGGTTTGGCCAGACACTCGAACCGGTTCACTCAACCAAATCCGAACCAGTTCGCTATACCTGACTTCGATCCCTTTTCTATAAATTCGATCCAAACTTATTCAATAAATTACCTAACCTCCAATAAAATACAAACAACATAATGGGGCACAAATATGATGATTCTAACACTTTTAAATCATCCTGACATCAGAGATTTGACTAATATTAATGATTTAATCAATCAATTGGTTTATTTTCAACTCTCTCAGCCAAAGCCCTAAGTTAAGTCCACAAATCCGAATTTAGATTTAGTAAATCTCTAAGCCCCGTCAAATTTAAATTTCTCAGCAGTTATAAGTCATCTAAATTCATCACTTAAATCAATTGAACATTGCAGGAGATAAATTCAACCGCAAAATTCCCTTTTTGTGTGAGAGAACTCTTCCCAAAAATAGTTTTCTACACCTACTATGATATGAAAACGAATTTCACACGTAAAATTCATAGCAAGATAACCACTTGCCTTATAGGATTCGTGGGATCTGAAATTCCATTGGAGAACATAAATTGTTTCTCGAATTGGCTCTCTAAACTCTATTTTTCTTCTTCCTTCTTCACTTACCCCTCTTCCTTCACTTGGTTAGGGTTTAGAATTGTGTTTAGACTGCCTCAAAACCTTAACCCTAGATTAAATAGTCTTAATCCCGAAACTACTCTAATAGGCCAAGCCCAAATGACCTAAACACCCTTGTGTGAGCCAGGTCTAGTCTAAAAGGCTTCCGGAACCCAATTACTACCCCTGAGTACTCAATTCTGCCTATTTCAACCCATTCGGGACCAACCGTGAGCTCGAAATTACCACCTGAATCGTCTAACATAAATTTTCCATCTCAACCTCAATATAGTCTACTCACAAGCCCCAATTGAGATATCATCATAATCCTGTCATTATTACTCATTACAACGTACGAACAATTCACCATACTTTATTTACTATAAACACTTCGTAAATTTACCACATAAATATTAATCCTATTCCCACAACTTAATATCCATCAGATACGCAATATTTCATTGGAAGTAAAACTGCACGTGTAATTTAAAATACCAGAAATAATTAAATTCATAATTATTCAAAATTACAGGGTGTTACAATATACTGAAAACCACAAGAAAAAAATAATAAAATATAAAAAAGTGCAAAGCTATAGCTACTTTTGGTGCTTTTTCTTTTCCCTCTCTTTTACATTTTAATCTATATTTTTAAAATCCAAACATCATAGAGATCCACATCTCATTCATAACATGTTATAAGTGATCAAAATGAAAACTGTTAGAAGTGAGCAACTCCACAGAAACTACGATATAATCACAATAATAAATCTTTCTAGACTTGGCCAATAGGCAAGATTAGGAGAAATGAATAAAGAAACTATGATATAATTTTGATTCTATAACCATGCAAAACATCCCATGTCGAAAAGGATTGAAAATAATATAATAAAACAAAACAAAACAAAACGAAAAAATCCACAATCAACAACTTATACAGAAAGCACATCAGAAGGGTAACATCAGAAGGGTAACAGCATCGTGAAGATTTCATAAATGAACTGCCACAGCTCTCTTGAGAAGAATAGCATTTTATTTTTTTATTAAATTAGAAAACCTAACAAATAAACTAAGTAACAAATACCACTTTGAAAGCAAAATTTACATATCCCGCTAAATAAATATGGTACAGAGCAAGCAGTTTACAAAGGACGGATTCTGTATAGAAACCAACCATTCCCTTTGCCATTTACCTCTCTGATCAGATCCTAAAACCCACTTAGACCTCTTACTCATTATTTGTGATGAGGCCTCGAGCTTTCCTCTGTTGATTGGTATATGAGTACAATGCTGAAGCTCTAATTTCCTCTATTTTACACCTATGGGAGCTTATATATTAAAACAACTTTGAATAAATAATCATTTGCAGCTGCTCTTCCAGCTACTACCGCATCTTGCAACACCATATATCCACGCCCCGCCTAGAACAGCGTGCCAAATCAAATGAGAAGACGTATTCGTACAAAAATCTTCGACAATTAACGGTCAAAAAAATCTCTTAACATATGTACAAAAGGAGATCCTCAGGTCGAAATGGAACCCTTGCAGTTCAATACCATTCATAATTCTTGCACTTTTTCAATCGTATAGCGATGGGGACTTCCGTGCCCATGAAGGAAAGAATAACAGTATGTCAGTGAAGATACAGGCATTTCAAATGAGCATCCAAACGCGCCACATCACTTAATGACGCATCTAGTTCGCTTAATTGAAGAAATAAGGAGATTCCAAAACTTCTCTTAGATCAAAGTCTCCCCTCTCTGGTAAAGGAGGAAAATCCAACTTGGGGAAGGACTTCTGGAAACTGTCCAACAACTGTATATCACAAAAACAACCATCATTGATTATTTTATACCCATAATTGCCAGTGGCGATTAGTTGAAAATACAAGATCATTATTCATTTTCTAACCAGCTTTTTAATTAAAAATGCCAACACAAACAGAATTCAGAAATTTATACACGTAAAACCTCATTCAAGTATCAGTTACACTATAACATGCTATACATGAATTTTTCCCCAGCATGGGTTCAAATAGGGGTGCATTTGCTTATAAAGTTGGAAAAAGAGAGGAATGGCTTGGTGAAAGGCTCTCTCGTACGGTTTCCATAGAATTCAATTCTTATACACTCTCAAAGAATTGGATTCCATGAAAAAATGTAAAAACTGTTTTTAAATTATTTCTAACTTTGTGAGCAAACATATCTTTAGAAAGTAAGGCCTAACACAAGGGGATAAGATTAAAACCTATCATCAGACAAATATAGCAATGTCTTCCTATTTTTTCCTCAATTTATAAGTTAAACACCGAGATATTTTTTCCTTCAATTTAAAAAAATTCAAACACTAAACAAATGCAATTGAAGAAACCCCCACATTTATTCAAGAGATTCTCCTGCGGAATCACGAATATCTATCAAACAAGTTCCCATCAACCAGACAAAATTTGGCTTCTTTAAGATAAATCGAGCTGAGCCACAAGCTGTCTCAAAGTTATGATATCTACTAAAACAATGGAGTTTCGTCAGTAGAATACCATTCATCATTGTTTCTTATTAAATAGCAACCAATTTATAAGGATTGTTCTTTTTCTTCTGTGTACCATAGCATTGATTCAAGGGTAAAATGTCACTGGGATCAGTATCTGCACAATGTAAATCATTGTAGCAGATAAAAGAGAGGTGAACAAGTTTAATTAATTTAACGAACTTAGGATGAATAGAATGTTAAATGTGAAGGAGCTTGCCAATGAGGGTTATCAATTCCATCGAACAAATAACCATTCCTCATTCAACCAGGAATTTACATAGGATACTCAAAAAAGAGTTAAAATGTGGTCCCATTCCTGTCCCATATTAGTGAGCCCAAACATTTCCCTTGAGCAAAGCAGTCAAAAAAGAAGCAGAACGGGTGCAACTATTACATTCAGGAACATATAGGAATTATTATTATTTTTTTTGAAGCAGAAGGTATAAGAGTTGAGAGACTTACATTCTCGAGAATTGGTGCCTCGTAAAGTTCAACAAACTTTTCCCTGAGAATCCTGTTCATTTGGTCAACATCGCATGCATGTGTCCAATATGAATCATGAACTCCTGTGATAAGATTCCCATCCAACACAGTTGAGAATACTAAAACATGTGGAAATACGGGTGCACGCAAAACCATGTGGGAGGAGGGAGGAGAGAATCATATGAAACCTGCAAAACTTAGTCCTGCCTCTTTACAGTCAATGGCAGTCATCATCATGTGGGACCCATCAAGGGAGTGAACGAAATTCGGAGGGAAGGCTGTTCTCTGCCGCTTGACCATGACCTGCATTAAAGGGAGAAACAATTGCCTTAAGATTATGGTCTTCAAAAGCATTATCAAATTAAAAGTTGCATTTTTATTTTTAAAAGATGAATAGATTGAAAGTTGTTTCATACCAATGCAGAGTTGTCTTTCGACTTTAACAAAACAAAAAGGGGCAAGAACAAGAAACTAAAATGCTATAAAACATCAGCAACCCTTTACTAACATGGTCTAAAGACATAATTTGAGCCTAAGATTCCATCCAGTATTTTACTCGAAATCAATTTCAGGAGACAAAATGAAACATTATTTAGAGGATTACAAAAATTGAAAAACGAATAGAACTCGACAACTCAGGAAATTGACTCGGCAACTCGGCTCAGCAAGCCACCGATGTTATAGTCATTTTTGGTATCCAATTGAGGAAGTCAAGTTGATTGCGCTATTACGTTTAGGTAACGGTTTCGGATGGGTGGGTACCAAAACAAAGTCACTCAGCCGTATAAGTTCAGTTTCGGTTTCGGTTTCGGCCTTTACTTTGACCATGTTTACTAATAACAAGATAAATTAATAAACAATGAGATAAAAGACGGAAAGCTACCTTGTCCGTTTCTCGTTGTAGAGTTAAAACCTGAAGAGAAGTCTTGATCTGCATCAGGAACAACCAAATATTAATCAAATATCAACATAACAAGTAAACGAAAAGAAAAATGAACTAAACATGTTGCAATTCTAAAGTTTGAATGTCTCGGAACATTACAAGATGCCTTCCTAATTTGCGGTAAGGTTGCACAACAGGAAGCCCAAGAGGAGTGCTCCACCGTACTGGATGATTCTCCATAGCTATGATCTGTAAATGTACCAGATTTTTAGCAATTATTTAAGGCAAGTTAATACCACCAGGCCACAAAATTAAAATATGAGAATAAGACAGAAAACCAATACAAAAATATGCTTAATGATATGCCAAGAATAAAGAATACTATTGATGCTATTCTGCAAGTGGCATAAAGTAAGTGTGGTTGAGCATCACGCAACTCATCAAGAAAAGTTGAATCGTCAACACTATATATGCATGCACCATCGTAATCACAAGGACATACTTGGGAGTTTTTTAATATTTTAGAAAGAAGATACTCACCTTATTGTTATATAGGAGTCGGTCAGATCAAATGCGGACAAAGTATGGGGACCAATTTTTTTAAATAGTAAAAAATAATTAATTTTGGCTTAATTTTGGCTGATTTTTTTACAGAGTATCTAAACATTAATTGTGACAATATCGCATCAGAAAGAAGTTTTTACAGTCCTTATTTACAAAAGCGACAAAGATACCCCCTCCTAACTATTAATAAATGCTGAAAATCAAAGGGGAATAGGGGAAAGAATTAAATGATAAAAATTACATTTTCAGCAGTAAATTATCTCTTGTATCCACATCAGGTTTCTATAGTATAGTGCTTGAAAACACAGATAAAATTATCAGGTTTAATTTGAGCAACCTCCACGGGGTATGCCATCATCATGCAATATATTCCAACCCTATATTTATTTTATTTTATATTTTATAACTCTGAACCTCCACACGAACGAGCCCTTTGGACTCTCCCGTGCGAGCTAAACAGGGAGAGGCGTTGTGCCAGAGTCACCGTTAACACACATCCCCGCTTAAATGTGACTGATGTTCTTTGGGGGAATCAAACCAGATACCTATGGTACCTTTAGGCTCACCCCTTACCGCTGGAGCAACCAGGGTGGACATATTCCAACTCTTTATCAAGTGAAATTTTACAGTTATTGATGGTCATACACTGCACACACTTTCATTTTAAGTGAAGATAACAGATTTAACAAAACGCACCTTTGCGCAGTCACCAAGCCAACTCATAATACTTCTTGCAGCTTCAAACATTTCCCCTAAGGCAGTCAAGGTGGTCTGCTCACATAGTGAGATATGATTAGCTCGTTCCAACCTCAACATACACACACACACACAGACACATTTATGTTCGAACAAAAGATGTCAAAGCAATAGTGTATAATTTCCAACACTAAAATTAAGCTGGTCCCATTTGGTTCGCTGTAGTATTTGGGTAAATTTTGATTATCAATAACATGAATGCTTAGAACATAAACCAAACACAACAATCTTGCACTTTCCCAGATTTTTACAAGGAAATTTGATTTCATCCAACTTTACTACAAACAAATGAGGCCTTGAATGCAACTAAATTTATTGAGATGAAAGCAAACTCGAAAGAGAGATAAAGTACAGCTACGTTCACTTACTTTAGCAGCATAACAAGACGCGGCAAACAACTCTGCATCATCTTCAATGGCACAACGTTCCTTTAACCTCTTCTTGATTTGGTCACGTGCACCAATATAAGTGACACCATACACTGATGTCATCACTGTTTGCTTTACCAATTTCCTATCCACCTGAGGGTTCCCAGTTATGAAGGTAGTGTGTTAGTGACGAACAAAAAGCACAGACATGGAAACGAACACGTTGGTCAGGACCGGCCTCGAGCGTGTGCCAAGTGGTCATTTGCACAGGGCCCATTTCCTTATTTGCCATAATTACTACTAATTAGAGGGCCGATAAATTTGCTATTTTTATTGGTAAGAGGCCTAAACAATTGTTGCTCATACTTTTAAGGGTCCGAAATATAATATTTTTTTTAAAGAAACCCACTAGGGATTGCTTTTGGAGTTGGTAGTGGTTTTAAAGATGCTAGGGTTTTTTTCTCTCAGCATTTTGCAACATTAAAAGGGTAATTTTTTAAGTTTTATTTCAATATTATTCTAAGTTCTCATAATATGTATTCTTGAGGTATACTTTTTTTAAGTAATGTATAACAATTATTCTGACAAAAGTATTTTGTCTTCATATTTCTAAGTGAGTATATAAGAAGGGATCCCGTTTTTTATTTTTCACACGATCCTCAAATGCCAAGACTGGACTTGCGCGTCATGTCTGACACGACACGGGCGCATATATAAAAAAAAAATAGGGTACGTCAAGGCGGGGACACGTTGATTAATAGATATACATTTACAAACTCGTATTGAGAAATTTACAAGAACGTGGAAAAAAAAATCACGTTTGAATACTTACTAAAAAGAATGAATTAATATCTCAAAGCATAACATGAAAATGAAGGTTTTTAAGATAAGACCTTTCGTGGAGAATCGTTTGTGTGTCAGTAGAGCAGGAAGGAACCAGGGCATATGCCTTAAATGATGAGCTCAAGATGATTCCGCCAATTTAACTTATATTGTTATATGCTTATATATACTTAAATTAAGTATAGACAGGTGCAAACAAGTGTGGGACACATTATTTTTGCAATTAAACGATGGACACGTAAAAAGGAGTGTCAAACAAGGGTACCGTCAGTCGGACATGGACACGCTGTCTTCTGAGTAGTGTCCATGCTTCCTGACAATATTGGTATTGAATCATGGTGAAATCCACAGCATTGTACAACACCATGAAAGCCAATTAGTGCATTCTGGGCTAATGTTCAGGACCTATATACTCATTGTTCTGGGGACCTTAAGGTTAACTTAGATGAAAATGAGAAATGCTGTAACCTGGTTGACTAACAGCTTGGCTCGCAATGCATTTGGATTAATTGCAGGATCGTCCTCTGCATCTCTCCGCATGATATCGAGAACTCTGCATTCGAACAAGTATTGCAAGAATCATAATAAAGATATCACAATAACATGACCGACATGGCTGGTATATCTTGAAAAATAAATTCTTATAAAAAGCTTACCTAGCAGCAATTCCAGAGTAAACATCAGCAGGCTTCTCTCCCACAACAAGATTGACTGCAGCGGCTCCTAACTGATCAAATGGCACAATTGCGATGAGAAATGAAAACAAAACAAAACAAGAATTTAGCATAAGAAACAATAAGATATTTCCCAGACACAATAAAAATAGCCTAAGAAATTAACAGATTTTCGCAACTTCAGATAATTCCGAAAAATTCTTCAGAAATGAAGAGATCATTTCTTTAACTTCCGTAATTCTGATTCATCTCTTGCTTATTTTCAAATTCCAAGTTTATAAGAACTTCATGTATACCTTCGAAAGTGCAAGTGTTTTCAAGGCTAGTGGTTGATGGGAGGTCTAATACCTGTGCTCTGATTGAGAAAAGGAAGGCTGATTTGTTACCTTTCACCTAATTGATGTGTTGTCTTGTGTGGCAATTCTAGTGAGGATATGGATCACATGTTGGTTAATAGTGGCACAGGATCAATTGTTTAGAGCGAAATCATGAGAGTTAGACATCATGGGAGTGCTTCCCAAAAAAGCAAAAGATTTATGATATAGATGGTGATTCATAGAAACAAAAAGACATCTTTACAGAAGTATTAGCATGGCTACATTTTGTCTTCTCTAGAAGGAGAAATATACAAGAATTTTTTACGACCAGAAGATTGATAAGGAAAGTCTTCGGGAGAATACCAAAAGTCTCAGCAACTTGATCGTCTATATAATCTCCTAGCTTCGGAGAGATTCCGTTATTTAGTATGTCTGTGTTAGAATGATTGCATATAGTCTTATAGTGTAATTATTTGTATATCCTATTTTGATCAGATTTGCATGTGTAGGACACAACTTGTCCTCAAGATATAACTATTTTTTTATATCAATGAATGTTTTGTTTCTATTTTATTTTTTTCAAATGGGAAGAAGAAGAAGAAGAAGAATATTGACAACATGCCAACAGCAAACACGTTACTCCTAGGAGGTGTTGGCTAGAAATTTTGTCCCAGGCAATTTTTGTTGGTGCTCGGCTCGCTGGAATCCACTAGTGCTCCTCGCACTTGTTGCCCACCATGATTCAAAATCTCAGTTGCAGTCTACGACTCAAACACCCAATTTTCAACTCGGGCGCGGTATCAGATGGTCCACAATGATACGCTATTTAGAGAACCCAAAAAAATTAGAAAATACGACTAATAATATCGACCAATTAGATAAGTTTAAAACCATCATTTAATATGCATTGCCTTAATTAATTGATTATACTGACGTGTGTCGCACTTTTCATTGAGCAAATACAATCTAGTAACACACAAAATGATGGAAATGGGTCCCCATTTTAGGGATTTTTAGTTATTTTATTTTCTTTTGTATTTTTTTTCTATTTTGTTATTGTATTTTCCTTTATTTTTCTTTTGTATTTAGAAGTAAGGAGTAGTAATGGCATTTTTGTAATTAGGACCTTAGCTTGGAGCCTAAGCTACTCGTCCCCTTTAAATACCCACTTGTAATCCTCATTTGAGGTAGATTTGAATTTTGAAATAGACAACAATATTTCGCCCTCTAAAGTGTGTGTTTAGATATTTTTAGGGGCCTTTTAAGGTGTAGTTTATGTCAAATTAGTATTAGAGCGGGTTTCACTCCAACATTGGTGATTGGTGTTTGGTGTTTGGTGTTTGGTGTATCGGTGTTTATTTTATCAAATCGTACACTACTCTTCAATGGCTCCAAGAAGATCCGAACAACTAATCGAGGAGATTCAAAGACGAACAACAACAAACCTATACCCATTTCCAAAACCATAGCCCTAACCCTAGAAATCTCAACCCTCAACTTCTACCCTCATTAAACCCTAACCCCCACCAGTCAGCCACCGCCTCCGCCATTCCCCCCAACCACCTTAGCTCCTCCACCGGGGTTATATTGGGTGAAAACCCAGCTCTACCAAACCCCCCCCCCCCTCTTAACCCTCCCCGTCTCCCTACAGCCCTCCAGCACAGTGTCCACCACCTTCCATTGCCCTCCGTACGTCAAACTAACCCCACCCCAAAACCCTAGTTCCGACCATGCTTATCCACCCCCCAACCCAGAAATCCCCCTGCCCCGACCCGTTTTTTACCCGAGCATCACCTCTGTTGCCGCCAGCAACCCTACGACCCAAACCCGCCCCACCTGAGCTCCTTCTAACCAGTCCCCCTACTGGTCGGCCCCAAAAAAGAGCCCCGAACCATAAACCCGTTGCCTCAGCCTCTCGCCCCGCCCCATTTTGGCCTTATGGGTCCTCTGCCTTACCCGGAGGTCCTCCCGTGCCCAACCCGACTATTCCCACCCCTAACCACCCTTTTTTCCAACCCAAACTTCAAAAAAAATTACGTTTTCGCCCGATTCACCCCTAAGGCTCAATTTAAGATTGTCAGGGTCTAGTCCAAGATTTGTTGCTTCACCCAATCAATCCTCCTCCCTCAATCCTCCAATCGGGTCAAATCAACGATAAAAACTCCCCTCCTAAGCCGGTTGATTGCAAGAAAGACTGAAACGACGAATTGGGTTGTGTATTGGGGATTTTTTTGACATTTTTTATGTGGATGGATGGGCGACTCGCACGTACTTTCGCGAGCCGGAACATTTGACTTGGTTGATATTTTTTTTCAATCTTCGAGAGAGGGGATGATAATTTTGTTGAGGCTGGATTGGAGGTTATCTCTCTTTGGGTTGATTTGGATATCGGAGGTGATGTGTTTGGTGGTGGGTATGTGGACCCATTCGTGGTAGCTTTTGATCAGCGCTCGGAGGAAATTTTCCGCGGCGTAGCATTAAGGAGGTTCATCGCGGGAATCTCGGGTCGCGATTTTGTTGGTCGGCCACATTTGGATTGTGTTCCTATCCTCCCGGGATTTACTGCAAGCCGATACAAGGAGCATTTTCGAGGACGGCTCTTCTTCCTAGTGAGGAACTCTTTGATGATTGCGTTGCTTTCTTACTGTTCATCTCCTACGCTCGAGGACGAGCTTTTCAAAGCCGGGGAAAGTGATGGAAATAGGTCCCTATTTTAGGGATTTTTAGTCATTTTATTTTCTTTTGTATTTCCTTCTATATTGTTATTGTATTTTCCTTTATTTTGCTCTTGTATTTAGAGATAAGGAGTTGTAATGGCATTTTTGTAATTAGGATCTTAGTTTGGAACCTAAGATATTCCTCCCCTTTAAATACCCACTTGTAAGCCTCATTTGAGGTCGACTTGAATTTTGAAATAGACAACAATATTTCGCTCTCTGAAGTGTGTATTTAGATATTTTTAAGAGCCTTTTGATGTGTAGTTTACGTCATAAAACTTCATAAAGAAGTTACATAGAAGTTATATAGATATGATTACATTGATTTCATCACTTCCATCTCCCTATCTAGTTGCTATGATGATGGTAAGCATGATCATGGTTGCTATGATCATGGTAAGCATAGTTATAAAGCGCAAGGCGCCAATATCTCTCCAAAGCCAAGGTGAAAGACACAAGACAAGGCGCACACCCGATCGAAGTGAGACGCACAATCTATAAAATATGCAAAAGTTATATATTTGTAATGATAAGATTATTTTATGCTCTAAATTTGCTCTATATATATAGCATAAATCATTATTATACACCGTTATGAAGAGACACATAAGAATATAGATCTTATATCACCACATGAAAAAAATTTACATATATATAGATATTGGTATCAAATTTTATTTAATAATTTAATTATTCAATAATCAAAAAAAGCAAACATATTCATATATTAAGAACACGTACTCCAATGTATGAAAACAAAATTCAAAGTCAACATATACATTGCTCGAAGATGCAACATTGTTTGAGCTTCTTTTTTTGTTCCTGGTTCTTTTTCCCAAGTAGTGACTAATGAGAAATAGAGTTCATCAAAACTCAAGGACTTCTTATGCTCGACTTTGGTTAATTTTGGCATGGGAAATTGTCCAATTCTCCATATTTCATTGGAAAATATGTAAAATCAGCATATCAATGGGTCCATTGTTGTATTGGTAGTGTTTCAAAAAAAATTACCGAGGTGTGCTTAAACCGCGCCTTGATTGTGTGCCTTATAAAAGGGGCCTTGCCCGAGGTAAAGCGAGGTGCCAATATTGGGCCTTGGTGAGACCCAGAGTGGTGGTAATGATATGAATAAGGATAATTTCCACCGGTTGGGTAAGAATAAAATATGAACCACTACAGTAATTGCAAACATGGGCCTTGGTGAAACCTAGAGAAATCCGGCGACTTCTTTAAACTCCGGCGAGAAAAGTTTGGAAGGGAAGGTTATGTGAATTAAAAAGCCAGCTGGAACACTTTCTAATTGGTGAACTCTTCAACCCTAAATCTCAGCCGCTCCTTACTGAGTCCAAATAGGGCAGAGATTTGCTCACCTACCAGAGATTCTTCCATTAGCTGCAAAGGTAAGACTCTTGAATTATTACTCCTTTATGTCCCTTCAGTTTCAGATTTATGTTAAGAAAATATATCTCAGCCAATATCCTCCGTTTCATGTTTGTAGCGGCCGATATATCGACGAAGTACTCTGGTAATACCAAGATTGATATGCCCCGATTCAGGTTAATCTCGCACATAACGATCACCTTTCAGTATCGCATGCTGCGAGACCAGGTCACTCGACTGATACCGAGTTGACTCGGCCAAGATTTTAAACCATGTTGCCCGCAAAATTATATAAAAACGAGGGTTTTTTAGGGATGGAGGTTCACGGAAACAGTTGTGTACTTTCACTTCAGCAACATAGTTCATGTCGCAAGTAGATTGCAGAGTTAGCAACAACTGGCGTCAGGATGTGTGAAAGCTGAGTTTAAATGGGGGTATTTCGAGTGTTTTCACATGTACCACTTGGGGTATAAGTAGAATACCCAAAATAGAATGATGAGGGGGGGTTATCAATAGGATTTATTTGACATTGAGAGAGCTTTTCATCAAAGACAGGCAAGAAAGTGAAAGATGCTTACGGTTTCTAAACTTGATTACAAGGCGAGATTTGGATGTAATTGGGGTTTGGGTTGAGAGTGAGTATAACTCTCGTATGATCCTTCCAATGTAACCTAATTTTTCAAATAGTGAGATTGTTCTCTCGTGTGGATGTAGCCTTGCGGATGTAGGCAAGGTAATATTATCGAATAACGTTAAATCAATTATGTTCATCTTGTATATTTTGTGGCTTGTTCATATTTCCTACTTGCATATATATTTCCTTATTTTGGTTGGGTATGGTGCCATTAGAGCCCAACTCCTCTAAATCCATCATTAAAAAAACAAAAAATGGAGTCCATTCGTCTCGTTTGTCTAACCAGCAGATTCTTAGTTTGTTATGTTGCATACATGGAGAGTGATATTCTTTCAATGAATATTTTTGTCCCACTAAAAAGTGACAGTAATATTGGATGAATTTTGAATTCACCCACACCCGCAAACAAAGTCATATGATTCCTTTGGGGCTCATTTCCCACTGTCATTTGACCTCCAACGAACCGGGTCAATCTTGCATTTTTCCAGGAACATCAAATGGAATTAGATTCCACCCAACTGTACTATGAACCAAATGGAGCCTAGGTGCTAATAAATTAAGAGATATATATTGCAAGTGCTATCAAAACGTGACAAGGAAAACATAAATTCATATACATGTCAGAATATATAAAACTATGCCCAGCACTAACATGTTCAACTATCCTCACCACAGCTGAGGAGTTTTATTACAAAGGGATGCATCTTCCTGTTCCAGTTACTAATGAATCATACACAAACCACTTCTATAATGTATAAACCAAGGCAAATAGGTTACCTTGTCCCTTCCAAGGGCCGCATAGTGCTGTAAGCCATTACACGAACCATCCTTGAAAAAGTTTAAAACAAATCACAGATTAGTATGCTTCAACCAAAATATAAGATGAACCAATATTGGCCAAAAGCATGGTTCAAAGTCAAGGCCGATACCGCGACGATACGGCCGAGTTGACTAGGTATCGGTGCCCACCGATCCGATTCCGAGTTACGAGTTGAGTTTTCAATTATTAATGTGAATTGACCCTATATCGGTAATTTCTCGCTAGTATCGGTGATATAGCGGTATAATCAGCCCATATCGACGATATCGCAGTAGATTCGTCCCATATCGACGATAGAATTGGCCCATATCGGTGATATCGCCATGGAATCGGCCCATATCGGCGATATCACAATGGTATCGACCCGTATCAGTGATATATCGGCTGAGATGGTATAAGTTACTAAGAATCAATCTCTCTCTCTCTCTCTCCAGTGTTGTGTTGCTAAGCATGGTTTTTTTGGGGGGTTACGAAATGCTAATTGTAATTTTAATTTAGTGTGTTGTGTGCGTGGATTATTTGGTCATCGTGTGTGTGAGTTTAATTTAGTGCGTTATATATGTGCCTGTTTTTTTTTTTAAGAATGTAAATGCTCCAAATGTTATTTGTTATTATTTTTTATAATAATGTTCCCAATGTTATATTTTAATATGTTATTATTTATAAAAAAAACGTAAATGTTATTCTTTTACGAACAAATATACAGTTGTAATTATTGTAAAAATAATATTTGTATCCTCTAAACATTTGTAAAAATAATATTTGCATCCTTTATGTAAAAATAACATTTACAACACAAGTAAAAAAAATATTTGCATCCTCTTTGTAAAAAAAAACATTTCCATCAATTTAAAAAAAAACATTTGCAACGCAACAACAACAAAAAAAATAAACAAATTACATTCCTTTTATAAAAAAATAACATTTGCATCATTTTTTGTTAGAAAATAACATTTGCATCCTTTTTGTAAAAAACGATTGTAAAAAAAATGTAGTGAGTTGTCAAAATCACTATTTGTATCCTCTTTGTAAAAAAATAACAATACTAAAAAAGAAACATTTCTATCCCTTTAGAAAAATATAACATACTTAAAAAACACATTTGTATCCTCTTACTAAAAGTAATACTAAGAATATAATAGTTGTATCCTCTTTGTAAAAAAAAAATTATCCACTTACTAAAAAAGTAACATTTGTTTCTCTATGTAAAAACATAATATTTGTATCCTCCGTGAAAAAAAACATTGATTTATTATGGAACATTGAATCTGGCAAGTTCGCAGCACGTCAATATAATCAGTTGTACAATGTTATGTATATTAAAGGATAGTTTTAAACTTATCTGATTGGTCCACATTGTTAATTGTATTTTTTTTTAATTTTTTAGATTTTTTTCGGAATTTTTTGCGCTCTCTAAATAGTGTATCTTTGAGTATCGCCCGATACCGCGCCCGATACCGCGACCGAGTTGAAAATTGAGTGGCCGATACCGAGACTTTGAACCATGGCCAAAAGTGGACACAAACTTTGAATTACAAAACCTTTAAATGACTTAAAAAAAACAGAACATGTGATGGAAGATTCAATCGAGACATTTTTGTTATTGTGTGCACATTTTTTCAAACAGAAGTGGACTCCTTAAGAAATGACATCAGCACAGAAATCTACATCGGTAACCAAAAGGTATATGATTAACACAAACATAGCTCAAGTCAATTTCATCCTTTCTTTTATGATTTCCCCTTTATGGAACCCCATGTAGTTTGGATTAAGGCTATGTTGCAAGTATACACAAACCCAGATATATATATATGCAATTATGCATACATATATATATATATATATAGGGTTAACTGCAAAAATTCCCCCTAAACTATGCAGTTTTGTAATAAACCCCCTTGAACCATATATAAAAATAAATAAATAAAATAAAAAAGTGAATTATGTACTTTTTTACAGAGTGCGCCGATAAAAAAATAACATCGCTATCTTTGAAACAAAATGCATAGTTAAAAAGGGGGGTTTTAATCAGAAATAGTTCAGTAGGTTTCTTGCAAGGGGGGTTATATCACAAGATATTGCATTTAGTAATGAATTTCCCCACACAAAAGTTTGGTACAGACTGTACTACCTGGTGGATAGGCATATAAGACAGAGTAGTCTCGGGAGAGGAGCTTCTCAATGTCTCAGAGAGATTAATACATGTTGCCAGGCATTGAAAAGGGTCCTCTGCACCCAACCACCAGCGCTTTCCTTCAAGGGGCCTGTCTGCAGAATCGAAGATATCGTCCAAATGATTCTCAGTAAATGCTATTCGACCGTCATATGATAATTTGTCCACGCCGCCTGCATATAAATTTGCTAAATGTATCTTCAGCCAGCGCAAGCCTGACTTGCCAAGAGGGCGCCCCTCTGCAAACTCGAGGATGCCTCGGCACAAATCAGAGCCAAGATGATTCAAATATGGGTGCATGGGATATGCACGGCCACGGAAGTCGAGATTGTGTGGATAGAAGAAGCCATCCTCATCCTTCATTTTACGGGCAACCTGATCTCCAATTTAAAAGATTAGTACATGAATAATCAGAATATTTGATCAATAATACTAGAGGCACACAAAAGGTTGCTCACAAAATGATCTTCAATTGTTGTGATTGGACAGATAGTAATACTAAAACAAACTTCCTGAAAATTACTGCTACATCATTGAGTGAGGAACCTTATTCTATGTGTAGCATTACTTATATTTAATAGAGCTTCAAGAGTATATACAAGGAAGCTTCTTACAGCAAGTTTAAGTTCTATATCGCACCGCTGTGAATGCCTCTCACTATTTTCTTTTTTCAGTGCTTTAACCTTCCACTTCCATTTTCTGATTTCTGCTTCATCTTCTGTGTCTGGCTCCTCCGGTAAGGGTACCTGCAATGGCGACAAGTAAAGCATAAGTTCAAACCAGCACTTCATTGGATTAAAAAAAAAATTCGAGCAAATATATATATATATATGCGTGTGTGTGTGTGAGTGCCTGTACGTAACCCACATCGTCACGGTCAACTAAGTCTGCTAGACGACCTCCACTGGCCCAAATTCTATCTATGATACTAAGCACCCTTTTATTAATCCTCCATTTGGTACTGCCAAGTGTATTAAGCGCCTGAATTCACCGACAAAAGGAAAAGGATCAGAACACAGCCAACAAATAAAATAATTCAAATTCCCCTAAAAAGTTTAAATATGACTATTTTCCATATAAAGGTTTAACATTAATCATCTATTAATAGTAGAGGGTATAGTGGTTAAGGTGATATATCCCAACGTTCCAAAACCTCAAAAACAGGTTCTATATGATTCCTTGCAACTCTTTTAACTGCATCACGTTGTTGTTTAGCTCCATGTGTGCGCATGATATAGGATGGTAAAAACAAATATGCTCCTCTGTCATACCTGTCAAACCACTGAAATTTTAATAAGCTGGCATTCAACCCTAAAACAGTAGGATTAAGCTACCTGTTTGTCATAAATATCTATGCAGTATGTTCTAACAACAGAGGCCAGTTATTTATTCAGAAAAGAAAAAGAAAAGGTTCTTCAATGAAGAAATGAAAATCAAATTTCTTGTATGACGATCAAATCATCCACATTATTCATACTGATAAATTTTTTAAGTTGTACGCTGTCGATGACATATAGAATAAGCTATCAAGGTTAACTCCGGGATACCCTAGTTAATAGAAGTTGAGGATTCAAAACATAGAATAGGATCGAAGAAGTGAGGGCTTTCGTTTACTTTTTCCCATTTTTTATCCAAGATGAAGACAAAGGCAAACAATAATAAATATCATATACATCTTAAACGATGAACCATAAGAAAGACAAGATAAACTTAGATACCATACCCAGTCCACTTGATAGGAGGGACCAACATTGGCATGTATGGAATCACCATGTGCCTAGCCTGCTTGGACAATAAAAATTAGAAATAGAATAACCTTGAGTCCTCAAGGATAGAATATGCACAAGAAACCTTTTGTTGCACAGAGAAAATGCAAAAAAAACTTTCCAGGTATTAAGTTTAATCTTAAAGAACCCACTAACAGTCAAAACACAACAATCACGACAACATACTATACTCACAGTTTTTTCCAGGCCTTTACGAACTAGAGGATCACATTCGATAACCCCGTACCTCCTGCTACCTCTTCTATTAAAACAAAAACCAAATATACACCCAAAGCTCAGAGAGAGAGAGAGAGAGAGGTATTTTCAATCAAGAATATATAAGATTATACTCACTGTGTTTCCACAGTTTTAAGAGTGTGTACAAATGCCGGGCGAATATCAGGTGGGCCATCTTCTAACTGATCAACTGCAGGTTGTATGTAGGCTGTTTCTGTCAACAACTGAATTAACCGGCAGCCAACCTGTGAAGTATATATATATATATATATATATATATATATATATTGGAATTAACCTCTTACACCAGACCATAAGCAGTCAATAACTTAACTGAAATTACAAAAGAGTACAAACCTTGACTTGAGCATCCTGGCCCCAAGGCTTCGAATCATCATGTTCTTTCACTATTCCTCTTACTTGTTGCAACTTCTGCTTTTTCATTAAAAAAGTAACTTTTTTCCTTAGTTTCTCTTGTTCTTTAAGAACAGGATTAGATCCGTCTTCATTATCCTTATTTAGAGCATTCTTTTTCTTAGTCTTCTCAAGAAACCTGTGTATCCTGACCTGATTCATAAAGGAAATAACAATAATTAAGATCTCATCTAATAGAGATGGACCTTTAATTGAGCAGCACTCTTCCAGGTACAGCATTGAAAAACATGATAACACCGCAAATGAGAAGCTTTGTTAATAAGGATGAGACATTTTACAAAACAAGACAAGACACCTAAGAATACTATACAGGGAGTAGAAGTAACCCTAGACAAAGATGAGGGACTGCTCCAATCACAACCAAAGGAATTGAATCAGAGTTCACTCGCCCAAAAGGCCATTTGAATGCCATTTATAGATATCTGGCTAATCCCCTATTTCTCCAATTATATCATTGCCTCTCAAAGAGGCATCATTTTCCACCATCAATGAACCAATGAGAAACGAGGTATATCCTTCCCGCAAATAATCACTTCAACCTCAATTGTGAGCTTCACGTAGACTCTCAAACAACACCTAGATCTCAGCTTCGCAAGAAAGGAAGTAATAACAAAGACAAAAAACAAAAAGCTCAAGTCAGCTAGTCTACACAATCAAGAATAGTCTCCTCAGTCACCATCATTGTCCTCAATAATGCGAGCAACTGTGGATTACCTAGAGACTAAATATAAGTTCCAATCTCCCCCTTAGGGGCATCAATGCACTGCGATGGGAACGCCTTGGTGCTAAAGTACTATTTAAGCAAACTTCTTGGGTACTTGGGCCCAAATTTAAGTCCTAAAATACAAAAATATATATAAAATAAAAAAAGATCCTGTACCAATAATCTTCTTCTAGTTGCTTACAATCAAGAAATCTTGCTTCAACTGCCCCATAAAGACTAAAGTATGACCAACCTGGTAGAAACTAGCAGAGCTTGGCCTCTATCTTATTATGAACACTCCACAGAAAATCTCCATAAAAGCATTAATGCAGTCTGGCACCACCAAATAAATGAATGCCAATTAAATTAAGCAAAATTGAAACAGCAAAAAAAGCCACCAAAGAGGACTCTTTGCCGCAAAGCAGATAATGAATAGTAATTGAAGAAGTGATTTACTGCTATGCTTCATCAGCAGCACAAAGCATAAATGTGAGACCACAAAGCCATCTTCGGGTTTCCTAGTTTGGAGCATATTAATGGCATTCACCTTTCTTGTGCACTATAGACCACTTAAAGGCTTTAAACTTGGGAAGGGCTTTAGTCTTTAGCCTCCCAAATCATTTTTACCAAAAATGCAAACAAGAAAACACATATCCTTGATAAGGAGTTTAGGGTCCGTCTGATTTTAAAGTTGGAAAAAAGATTTAAAACAGTATGAGAAGTTGGAAAAATAATGGAAATAGAGAAGAGAGTCTTTGTAAGATGTTCTTTCAATTTTTTCGGAATCCATTATTTTTGCCAGTGTTCTAATAGGCGCCGCCTAGGCGCAAGGCGTAGGATAGGCGCCTCACCTAGCGGCTAGGTGGCAAAAATGCAGACTAAGTGGAAAAATCATCATTTTTTGAAAAATATTGCCTATTTCTACATCGAAAGTACATAGTAGATTAGTAGCATAGTAATATAGATAGCAATATAGATAGATAGATAGAGAGAGAGAGAGAGAGAGAGAGAGCAAGGCTTCTATACATCATGCTTTCTACATCACACCTAATTCTAGGCCCTAAAAAAAATCAATTTTTTTATTTTACCCATGAAGTTAACCTTCCAATCAACACATGTTCAAAAAATTTGGTCAAAATACAATTTCTAGCTATTTTTTAAAAATTCAACAAAAAACTACTGAAAAAACCTTGTTTACAAGGGTGTGCGCCAACAAAAAATTTGAAATTTTTCAGTGTTCTAAAAGGCGCGCATAGGTGCCTGATGCTTTTTAGAAATGCAACGCATAAGGGGTAGGCGTGAGAAACGCTTTTTTAAGGCCATCAACGAGGTGAGACATGCATAGACGTGTTTTTTTTTTTTTTTTTTTTTATTGCTGAAATCATTTTTTTCTTATGTTTGAGTTAAAATGACGTCGTTTTGGGTAAAAAGCATACAAAAGTTTTGTTTATATTATTTTTTTTTTTATAACCCTGAACCTCCAGACGAACGAGCCCTTTGGACTCCCCCGTGCACCCGTGCAAGTTAAATAGGGGAGGTACTGCGCAGGACCCACCTCCCACATGCACCCCGCTTACCAACGAGGAATTGAACACAGCACCGTGCATGTGTATCTACTGTACTAATCTAATCCTAACATAACAAACTAAATCCCCCAAAGAAAACCCCGATCAGACAAAACAAACGGGAAAAAAAAACATGAACACTAACTTCTCCCACCGGCCATCAATCTTCTCCCACCGGCCATCAACCCTAACTCTTTGATGCCGACAAACCTTCCCCTCTCCCTCTCTGTAAGTTTTTTTTTTCATTTGTCGCCAAATTTGTTGTCATTTGTCTCCAAATTTGTTGTCTCCACATTTTTCATCATGTTCTCCACTGGTCCTTGCTTTTACCTTCGATGTTTTGTAAGTTATGTACAATGGCCTATAATATTATATTTTGGGGGCATATTTTGGAGATACATTCATATTTTGGGGGCATATTCATATTATATTTTAGTAACGGAAATAAAATTGTTTGTTTCCACCAATAGTGTGTGGATGAGGTCTTGGTTGAAATCAATATCAATCAAAATTCAAGCATAACTGCTGCAATTTATTTTTGGCTGTTATAATATAAAATAACTGCTCTAATTTTTTACTTATTCCAATATTTATAAAATAACTTTTGTCCAATATTTCTGACTTATTCCGAAAGTTCTCCTGTAGAAATTTCAAAAAGAGTTTATGCTGTTATAAAATGACTGCTGTAATTTTTTTGTTCTTGTTATATAATTGTTATAAACTGCTGTAATTTTTTTTTTGCTTTTATACAAGTATTGTTGTAAATTTTCTTGCTGTTATAAAACTACGGTCCAATTTTTTTTTGTTGTTATAAAATCATTTTTTTGCTATTACTGTTTTTTTTTTTATAAAAGAATGTTTATGATTAGGTTTTTTTTATGTAAGCTATGCTTATATTTCTCCTTTTATTATTTTAGACACCTAGGTATAAATAAAAAATATTTTTAAAAAAAAGGCAAAACGCCTTTTCACGCATAGACTTCGCCTAGCTCCTAATGCCTAATGCTTGACCTCCACGCATCGCGCCTTTTAGAACCTTGGAATTTTTTAAAAATAGCTAGAAAATGTATTTTGACCAAATTTTTTTAACATGTGTTGATTAAAAGGTTAATTTCAATAGAAAAATAAAAAATTTGGAAAAAGGTTTCTTAGGGCCTAAAACTAGGTGTGGTGTATGGTGTGATGTATAGACTGTGATGTAGGAGAGTATTCCTATATATATATATATATATATATATATATATATATAAATGTTGCTTTGTCTATATACAATGATTATAGCAGCATTTTTTTGCGCAATTTTTTTAAATGCTACTCAGTTTTATATCTAAAATATTGTTGGAGTAGAAATATGATTCACACACAATACAATCATATCAACGGTAATGATTATAAAGCAATAAAGAAATGAACACCACATATATGTGGTTCGGTCATATTGACCTACGCTACGTCCATGGAGCAAAGGGAGGGGGTTGTTGTCTTTAATTTCAGATGTTACAAAGAGGTTTCATACAAAGAGCTTCACTTAGTCCCGCATTCAGTGTTGCCTATATATTAGCCATATAACGTTATTCTTATCATTCCGTTCCATAACTTGAGGGAGTGGTCAACATAGTGGGACACATGTTCGTCTCTGGTTGCTTCACTTGTTCCACGTTTCCTATCCGCAGGGAGAGTGGTTTGCCCTTATAGGGAACGTGAGGCTGGTTTCAAATAACGGCTAGTTGACCAAGTCACTGACACCAAATGATCGGTCGTCCTTCAGCAGATGAGAAATGGTGTTCGCCTATAATTCCCCTTACAATCGTTGATCATCAGATCCAATAGAAATCCCCCTTGTCAGCTACCCCCAAGCTCTTTGCGTTCATGGAGATGAGCCGAAGAGTCTTGATCGTGGCCAAAGAGCATTCTCAACACTTGTCTTGTCACTATACCTAATGGCGCTTTGATTTGATTTGTACGATGTGACTGCCTCTGTCATTTTGACCTCTTTCGGATATGGCCATCGTCTAGGCTTTGATTCAAAATGCTTAGGATTCTGCAGTGATAGGATAAGCTGTCATCTCGTGATCCTAATGTACGTCGTCGTCCGAGTGTTGTGTCGTAATCATTGCATGCCTGACGATGCGCGTGTTCCCAAAGTGCCCGTGGGCGCATAAATCCCTCTCAACACGCGCTCCAACCGCGCGTGTAATCCATCGAACGTGGAGATCCGTTGTATCATATGAAATCGGGGCGCTGTATTTGAAAAGCCCCTTCTCTTTTTGTGTAAAAGCCGAAAATTTCCCATTTTGTAACTTTCACACTTCTGAACTTTCAAAACCATACATCCTTTATCTTCTTCGCTCCCAACCCTTTCTTCTTCCTCAAATCCTTCTGTGTTAAAACTCTGCAAGATTCCTTTTCCTTCGAACTGAAATATTCCGAGTGCAAATGCCTTTATTGTTGTTTTTAACTTCTTGGTATTCTTTTCTTCCTCATCTTTTTGAAATTTCAATTATGGCTTCTCCAAGCCTTGATTTTATCTTCCGATTTACTAGAATTAGCATATTTGTCATGTTTATCGCCCAATTCCCTGACAAAAGTCCCTTTATCTCATAATATATCTCTTTTGAGTCTCCTTTGCACCTATACATTGCCTAGCTTCAGCCTTTTGGCCATAATCTTAATCTGGTCCACTAAGAAAGATGTTGTCGTCAACAAAACTTGGCAAATATAGTGGAGATTGTCGATGCCTTTGGGCAGAGCACAATGAATGGAGGGGCTCCACACGTGGGGCCTCTTCATTTGCTGTTGTTGGAAGAACTGAACGGTCGGCCAGAGGCCGAAATGATACTCAGGTTGTTGGCCCCTCAACCCCTTCTCATGCTAGACCTGTCGGGACGAGAAATAACCCCCCACGCCCCAGTTAACCACGTGTCCGAACAAACTGCTACCGAATGGGGTGAGCACCTTGCTCTCCCAAGTGCCCTTTTCATCCGTTCGGCCGATGTGATCGATCGGGCCCCGAATCCTCGAGATGGGGAGGTGTGTTTTTACGAACACTATTTCCAAGTTGGACTTGCAATCCTTTTGCCAAAACCTGTTTGAGATGTCCTTTCGTTTATCAACCTCGCACCAACTCATCTTATTCCCAATGCTTGGCAAATACTTGTCGGGTCGATGGTACATTTCCACAATCTATTCGGGGCGGAAAACTCAATGACCATAGTCAAACTGCTAACTGTTTACAAACCTTCAGCTTCCCAAGGGGGGTGGTACACCCTCGCCTGCCGGACTAAGAATGTAAGGTTCGTCATATCTCCTTCTTTCTTCCAAACACAACTGGAGACATTGCTTCCTCTTCATTTGTGGTCAGGTCACCTTTTCACCATCCCACTCATCTGGAACAAGCCAAACTTGAGTGAGTTTTACACTTATCGGTCTTTTGACTTAACTTGTTCGTGTTGATGTATCGTCATTTGCAGGAATCTTTTTTTATAGGAGATCTCTGACGATCGTAAGTAAAGGGTTCGAAAAGCCTCAGAGAGAACTCATCCCTTCAAAGAATTATGTGATTTGTAGTGGTTGAGGGAACTTAACTTCATTGCTAGAGGCGAAGAAGTTCATGACCGAGACGTTGTTCATCTCTAGGCCCAGATTGAAGATCACATTTGTCCTCTCGCTTTCCAACATTCATACTTCTCCGAGTCATCGTCGATGATGGGCCCAGTGAGATCGAAGAAAAGAACTAGCCACCTCGTCTTCATTACCAAAACGTGGAGGAGAACTATATGGCCTTCATGGAGGCCCTGGGAGAGGATGAGATGAACAGTATGAATGTTGGCCCAATCGGCTGTGCCAAAGAAGTCGCCTAACTGAGAACTAAGGTAATAACTTGTTCGATTTCATTATCTCTGACTTATCGCAATTTTCATGTGACCAATTTTCTTTCTTGCAGGTGAGCATCATCGACCCCTACATGGCTAAGCGATGGAAAGCTCGAAAAGATGAAGCAAAGGTCGTTTCCAAGCTGAACGACGATTTGGTTGCGAGAGGGATCTCTGGAAGAAGGCTGAAGAAGATCTTCTGAAGGCCAAGTCTAAGCTGGAGAATGAGAGGAAGGCAAAGGACACAGTTGTGTCCGAAAAGATCACTCTTGTTGCAGAGAACACTCGGCTTCAAAATGAAATGACTGAGTTAAAAATGTCAACTGGCGGAAAAAGACAAGGAAAAGGACAAAGATATCCGAGCCGAGAAGGCCTTGGTCCCCCTAATCCGGTGCAGGCTTCTGAGATCGTTCTTGACTTATACTTGGGGTTGTTGAAGTTTCAATCTTTTCCGAAAGGCTACAAAGAGCTAGAGAATCGGGTTAAAGTAGCCCGTCCGGATGTGAACCTTTCTAGCTTTGACCCGATAGATTGCGAAAGGGCTGATGAAGATCCGATGCAATCCCCTCTTGTATGGATTAAGATGGTTGCGCTGAATACTGCGGACTCATTATTGAGCCTTGGTCTCCGGCGGAATCTAAAGTAGAAGACCTAGACTTGTCGATGAGCGAAGAGTTGAGTTGCCTCCTACCTTCTACTTGATGTAAATTGGTGAAGCCTTAGGGATATTTTAGTCTTTTATTTTATTAGTTTTTCTCTTATTTTTGTCACATTTTTGTTGCTTGAATTATATGGCAAATGGAAAACCTTATAAAAGGGACATTATAGGAATATGATATGAAGGGGGTGCTCCTAGGTCATGTGACATCACATGGGCTTAGGCTCATTTCCCGCCCATTTCCCTATTAAGGTATTGATGTCGTCATTTCAGATCCTTCCAATTCCCCCTATAAGTATCCCTTTATCCCCAAATAGTAAATCATTCTACCTTTCTTCAATTTGAGTGTTAAATCTCTCGGCTTAATTTACGTCAATTGGTATCAAAGCGAGGAACACTCCATCCTTTGCTGTTGTCATTGGTGTGTAATCAAAAATCGCAAACACAAGCAAAACAGCGGCGCCGAGGAAACCCACCCATGCCGAGAGAAGATATGCTCGATTAAAACAAGTCGTAGCCATACTCACCGAAAAGGTGAACCTCCTCCTCTATGAAAACCATCATCATGGAACCTCCCATTCCACCAACCAACCACCACCTCAATCTGCCCCACCAGCCACTACCCGAACTCCCGACCAAAACCTCCACCTGACCAGCTGCCAATCTCCCCTTTCCAAACATCACCCCACAGCTCCGACCGGATCAACGCATGAAACCCTCCCTCCGCTGCAAACCCCGATCGTTGACTGAGCAAAAAAACGATTGCACCCACCGGATCTACCTACCCAACCACCCTCGACCTCAAAAACCCTAGATCTAACTACCCTCATTTTGTCTGGGTACTGTTCGACCCCGGATCATCAAACCCTCACCTCCGGCGAGAAGTTCAAACCACCCCAGCTTGTCCCACAACCAGTCGGCTCCGATCCACCCCTCTCCAGAGTCCGCCGACCCTTTTCCCACTTGAAAACCTTGTTATAAACCCTCAACCACACCTAACCTAACCCGAACCACTCCGCCGCCCACCTGCTCAGCCTACGCTGACCCTCGCTCCCAAAACAACCCTCAAACCCTCACTTGACCTGCCCAACCCAATTTTAAACCATAATAGACCCTCTGACACCATACTCGGGTACCCTGACCCGATTCCATTTGGAAACCTGTATCGCCGTATCCGTCCCCAACAACCCTCAAGACTTCACCTGTGATTACCGTCGACGGGTTAAACCCTCAACCACACCTAACCCAACCCGAACCACTCCGCCGCCCACCTGCTCAGCCTACGCTGACCCTCGCTCCCAGAACAGCCCTCAAATCCTCACTTGACCTGCCCAACCCAATTTTAAACCATAACAGACCCTCTGACACCATACTCGGGTACCCTGACCCGATTCCATTTGGAAACCTGTATCGCCGTATCCGTCCCCAACAACCCTCAAGACTTCACCTGTGATTACCGTCGACGGGTTAAAGAAATGCTACACCAACCCTTGCTTCTCAATCGCCCGAGCATACAATTTGGGCATTATGAAAGAGAGACTCCCCCATCCAAACCTACTTTTCTCTGTGGGGATAGTAGAGTTTCGATGCATGAGAAGTGGCACGCCGACACCACTCCTTTCGACTCCCTCAGCCCTAAGGTGACGCACTTCGTCCCTATTGAAGACCGTCACTACTTTCTCTACTATGAGCATGGCCATTTTATGGATGATTTGTCCATACTACCCTCCGGAGGAGCCCGGGGATCCAATTTAGGATTAAACTGTCAAATATTGACCCATTTTTTTAAAATAGCAAAAAAAAAACATTTTGAGTTGATTTTTTTTATAAGTCAACCAGAAATGTTTAAACACCACACAAAAAATGGGCTTGTTTGTTTTCTGTGTTTAAATACAATTCTGATAAAAATTGCACTTTGCACACCTGTTTTTAACACTGAATTATAATATTTCTGTGTTATACTCAAATTTTTTTAGAAAACAACGAAACGGTGTTTTATAACTTCTGTTTTTTATTTTTCAACTCAGAATTATTGATTCTTAATATTTTAATGCATTTATACCTTAATATACAACATACACACATAATAAATTAATATGTGTGTAATTCTTATAAATAAAAAATATATATGTACATGTAGACAAAATTACGTATATTTATATTTTAATAATTATATAATATACTAAGACCCATATGTTAAATAATATTATCAGTAGACATATGATACTTATATATAGTTTTATACATGTATCATTAATGTATGAAATAATATAAAATATACATATAGTATATATGTATCGAAAAATATTATCAATTCATGTATATGTATAATTTTATTGTGAATTATACATGCAATATCATTATATAGACATACATACATATATAT
Source organism: Sambucus nigra (assembly GCA_949130495.1). Taxonomy (NCBI): domain Eukaryota; kingdom Viridiplantae; phylum Streptophyta; class Magnoliopsida; order Dipsacales; family Adoxaceae; genus Sambucus; species Sambucus nigra. The sequence goes on from OX422215.1 coordinate 229,124,734, forward strand.
ATATATATATATCTCTGTGTGTGTGTGTGTGTGTGTGTACTTATATACATTTAGGTACGTATACATTTGTATTATGTATGTATGTATGTATGTATGTTTATATATATATAGTTAAACTCCGCAACATACTTCATTAAATATACGTAAAAACACATGATATATTGATGCATTTATAATGTATGTATACATTTATGTATCATGTATGTATGGAAGTTTTATGTATGTTTATATATAAATAGAAAGGATCTCCCTCTGTGCGGACCATTTTTATTAAATAGTAAAAAAAATATTTTGGGGCTGATTTTTTTATATGATTTTTAAACATTTCAGTCGGACCATAAAAAAAATTCAACTCAAAATGAATTGTTTTGCTATTTTAAAAAAATCGGTCAAACTTTGTCAGTTTTTAAGTTGTTAAAAACTGACAAAGTTTGACCGAGTTTTTAAAAATAGCAAAAAAATTCATTTTGAGCTGAATTCTTTTTATGGTCCTACTGAAATGTTTAAAAATTAAAAAAAAAAATTAGCCCAAAAATATTTTTTTAACTATTTTATCAAAAATGGTCCGAGCCAGCGGTATACGAAATGGGATATATATATATATAGTCTAGTCTATATATATATATTATATAAGATAGGTGATGTTGATGCCAAAATATATGTATGATATTTTCACCTTTTTATGCATGATATTTCATGCCTTCCATGGGTGCATGAAATATCATGCTAAAAGGTAAAATATCATACATATTAAATCTATACTATTATATATACTATACTACTATTATACTACTAATATACTATTATACTATTATTTTTTAAATACATGCTATGTTTGCCAATTGTCAAATTTTTTAAAAACTGTATTTAAAAACAAGTTCACCAAACGCGCACCAATATTTATAAACACAAAAAACTGAATTTTAAAACTCTATTTAAAAACAGTGTTTGAATCGAGTTTTATGAATATAGGATCAAACAAAATTTTAAAAAAAAAACATTTTTTGGATTTTTAAATAAAATCCCGCACAGTTATCCCTCACAAAGAATTTCGCACCTAAGATTATATATATATATATACATACATATATAATTATAACTTAGATTTCAAATGGCCCTTTGTCATACAACCCAGGATTGTGGAGATTACTCCAAATTCAAACCAATCACTAGGATTAACTCGTACATTTTGGATTTCCCCCCGCAAAAACATCACATTACCTTGTAGTCTCTTTACTCACTTATTTCACTTTTCTTTCTATATCCCAACTATCTTTCACTCTCTTGCTCCCTAAAACATTAAACTTACAAAATAACCACCAAATTTAAATAAATAAATAGAGCCTTATTTGATTTTGGCTCCTATATTTTCCAAAATTAAAAAATAACTCTAAATTACAAATCAAAATATCCTATTTTTCAGTATTGAAAAAGTTTTAAATTAAACGTACAGCTGCAGATTTATACAAGGCCAAGGGTGCAGCCACCCCTCGCGGGATTTTACAAAAGTTTTACCAAGTATAGAAGTTTAGGGGTGTTATGTGTAAGTTTGTAAAGTTAAAGGTGGTGAAAATAGTGTTTGTTCAAACTTAGGATAAAACACGTAATTAAGAACCTTGAATCATTTTAACCTAATACAAGTTATGTCTCTTTCATTCCACCGCTTTCGAAAATCAGATCTCTCTTTCACCTCCTCACCTTAGCCTTTACCACCGATATTTTGCCTCCCTCCGTCCGAACGCCGTCCTTGTCTAGTCCTCCACAACATGATGCCATCCTCGTTCAGACCTCAGTGGTCTTGTCGAGCTTCCGCATTGTCATATTGAGGCAGTTTTGGCAATATTCTAAGGTTACCTCTTCATTGAGGTACTTTCAAGTTCAATTTTATTTGTTTTATAAGATGTTCAATAGGTTTTCTTACATGATACTTTGTTAGGGTATGTTTTTTTTCTTTCTAGTTTCTAATTTTTTCTATTTCGAGCAAGGCGTGATTCTTTGACAATAAAAAATCTATATACTAATCAATGATTTTGTGTGTTTGTTTATGTATATGTGCTCAATTGGTGATTATCTGTTTTTTTGTTTGTTCATAACTTTAACCTTTGAACATTATTAGGTTCCAATTTATATATATTTTTTTAAGATTGAGATTTTATATTTGTTTTTATGAATCTGAAAAGGTATATGATGTTAGATGAACCAAGTTTTAAACCTAATCGGTTGTATAGGAACTAAAAATAATTTTACATTATAGTAAACTTAAGAGGGTAAGGTTTCAGACTTTCAGGCTTATAATTTTCCATGTTAAGGACCAATGACTAAAAGGAAAAATTGGGATTGGAAATGGAAATGGGCCCCATTTTAGGGATTTTTTGGTCATTTTATTTTCTTTTGTATTTTTTTTTATTTTGTTATTGTATTTTCATTTATTTTTGTTATTGTATTTAGAGGTAAAGAGTAATAATGGCATTTTTGTAAGTAGGGCCTTAGCTTGGAGCCTAAGCTACTCCTTCCCTTTAAATACCCACTTATAAGCCTCATTATAGGTAGACTTGAATTTTGAAATAGAAAAGAGTATTTTTCTCTCTAAAAGTGTGTGCTAGATATTTTTAAGAGCCTTTTGACGAGTAGTTTACGTCAAATTGAGTTCAGTGGAGAAAATTCCTATTTCCGAATTTAAATTATCTTGAAAGTTAACTATTTTCCATGATTAGATGTTCAAATTGTGTAAAGTAATAGTGGTGTCACTATGTTTTGTCATGTTAAGGTCATGGTTCAAAGTCTCAGGGTCCCATATCGAATGCCCGATTTTGAACTCGGTCGCGGTATCGGTCCTCGTATCGGGTGATACGCTATTTAGAGAGTCAAAATTTCGAAAAAAATAGAGGAAATTTTAAATAAATTAGATTAATAACGTGGACCAATTAGATAAGTTCAAACCCATCATTTAATATGTATAGCATTATCTAATTGATTATAGTGAAGCTCGTCGGACTTGTCGGCTTTAATATTTTATATTATATAAGTTAGCAACACAATCTAATAACACATAAAACTTCATAAAGAAGTTACAAAAAATGTAGAAACAATTAAGTGAGTTGTGACCATTTTTAAACATAAGTCAAGTGTCAACTTTTTTTATTTTGCACAAAAAAAACTTTTTAACATAAGTGAGTTGACGATCTCCGGACTTACCACCATGATGACACCATTCAAAATCTTAATACTCATAACTATTAGTTGAAGATCCACCATAATACATTCTTTGATCATATAATTTATGAGGCATTCAACAAGTAACTAGCATTTTTTTAAAATAAAAAATGGTAAACAAAATTCTAAGAACTAATTACTATTTCTTGCAAACCAGTTTACTATTAATTGTACAAAAAAAATTGTTTTTTTTTTAAAACATAATTTAACCTTAATTATTTGTACCGATTTTTATTTTTATTTTTATTTTTTTACAATACAACTTACTTTAAAAAAAATAAAAGTATAAAAAAAATTGACGTTTTTCTAATTATTTTCAAAAAAAATGAATTCATATTTTTTAATAGTTTAACTTCACTTTTTTGTAAAAAAAACAGTTTTTTTCTACAATACTACTTTTTAAAAATTTGTACAAAAAAATGATGTTTTTGTAATTATTTGTACAAAATTGAGTTCATTTTTTTTTTAATAATTTAACTTTAATTACTTGTACAAAACATTTTTTACAAAACAAATTACTTTATCAAAAAAAATTATACAAAACTGTTTAAAATAGTTTGTGCGAAGACCACAGCCCAAATTTACTTTTTATGTGGGAAGACCAAACACATACATTATTTGTACAAAAATGACAACCAAACACAAACAAATGCCCCACTTAGGTTAAAAAAACCAAACACCAAATACAAACCCAATGTGCAAAGCGGAATCGACTAGAGGAGATTACCAGCGATTTGGACCACTTCATAAAGCTTCGGCAAGCTGATACTTCAAAGGTTAGATTCTCAGCCGTGATATTTCAAAGGTTAGATTCTCAATCGTAATATTTCAAAAAATCTTCTGTATCGACGAAATCTCGCCGAATCAACTCTATCTCGTCGAATCAACTCTATCACACCGACTTGTCACAATTTCTTATATTTTTTTATTCCCCTCTGAGAATCGGATCGCTTGCCTACGATACCGAGTTGACTCGGTCAAGACTCTCAACCATGGTTAAGGTTGTGTGTCATATTCAATATCGTGTTAAGTACTATTCAATCTTAAGCTACTAATTTTGTGTCAAATTTGAGTCAAAGATGTGTCGGGTTAAAAAATTCACATTGTAATTTTCACCCAACCTGAGTTGGAATCTTGAATCCGCCACTGCATACATACAGGATGTGCCTTAGGCATGTGGTGTACCGAAGACACGAAGCATGAGATGTTCCATAGGCACAGGGAATGCCGAACATACAGGTGCACTAAGACTATTACAATAATGCCATTGGCATAAGATATTTGCTAGTCTTCGTGCAATATCTAAGCATGCAAAAAAACAGGGTCCTATAGAATAGGCAATCTGATGAATAATTTCACATTTGCGAAGAAAATTGGCATGCAAGAGTTATAAACACACATGATCCACTAAGCAAGAGTTTCACCAAGGAAGAACAAAAGTGCAACTTGGAAGCGTACTTCTGAGTGTACAACAACAATAACATAATATTAACTGCAACGTCACTTTTGGAATAAGTAACGTATGTCCAAACCAAGTCCGCATAATAGAATCATTGTTACAAAGGAAGCAGGAGGAACTTCCGAGTAGTACCTATGTGTGAATGAATCAAATAAAACCGCTCTGGCCAAGACTGGATGGGGGGAATGCCCTCAATGGCACGTCGCTGCTCCAAATCATTCCACCAGACACTAGCATAGCCCTGAAACTTGGTTGCCGCTAAGAGAACACACCGACGACCCTTAAGCCGTTTATACTCAAAAATCCGTCCCATCGCGACAAGCCAATCAACAACGGCATCAGGCTGTAGGTAGCCATTAAACATGAGAACATCCACTCTGATATCACTCTGATATCTCCCTGCATACTCCGTGAAAGTAACTGTAGGGCCAACTATGTGATGGCATCACCACCCTAAAGAGCTAGGGTGTCTTCATCTAGGTCATCATCGTCGGCAGAGGCTCGGTAAGTAAGGCTCGCTGTGGGCGCCTCCGAGGCGGTGGATGAGGAGGGTCAGGAGTTGGTAGAGAAACTGGGGGTGCAGGAGGAGTGGTAAGAGGTAGTAGAGCTTCACGAGATGGGGAAGGAGGAGGTGGGGGAACCAATGATTGGCGGTAGGAGCATTGATTCATTTGGTGGCCTTTTTGGTGGCAAACAAAGCAATGGCGCTCAGAGATGGAGACATAGGCACCTTGGGGTGAGGGAATCAAAGGGGGAAACATCCTTGCGCCACTCGGTAGGAGGGGGTGGCTCAAACTCAAGAGCGGAGTGGGGACGAGGTGAAGGGGGATCGGCATGGGGAGGTAGGGTAACCCACTCACGTACCCGCTCATGGGAATCAACGAGTGCGGAGTGAAAGGAACGGGTATCCCATGGGGGTAGATGAGGAGGGGTATGGAGAGGGTGTCCGGGTGGGGGAAAGGTATGTAAAAGAGGTGGGGGCAGAAGCGTGGGGAAAGTGGAATGAGGTGGGTGAGGGGGTGTAGTGTTCAGTGGGGCAGGGGGTATGGGGGTATTTGGGGATGTTCAAGGTTTTTTTGCGGGTGGTGTCGGGGGTAAATGGAGATAGGGGGCAAAGAGTAGTCGTGTGGGGGTGGGGTGGAAAAATTGGGTGGATGTGGTGGTAGAGCGTGGGAGGGGACTAGATTTCGGGGTGGCGGTGAATTTCGAGGGGTGAAATTATTTGGAATGTGGGAGGATAAAAATTTGGGCAATTTACAATTAGGTCCCTTGGTAACAATTTTTAAACATTTAAGGACAATTTACAATTAGGTCCATTTGTTATGCCACTAGCGTGGACTTCTACAAGAAGGGAATTAGTGGACCTAAGTGTTTAAAATTTGTCAAAATTCCTTTAGTGTTTAAAATTTGTCAAAATTCCTTTAGTGTTTAAAATTTGTTCGTGAGGGACCTAAGAGTACTTTCCCCTAAGAATTTTAGGGCTTGGGGTTCAAGATTGGGGTTAAGATGGGGGTAGGGTTCAATAAAATTGGGGAAGGACATTGAGGGCTGAATTTGAGTTGATTTCAAACCCTTTTCATGCCGGATGTCACGGATCATCTCGGCAAGGGATTGGAGAATTCTTTTCTAGAGTGGGAGGTACCGATGTAGCACAAAGAGGAGAAGACGAGATTGGGAAGGTGTCGGCCTATATTGGGGCCAAAAGGAGATTAGTTGTAGTGTCATCAGACTCCCCGGGTTCTCTGTCGAGAGTTCTGCTCGCAGTTTGGGCTGGAAGTTATCGGGTCGGACCCGATTGGTCTTGGACAGGGGCCTGTCTACGCCGGAGGTTATATTCGGAGGGGGGCACTGATTTTTCGAAGGTGGTCGTCTGTTCGGCTGGAAGGTTTTAGGAGGGGAGGGGGTTCGGCGGTAGCCTATGGGTTGTTAGGGTGTGTCGACGGGTGGGTTGGGTCGGCAGGTGCATTTTTTTTTTGTTCTTTTTTGTCTTTCTGGCATGTGTGGATGGTGGAGCAGCAGTTGTTAGGGTGGTGGTGACTGTTGGAATGGGTATAGGATTAGGGTTTGATGAGCTAGGGGTTTTTTGGGGTAGGGGTGTAGAATGGCTTGATCTTGGAGAACTATGGTTAGGGTTTTGCGAAATTACCGGGGCAGTTTGGGGGCGGTACGTGGTGGTTGCCGGTGGTGGAATTCGAGCGTTCATATCATCCATTTGAGCCTTCAATTGTTGAAAAGCTTCCGTGATTTGCTCGAAAGGGTTTGATGTGGAGTTGTTCATCTTTCTTGGACCCACGTGACGTTGTTTACGAATTTTTGTCTACACAACAACAACAACAACAACAACTGGGTAGAGCGACGAGGCTCTGATACCAATTGACGTAAATGACGTCAATGGGAGCAAGAAAAGATAATTATGTTTCAAACTCTCTCTAATAAAATCTCAAAATATGGAAGAATGACTCAAATGAGTCTACAAAAGGAGTATTTATAGGAAGGAGGTTGCTTGGCCTCTAAGCTAATAATCTTATTACAATTATGCCCTCAAGTGCCAATTAACCTTCCTTCTTTTAAATACCAAAGAAAAAGAAAAATACAATGAATGCTCAAAATAAAAGAAATACTAAAAAGAACTACAAAATGATAAAATGACGACCACGTCCCTGATTCACATCAATTTAGCACAAAAAAAGTAATGCAAACACATGATAATATATCTATGTATTATAAGTCACAAAAACCTACTATTCCCACATAATAAAATATAGCAAAATTTTCAATTATATTTTAACTATGTAACAAATATGACATTAGTTAATTACTACTCCCTCCATCCCATAGTCTTGTTTTACTTTTTGTTATGACTGCAATCTAAAACTAGGTGTAATCACTGTTCTAAAAAGTGCGCCTAGGTGTGAGGCGGGGCAAGACGTGGGAGAAACGCCCTGCCTATTCCTTATGCATGGTAAAAGGCAGTCAACGCGCGTGTAAGGCGTGGTCAACGGTCCAAGGCGCGCCTAGGTGTGTTAAAGAGTGTTGAGACACGTTTTTTTAAAAGAAAAAAAAAATACTTTAGTGAAGCGACGTCGTTTTAAAGACTTTTTTTTACAAGCAGGACCAATATGTCGTCCAAAACAATCAAAAGATAAATAGAAACCCAAACATCTCTGCCTCTCGTCCAAAAAACTCCTAACATTGTCGACCGAACTCCGACCAAGCCCCCTTAGCCTCTGACCAAAATCCGATCAAAACCTTCTAGCCTCTGATGCATTTTCGACTCCGACTCACTCATTTCCGACTCAACTTTCATATTTTCTTGTAAATCTCTCTTTCCTCATTTTTTCAAGCTAATCGCTTCAGTTTTTTGTTTTTTCCAATTTTCAGCCATAAGCCCGACTCCGAACTGAAAAAATACAAGTAAAGTAAGTGTGTGTTTTTGTTTCCTATTAAGTTTTGACAATATAAATACAATCAGTATTTTTTCTGCCTTTTATATGTTTCATTTGAAAGGTGAAAATACATTTCTTGTATTGAATCATTTTGTATTAATTATTGATTATTGATTATTGATATTGATTATTGAATTTGAATGATGAAAAATACATTTGGTATATTGCTTATTAAATGTTGAGAAATACATTTTGTATATTGATTATGGAGCATGCATATGAGAAAGATGGCTACCAAACATACGCATATATTTTCAAAATTCTAGGTATGTATTATTTTATTGTTTTACTAGCCTTAGAATAATTAAACAAGGAAAATGTCTTTTTACGCCTAGGCACCTAGGCTCTTAAAGTTTGAGGCTCAACCTCTATGCCTCCACCACGCCTCGCGCCTTTTAAACCTTGGGTGCAGGTTACCCATCCAACCGATACTTATGGGAGAATAATGTGTGGCATTCCAAAGGCACTCATAATTCTTTGGAGGATAAATGTGTAAAGTGGACCATTTCTTCAAAATATTTACTTTTAATTAGGTATTACTCCCTCCATCCCAAAGTAACAGTGGCCATTTGAAAGTCACACATTTTAGGAAGGACAATGATATATACCCCAAATATATCCCCAAAACATCTCCCAAAGTGAAGTGTTTGTACAATGGGGTTGGCCCACACAAGGTAAAAGCACTTAATGCACTTTGAGAATATCTTGGGGAATATGACTGGGTACATAGCATTACTCTTTTAAGAAATGTTTTTACTTTCCATATTTATCCTCCTAAAAATGATGAATAACTTTGAATCAAAGAGAAGTACTTGAATCATTGTCATCTAATTGGTATTGTTCGGGTGGTTAATTTTGTAATGTCACCAAGTTTTGTATACATTTTCTCAAAACACAACTATTAATTTGGCAATGATGGAGTAATAATTTGGGATAGAAAGGGCCCAACTCATTTCAAATGTTCATAGCCTCATTGGGGCAGCAAATACATGATACATTAACATAAACAAGAATTTTACCAAAAAATCTCAATTGTAAATGGAGGTAAACACATTTTCCACTAATAGATGAGAAATGAAATCAAAAAAATTCTCACCTCATGCTCAATGGCTTCACCAATCTGGCAAGCAGCCTGCACCACTCTAGCACTCCCATTCCCTCCCCCGGTCATCAACAACCCCATCAACTTATGCATCGTAATAACGGCCATCATATCCGCCGGCAAATGATCAAAATACGGCGCGTACGACGTCCGATTCTTCCCCTGAGCGCAGAGCTCCTGCTCCCCCGCAATCACATTCCTCAAAGGCTCAAACCAACCCAGAAACAGTGACTTCATGTATGGCAAATTAGGAGCCAGCTTCTGCTCACACATGTCCACCAAAAGCTCCTGGTACTCTTTAGCAGCCTCTTCCCATGCCTCAGTCTCCATCTTTATCTGCCTCCTCCTAAGGTGAAAATATTTCCCTTGCCCCATCCCACCAACCAATTTTGGCTTCTTATAATTAGACTGCATGTATGCTTTATTTTCTTTACTCATTTCCTCTAATAACTCATCAATTTCCTCAACATCTTCTTCTTCAGTCAAATCAATTGCCTCAGAAACACTCCCATAGGCCCTTGGGTACAATAAATTAGATGTCAACAAATTTTCCTTTCGTGGATTTAAATGGGTCTGTGTCTGGGGTGTGGTTTTATGGGAATAATTAGAAATTTGGTGAAATGTTGGGGAGGTAGAGGAGAATTTGAACTTCTTGAAAGAAGCTTGTTTGAACAAATTTCTCCACATATTATTTAATTTAAATGGAGAGGGTGATGAAGTACATCTAAAAGATGAGAGATTTTGGTATCTGAGAATGAATTACAAAGTGAGGATGGTAGATCGAGAGAGTAGCCAGCCGCCTTAAAAGTTAAACTAAAACCCTTCTTAAACCTATGGATGGTTTCATGTTTAGGGGTATGGTATGGGTATGTCGATGGCTAATTCAAGGTTTTCAAACCCTGACCCGTTAAAAGTTGCCTTGACTTCGGGTCACTCGTTACATTCATAGTACTCATGGATTCACCCATGAAGATGGGGTGACCCAATTCATATTTGGTCCATTTATATTTGGCACAATTAATATTTAGTGTAATTTATATTTGGTTCAACTCACATTTAATTCAATCCATATTTGATCTGTCCAAATTAGGCTCAGCTCATAATTTTGTCAGTGCTACTAGTAGTAGCATTCAACCCGTCTAATATAATTAGTATGTAAATCCCGTTATACGGGTCTTTTTTCAATAAAATAGTTAAAACGTACATTAAAAGTATATTAAAAAAAAGTGTTCTTGAAATCATAAAAAAAATTATTAAGTGAAACATAAATTAGTACATGAAGAAATTTGTGGAACATAACCCTAAATGATATGCTTTTAAAAATAAATAACAATTTTTTATCAAAACAATTTTCAAAATTTCAAATCGTTTTTTAAATAAAATAATTTTTTTAACTGTATTATGAAGAAACTGTTTTTGAGAAAAAAATTGTATTTTTAGACTTTTTTATAAATAAATGTTTAAATGTCAAAAAATCGTTTTCTATATTTTTTTCATGAAAAAAATATTTTATCCATTCATCGAAAACTATTTCATTAAAAAACAAAAAAAAAAGTTTTAAAGTAATGTACTTTTATAGAAGATACGATACTAATATTTTTTTTCCAAATATGGACGATTTATTAAAAATTTTGAAACATAGTATGAAATAATTAAAGGCCATGAATGAGATGTATGTAAAAAATTGTGGGTTTGAAAAAGAGACTCCATTAAAATGATGTACCTAATTAAAATATTAAATTATGTTAAATATCTTCAAGACAAATGTTAGTTGCATAAATTGTAACATAAAAATGTCTGCATGTATAAATATGTTATGAAAGTAAAAAAGTTGCTTGGATAAGAAACATAAGTTTTGAAACCATCTCAAATCCAGTGTTCTAGAATCTAGCTTAGATCTCTAGGCTTGATCCATATCACCACATTAGAAATGAGTAGACCATTTATGATAATTTTTTAAATCCATAAATGGCGAGTGAACATCCACAAAAATTGTTACACAATCAAAAGAGCTAACTAGTTGAACTATGAACACTACAAACAAACTATTTAAAATGTAAAGATTCTTAATTCTATATTTCTAATATTCAGAAGCTTTCACTCATCATATATCTTCACGGTTCAGAGAGAAAAAAAAATTATGATTGATGATTCTTTAATTTGGAAACTCTTCGTGTGTTAAGAGAAAAATATAATGGGACCATTCTAATTAGGGAAGAGGGAGAAATATATGTAAAAAATATCTTTGTCAACGCCTAGAAATGCCATAGAGAAGAAGCCAAAATGCAAAATGAAAATAATTTTAGCAAAGGAAATTGATGTAAAATTTCATCCCTAACTTCTAAAGCATATAAAAACAACCCAGATCTAGAACTTCATCAAATCTGATTTAACGAATCAAATTTCAGCAAAAGAAATCGTGCCCTAAAATTCTAGCCCTAAACTTCTAAATTAGATTTATCGAAACAAATTTCAGCAAACGAAATTTCATCCCTAAAACTTCTAAATCGTATAAAAACAAACCAAATTTTAGCAAAGAAATTTCACCTCTAAAATAGCAACAAAAAAATTTCACCTTTTAAACCAGATTTAGCAAAAGAAAGGGGATAACCTGCTTACCTCACAACCTCGAGATCAAGAGTTCAAATACTCTTTGGTCCACCTCCCACAGTGTGTCACGCCTCAAGACACACACACACACACACACACACACATATATATATATATATATATATATATATATATATATATATATATATATTCTAAATCAATATACCAAACAAATTTCAGCCTACGTTTCCAATTTCCTATGGAGCCGAGATGACCCTTCTCTATCTCACATGGAATGGGTATGCAATTAAATGGGAAAGATATGAAGAGACACTTTTGGACTTGTAAGGGAAGAGAAAATGATGAATGTGAATAGTTTTGAGCATCCTTTTCTTTTCTCTCCCATAATGTGGGAGGAAAGAGGTCATTAAAATTATGCATGGGGCATCGCGAGGAAGCGACAAATGTCGTCTTTGTGTTTCGTTGTCAACTTTAGTTGTATACTATAATTAGCATGCAGGCCACGCGATGCGTGGCCGAATTTATCAAAACTTTATTTTATGTGTGTGTGTGTTTTCACATAATATGTTCCACGAATGAAATTTAAATCAATATTAAAAGTTATATGATCGATAATTTTTTTTTTTAAATTACACGAAAGTGTTCAATGAAAATGCGGAAAATTATTATAAGTGTCGAAGTATTAGTAATTGTAACACATGTATAACAAAGATCAAAACAACCAACCAAAAAAATAAAATAACTTTCGATTAAAAATGTTAATTTATTTTTGAGTTTTCATGACTTCACTTCAAATGTCAACATTACATGGGTATTTATAAGATCTCTAAAATGTATCTTCCCAAATACATGTATCTTTTACATTTAATGTAAACATACCCCATCTAAACTTCAACACATGAATCTCCTAAGACATGAACCAACTAAATCCATGTATTAACTAAATACATTTGTGTCAACATTAATCTAGATAATACAAAATTAATAAATGGCTTAATGAAAGGTACATGTGTCGTCATGTGGGCACAACAAATATCGACGTTGTGTTGTGATGACAACTTTAGTTACAGTTACGCACGGGGCGCGGACGGTTGTAACCAAAAATCAAAATTAAAATATTATAACTTAAAATAAACCAATATATCACGTTTCTTTATAAGAAAAAAACATATCAATTCTAAGATAAATTATCACCGGAATAAAATGTAATGATATTTAAAATGTTTGAGTTTCAAGGTTTATTCTAATTCACATTTAAAGGCATGTCTTTTTAATTAAATATAGGAATGGAATTGGGTTCTAACTCAATTTAATAACAAAAAATGGCTAAATTTTGCCATAAGTAAATGCATCATACTCCTCCAGAACAATTTTTTCACGCATTAAAATAATGCCATGAACTAAATCATCATAATAACATATATAAACATAATAGTATCAATGTTTGCTTTCTCAAGAATAAGACATTACTTCCCAATCAACAAATGTCTAAAATCAAGATATATATAACTATAATGAATGAAAAACTGAATAAATGCGGTGTGTGATACCGATTTAAATTAATTCACAAATTTCTACTTTGGCACACTTATTTAATTGGAGTCTATTTAAACCAAATTAATTCAGCACCTAAACATGCAACTATGTGTGTGCGTGTGTCAAACCATAGATAAATCGAGCATGCGACACAAATATTCAGGAAAAATCCCCGAAGGGCAAAACCTTTTTATTTCTAGAACTTTGAAGAATTCACAAGACCATTGACTTACATACAACCTGATAATCGCCCACAAGTGTAACGCACGGTGTCTTCGTCAAACCTTCAAAGCAACAGCTAAAAATGTCGTCGGTTGGAATCTTCCGCAAGAACTCCAGATGGTCAGCAATGAAGAAGAAAACGGCTTCTCAACAAGTGTGAACTTTATAAGGACTCCCTCCACAATAACACGTAGCTCTCCGATTGTAGAGTTCTTCTCACAAAGAATAAACCACAGCAAAGTGTGTTCTTCAACACCAAAATAATTCACCAAAGCATATGGGATTTTTGTGAATTGTAAACAAAAAGGGATTAAACCCTAAAAGAAGAAGTCAAAAGGATTCTGCACTTTTCGCAGTTTTTTGTCTTTCAAAACGCTGGGACTTCTTAATAAAAACGAAATCATTTAATGAGTATTTATACAAAAATGCACCGCTTCGGTATTAGAGCTCGTTCGAACGAGATAAGTATGTCGCTCAAACGAAGGACACGTGTAGCTCGAACGAGATCGCGCGACATAGCATGTCGCGTGAACGACAGTGCTATGTCGTTTGAACGACTGTTTTGTCAAAAAAAAGTATTATTTTAATGTCCGCTCCAATACTTAGAAAAAATAATCATTCTCAAATTTTGACGAAAAAGTCCGCTCCAACACTTACAAAATATTTTGTAAAAATATCCCAAAAGCTCTAAGTGGAAAGTTAAGGTATTTAAAACATAATCTTACCAAAGTAAACTTCGCGGAGTCTTTTTGATGAAGAACTTGATTAATTCGGATCCGTCTTGATGTAGATTGCTCTTGAATGCTCTTTGACGGTGTAGCGGTATATGACATAATAAATTGATAATGAACTTATAAAAATATGTCCTTACAAATCTCCCCCTATGTCTATGCCGGTACATACATAAAAAATCCGAATAATCAAAAACCAAAATGCCTATCCAAAACTACCCTTCCATGAATAAATTTGCAAGATCTCAAACTGTTCTTCAAAAAGTCTTCATCAAATCTCAAAACTTTTCTCATCAGGGTGTGCATCATAATGATCTTCAATCTTTGTGCCTACACACATGAGATGAAGCAAAAACCTTCATGATGCATCGAGTTTGAAATGATATAAGAATAAAGCATTAATAATCAAATATCCCCCATAATGCAAAAACTCTCCCCTAACAAGATAATTCTTTCTCCCCCTTTTTATGATGTCCCCAAATAGACAAATAAGAAGAAAAAAATCAAAACATGGAGCGTCACGATAAAATGCATAGAAAACATGGATCAAACTACGCGCATGCAAAGGTATGTCCAAAAAAATTTCACAAACTACTTTTGGATTTTTCAATTTTTCATACAAAAATAAGATACCAAAAATCACACCATGGATTTAAACTCAAACAACCAAGTCATGGAAATGGAATGTGTGGGTGTGAACACATTCGATAGGTAAATAAAGTCAATCAATCATATGCGCACGATGCATATGTGTACTCCTAACGAATGAACATCAAAAGTATCCGTAGGTGTAGAAATTATTGAATTTAGATGACATCATCTTATACAAATCAACAAATCAAAGTCAAAGTGGTTTTCACACCAATAACGTCCAAAAATATGTAGCGCTTTTTCAAGACTTTCAAGGACGTGCAAAACCGTTTTAATTCTCCATCCAAACTCCCTCATGCATATTTTCTTTTAGAGGTAATCTAAATTCTCTAACATTGGATAATTGGAGCATAAACTTAATGGCCCCTTTTTGGCATGAATTTCTTTTTATTGCCTTTAATTTTTTTCGGGCTCTTTTAAACCTCTTTGGACCCAGGATAATAAAATTTCTCAATTTTTAGGTCCGATATATAGGTGGCTTAATCGCAAAGGATAAATGATAATCTTTCATAGCCCTTCACCGTTTTCAAACAAAGCACACAAACTCACAAACAGCTCTTACATGCACAACTTTCTTATCAAGTTTTATCGCGCTTGGTTCGTTTTAAGGACAGGATTGAAGTGAAAACACACAACCAACATGTGATAAGACAAGCACAATAATCAAACAAATCCGTGCATGTGTGTAATAAAGGAAATCATGAATCAAATATATAGGAAGTAACACTTAATTACATCTCAATGACTCCAAACATTATAAATCACATGGATGAATTGACCTATTGCCTTAAAACACTATCAAATAGTCACATGAAAAATGGAATGATATTGTGACTCGGTCATTCTAAGTGTTTATCCATAAAAGGTGCAAACAAAAAACAAAAGTCTTTTTGGATTTTTCAAAAAATTTATCAAAATAATTTTTTTATTTATTTTTCGAAATTTTTCAAAAATAAAAATATAATACAAAAAGTACATGTCATTACACTAGCAAATATATATCATGAAACCACAACTAGTGTATGACAAACAAGCAAACACAATCATCTATATGATATGGCAAGAGAAGAATCGTGTGCAAGCATACGGGAATCAACTTGTCTAAAATCTAGTGCCTCTAAAAGTGATTTCCTAACCCAAATAGATGTGAAACATCGTGTGGGGGATTTAGGAACCAACAAAACACTAGACATAAACTTCTTAGGACATTTTCCAAGATCAAAATAAAAACGCCTAAGGTGACCTTTCCTACCACAATATGAACATGTGTAAACGGGTGGAACGACACCTATGGGCTGACCTTTTCTAACATCCTTGAAATTGGTTTACCCTCCAAAATAAATAGTGGTTTTGGCTTTAGCACTAGAAGCATGAGAACAAGATGAGCCATTACCATCACTATCAAACCTACTCGAGTCTGTCAAATTATTTTTTAACTTCAAAATTTTTTATTCAAGCAAAGAATTAGACTCTTCCAAGTTAAGGGACGACTTTTTCAAATTTTCAACAATTCCTAAAAGCGTCTCTCTCTCTCCCTCAATTAAAGCAAACTTCTCCCTAAGAGTCTCTTCACGTGCCACAAATTCATTGATTAAAATATTTTTGTCATCTTTGGTACAAACACTAACCATCGAATTTTTAAGGTCCTTTAATTCTTTTTCTAAAAATAGGACCCTATCATCACTTTCCTTCTTAGATAATTTTAAAGCAACAAAGTCATGGTCCAAGGAAATAAATTTTTCACGATAAAAATCTCTTTGATTTTGAACTGTTTGCAAAAGATCTATCGCTGATTTAAAACGAGAATTTTCTTTTTCCAAAAAATCAATATTTAAATGATTTATATCATCAAAACTCTGACTCGTGTCATCAAAGAGGGGCATCCGATTACATAAGTGCTCCATCGAAAAAATTACAATTTTTCACAAAACTGATTTTTCAAAAAAAAAAAATCAATATCACACAAATTTTGCGGAAAATAGAAATACACGATAAATTAGCGCAACCAGCTCTGATACCAATTTGAAAAACTGAATAAATGCGGTGTGTGATACCGATTTAAATTAATTGGAAAAATTTCTACTTTGGCACACTTATTTAATTGGAGTCTATTTAAACCAAATTAATTCACCCCTAAACATGCAACTATGTGTGTGCGTGTGTCAAATCATAGATAAATAAAGTATGCGACACAAATATTCAGGAAAAATCCCTGAAGGGCAAAACCTTTTTATTTCTAGAACTTTGAACCATTGACTTACATACAACCTAATAATCTCCCACAAGTGTAACGCACGGTGTCTTCGTCAAACCTTCAAAGCAACGGCTAGAAATGTCGTCGTCTGGAATCTCCCGCAAGAACTCCAGATGGTCAATAATGAAGTTGAAAACGGCTTCTCTACAAGTGTGAACTTTATAAGGACTCCATCCACAATAGCACGTAGCTCTCCAGTTGTAGAGTTCTCCCCACAAATAATAAACCACGTCAAAGTGTGTTCTTCAACACCAAAATAATTCACCAAAGCATATGGGATTTTTGTGAATTGTAAACAAAAAGGGATTAAACCCTAAAAGAAGAAGTCAAAAGGATTCTGCACTTTCGCAGTTTTCTGTCTTTCAAAACGCTGGGACTTCTTAATAAAAACGAAACCATTTAATGTGTATTTATACAAAAACGCGTCGCCTCGGTATTAGAGCTCGTTTAAGCGAGATAAGCATGTCGCTCGAACAAAGGACACGTGTCGCTCGAACGAGATCGCGCGACATGCCTATGTCGCGTGAACGATAGTGCCATGTCATTTGAACGACTGCTGCATCAAAAAAAATATTATTTTAATGTCCGCTCTAATACTTAAAAAAATAATCATTCTCAAATTTTGAAGAAAAAGTCCGCTCCAACACTTAGAAAATATTTTGTAAAAATATCCTAAAAGCTCTAAGTGGATAGTTAATGTATTTAAAACATAACCTTACCAAAGTAAACTTCGCGGAGTCTTTTTGATGAAGAACTTGATTAATCCGAATCCATTTTGATGTAGATTACTCTTGAATGCTCTTCAACGGTGTAGCGGTATATGACATAATAAATTGATAATGGACTTATAAAAATATGTCCTTACAATGAACAATAACAATATTTGGGTAATTGAGAATGACATACCAAAGGTTTGGATTATTTTTGAGAGATTTAATATCTTTTGCATATTGAACATTCTCTATATATTTAAAATAAATTTGGGTTCTGAAGTTTATTAAAGTGGGGTTGTGTAGATGGTTTAAAATAAAATACATATAAGAATCAAACTGGGTTAGAAAATCATAACAATGATTTATGGAAATCAAACTGGATTGTTTTTTTTTTTTCATTCGATTCATGAATAAGGTAAAAAAAACTGTAATTATTATAATTGGTAGAAATTCTACAAAAGAGAATTAAAAAGTAACAATTAAGATGGAAGTAAAAGATTAATACTATATATAGTTTCATATTTGGTTTTAGTAAGAAGGATATATTCGAGATACTTCACTTTTCCAATTTTCTCTTACTTTTCTCTCTCCATCTCATTATTTGAATTGACAACTAAGCAATATCGTCCCATTAACTTACATTCATTGGAAAAACCAAATGAAATTAAACAAAACGTAATGAATTAGGATTGTATTATTTGCATCATAGCCTCTACAATATATATCATCAAATTCATATACTTTTTAGTATTTAAACATCAATTAATAGAAAGTAACAAACAAAATCATAATATATTGAATTTGGCAGAAATGGAATGAGGGAAACATTAAACCCTAAATCCATACCTTTAGCACAGTGGCTTATGGGAGATAACAGAAGAGAGGGACAAAGAGAATGAGATATAGATGTGAGTGGAGACCATATAGGCAGGGGTTGCAAGGAAGCTCACGAGATAGAGATGTGAGTGGTAAAGTATAGAGGAAATAAAGCATCAATCGTTGTGGTGAGGAAGATGAAGCAGCAAAGTGAAAAGTGCAATATGCGAGGTGGATGGGTAAACGAAGAAATGGATAGAGAATAAGAGGAGAAATAAATGATGCCCTCCTAAAAGAGATGAGGAGAGATATAGTTGGCCACGTGGATAAATTAGGATGAGACCAAAATTAATTATTGTGTTTAAACTACAATTTTATATTATGTACATAGATTATAAAACTTAATATATATTATAAATTCAATATTTTATTTTAAAGTCATTATAAAAAATTATTTTTTTCATAAATAAAATTTGTCTATTATTTTTAAATATATTTATTATATAAAAACTAGTTTTTATAAATAAAACTTCAATGTTTGTTAATGAATGATACCATTTTCATTTATGTATGGGATATGCTAAAACATCCTAGCCATAAAATACAACACAATAAGACATAACTTCATGTGTGACCCTATCGTGAGGTCACAAATAATAACTTTCCCTTCATATATGATCTCGCCCTATGGCAGATAAAGAACAAGAAGTTTACTAAATTTTAGGAGATCGGCCATATGGATAATAAGATCCGACCATAGCTGGATAAACACAGCGATAGTTCCTAGCATATTTGGTCGCCTCGATTAACTGACACTGACACTTTGTTGGAACAATTCAAGTTAGTGACAATTTGAGTGATTAATCGGGAAGTTGGGTTGAACTTCAAGATTGGGTGAACCGTGCGTTGTGGGATACGCATACAAGTTCGGTACTTTATATATATACATATTAGAGTGACGTGTATATGTATGTATGTGTGTATGCTACTTGTTTATATTGAACATACCTACTCAGTAGTGCTATAATGAAGGTTGCGCGTTGTGGGCAGTCCACCCTTGCTTTGATCAGCAAGTGTCGAATTGATTCCCCATGTCATAGGACTGTTGCATGACCACTATCCATGTGTGAGGATATGTATTAGTTTGGAGATCGGGTGGGTTCGATGTGGTATGGTTACGACCACCGAACATATGTCTTTGATCACCTTCGTTGTATGTGTTTACGTTTGGGATCGACGGTGAGATTTGGACCTGATGGCTCAATATGATGCGTGATGCCTAGAGCCTAATGGCACATGAGGGATGCATTTGCGAGGTCTCATCATTGAGGATGCGATTATATGTGTATAGTGAGTGATATATATGTATGTGTACAAAATGTGATGTGTATACCTAATTATAGCACAAGCGTAGTTATGTTATTATGTTGTATAACTATCTATTTATAGCATAAGTGTGGTGCATCATATGTACCTCTATTTGTATAGCAAGTGTATCACTACCATATTGTTTATAAACGTATACCTGATGAAGGTAGTTATACTTAGCTAATAAAGAGTATTAGCGGGATTGGGTTTAGACAGCAGGTATATGTCCTAGTTAGACTGGGTGGTTTAGTTAGTATAATAAAATGAACACGTTGGGTGTGCACTATAGTTGAGAGGTGAGGTTTATCTCATCTGAGTGTGAGTGGTTAATTATGAAAGTAATGCACTACTATTTTAATTGATTTAAAATAATTATCTACTTGAAAAATGTTTTCTACTTTTCGAGCTTTGACCAGCAGGCTTTTTTTTCCTTATTTTTTTTACTCGTCAGGTGTGCAACAGCAATAGCCAGGACTGTAGGGATAGATCCATTTTTAGCGTTACAGTAGCTGGGGATGCTGCATAGTTGTTTAGACTCCTCTACTTATTCTATCGAGTTATGATCATTTCATTTCAGTTCAATTTTAGGCATGCTGCCCATAGATGGATAGGCGTTTATATTTCTGTCAGAGATTTTATTTTAGAACTCAGTTATTTATTCAGTTTTATAATGTGGATGTTATTACTTGGTGACTGGTGACCGATGATCTATTCAGTTCACAGTTTCTATTTATCTATGCATGAGGATTACTTTATTCATAATGTTGTATGGTTTTATTCGTGATGTTTATGTCAAATTATTGTTGCGACAGTGATGCTGAGATTGAACCATAATTATATTCCTATATTATTTTAATAGAGGATTGGCCACCCGGTAATAAAATAGGTGGGTTGTCATAATTGGTATTAGATCAAATGGTTCTAGTGGCCTTAGGTTCTGTGCGAACTTACTACCTCATCAGCATTGCATTTCTTTTATATAGAGCCCTATGATTAAGACTATTGATTCATATTGCGCTTTTAGATTCTTCTACTATGGTATATGGTTGAAGAGAATCTTATATAAGTGCAGGTTCAGTTTCAGATGCCAAATACCACGAGAGGTAGACCATCACAAGTCGCGAGAAGGGCCACAGATAAGGAGGCTTATTCGGAGCCACATGCCACTCAGGGGTTAATGTCGCTATGACCGCCTTGACACAACATTTTCCTTAGGCACAACCACAGTCGCCAGTGGCAATACAAGTTGAGACTCATCCAGTGCCATCAGTTTGGGAGTGAGTAGTAGAGACCTTTTATAAGGACCATCCATCGGAGTTTCAGGGGAGTGCGAACATTGTAGCAGTTAGCCAATGGAAGAAGGACATCCAGTGGAATTTGCATATGGTTAAGTGCAGTGTCACCCAAAAGCATGTACTAGTGATGTCAAGTTATTTGGGGTAGCTCTGCAATAGTGGGAGTCGATTACCACATTAGAGGATAAGGATTCAATGACTATTTAGGATTTTTGGTTACGATTTGAACATAAGTTCTTTAGTTTAACAGTGCATACGGAGATGAGGATGAGATTTTTAGATCTCTCGTAGAAGGCCAGATTATGGTAGAGTATGAGGAGGAGTTCACTCGCCTGGGAAACTTTATGCTTGATGATGTGAACAATGATAATAAAAAAAGTCTAAAGTTTATGGACAGGCTAACTTGGAGGAAACACCAGCATTTGTTAGGAAACCCTACATTGAGGACTTATACTGATGTCGTTAACACCACGTTACTTCACTGTCGGAGAGGGGAGTGAAGAGGATAAGAGATTTGAGACGATTACATCAAATTACGAACATATTCAATGGGGTCAGAATTTTTACCAATCTCCAAGCAGTTTTAACATCCTACATGTTTGAAGGTGAAAATGATTTCTGGTGACAAGTCGTAGGCTGAGGTCGTAGTGTAATTGCCCTAACTTGGGAACAGTTTGAAGAAATATTCTTCAAAATGTACTTTTTTGAGACCAAAAGAAGATCAGTTAATCGTGGATTTTCTGAGGTTACAATAAAACAACATGTCCGTAGCCCAATATAAACCCAAGTTTATCGAGTTATCCTGTTATGCAC
The DNA here is from genome assembly GCA_949130495.1 of Sambucus nigra. Classification (NCBI taxonomy): domain Eukaryota; kingdom Viridiplantae; phylum Streptophyta; class Magnoliopsida; order Dipsacales; family Adoxaceae; genus Sambucus; species Sambucus nigra. The sequence continues at coordinate 229,146,924 of OX422215.1, forward strand.
GTGAGCAAATGAGCATCGAAGCCAAGAAGTGCAAGAATTTTAAGAAAGGACTACACCAAAGGATTAAAACCTATGCCATATCTTTGAAAATTTGAGACTTTTCCTAACTTATTGAAGTTGCCTCAATAGTTGAACAAAATCTCGCATCAGGTAGATATATATGCTCATCCAATCTCATAAATAGGAACCCTTATCTTTATAGAAGCTCAACCAAACCCCGATTCCAGCCTTATCCTAGCCCTTGTGGGCAAATCTACTCCCAAATTTTCCATAGCACTACCGATCTACTGATTCGATGCCATGAGTGTCAAGAGGTATGACGAATAGGTCCATAATGTCCTAAGTTATACCCACAAGGATAGGAAACAAATCCATTATTACCACAAGACCCAGAATCAGGGCAGTAGTTACAGCAGCTCCCAGGCCCACTAGCAGTTCTATCACTGTTGCCTTTGCAGGGTGCGTGTGTATCATATCCATTGACCAATTTTACAACCAGCACCTTTAGTGATTGATGATATGCTTTTTACCCATGGGCACATAGGACGATTTTTGTGTGATATAAGTGCATCACATTATTTTGTTTGCACTAGATTCGTGTATGAGATGGGTTTAGTGGACACGACATTAGATGTTATTATGATCGTAGATTTACCGTTGTATAGCGGGGCTCCAATTTATTTCATCTGTAGGGAAGTAGGTGTGGACATTGGGAAGTTATGTTTAATAACGGGTTTGCTCGTGTTAGTGAGTACGAGCATTATGTTATCCTGGTTATGGATTAGTTAGAGACATGTAAAGTGATGGTGGAATGTTACAGTAAGACTATCGTGATCCCTATTTTAAGGCAGGATATGGTTCTTGTTGCGATGCCTCATCCTGAGTGAGGGATGTGCACGCCTTTTTATTATATTAGAGAAGGGACTTCGGAGAGTTAGTTGTCTTGTTAGATTCGATCCTAATATTTAGAGACTTTACTGATGTGATTCATGGAATACTGGGGTGACAATCGAGTTGAGTGGTCGAGTTTTGATCAACTTAGCGCTGGGGATTAGACGATAGTGCAAGCGCCATATCGTATAACTCCTTAAGCAAGGTGGGAGTTGAGATATCAGATTTAGTAACATTGGGGGCAGGGGTTTTGAGTACCCCAGTATAGTGTCTTATGCCAATAGATCTCGATAACTAAATGAGCTAGGCAATAGTGTATCAGGAGGGTTCCTTATTTGGATTTTATTTGCGAGACGTCCCACGTAGAAAACTTAGTAAGTGTCGGGAGTTGGGAGATATTTGGGCTATATGGCATTAGTTTAGTATGTTATGCTTTACATGTGTGAAGATATAACGCTTTGAGTAAAGAGTTATTTTATGATTTATGGCCAACGGATCCAAGTAGTGCTATGTAGAGAGCACTGGGAGATGTTTTCTTCCCTAGTTGAATAAGTGGGGCAATCTCCAAAAGAATTAAGTCGCGACTAGTAGGGTAAACGAGTATTCCTTTACTCTATGATCATACAGGGCAAGTGTAGTTAATTTTTTATGTATGTGGGTTGCATATGTGTTATTTTTGCATGTGAGCATGTGGTATAGGGTGTATGGGTACCTTAGTCAATTCGATATTCAGTATCATCCGAAAAAGGCTAACGTGGTTGTAGGTGCATTGAGTTGTATGTTTGTAGGGTGGTTGGTAGCAGTTTTGGAAGGCGAAGTAGACTGGGCTTTGTCTGGAGGAGGAGGAGATAGTCCAGACATTTATAGCAATGATAATCGTCACACCAAATATTGTTTAAGGGTAGTGAAGGCACATGCAAGGGACTTATCTTATCAGGAGAGGGTTCGACAGTTATTAACAGGTGGAGTGGAGTCTTACTCAGTCAGTTCGGAGGGTGGCTTACACATCAATAGGAGGTTGATTATCCTAGGTGATGAGGACCTACGGTGCGCAGTTAGGGAAAAGGCACGGGTCAAAATTTTTTATGCATTTTGAGGGGAATAAGATGTTTCAAGATATGAGGAGGCAGTATTGGTGGGCCGGTATGGGCCAGTTCGGGTGAATTACATGATCGCCCAGTGTACCTAACTTTTTATTGCAGAAAGAGAGTGAACCTGCATGAGGTGCTGCTCAAAATTATTTTGGATCGAGATAAGTTCTTTATGTCCCACTTCAGGTAGAGTTTTTTAGAAGGCGATGGGGACGGAGTTGTGTTTAGGCATGGCATATCACCAACAGATCGATGGGCAACGAAGAGGGTGAAGCAATTGTGGAGGATATGCTGAGGATGTATATTCTTGACTTTAAGGGTAGTTGGGAGCAGTATTTGCCTTTGGTAGATTTTGCGTATAATAACTTGTACCACTTTACTATAGGCATGGCGCCTTTTGAGGTTTTGTATAGGAGACATTGTAGCTCGCCCTCATATTAGTTAGTGGTGGGGAACAACAAGCTTCTCATGTTAGTGATAGGGAACAACAAACTTCGAGAGTAGGATGTGATTCATGTTAAAATAGGGGTGTGCGATACTGATTAAACCGAATTCATAAATTTCCAATTTAGAGTTATTTAATCGGTGTCAAATTACAAACCAAATTAATTCAGCCCCTAAACATGAAGTTGCACGTGTGTGCGTGCGCGTGTGCGTGTGTGTGTGTGTGTGTGTGTCAATCCTCACAAATAAAATTGCTAGCTCACAGATTTCAGGAAAAATTTCTTTCGGGAAAAATCTTTATATAAATCGCAACTTACAAAGATTACAATGAAATCTGCTATGAACTCCCGCAAGAATCCACAAAGACACACAGTCTTAAGTCAACAAATGAACAACCGCAGTAGTCCACAAGAACACGCAGTCCTAATAAGCTAGGAACACACTCGAGCACTTCCTATCGATATGCAGTCGTCAGCCGTAGATTCACCCTCTCTACAAGAGAAAAACTTCACCAAAATTGTATCTTGGGTTCTAAAATAATTCACATAAAGATCGGTATGTTTTGTGAATTGAAAATAAAAAGGATTAAACCCTAAAACGAAGAAAACAAAGTGCTCTGCCGATTTGCAGTGTTTACATAAGCTAAAATGTCGGGTCTTCTTATCGAAATCAGAGTGGTTTAACACGCTATTTCAAAAAATTTAATGTGGTGCGTCGTTTGAACGAAACATTGATGTCGCTCGAATGGAGCAGGATGTCGCTCGAACGACAGCTTCGCGCGAGATCCCCTGTCGCTCGAACGACTGTATATCTCGCTCAAACGAGATTAAATAAAAATTAATATTTTATTTTGCCAGAAAATATTCTGCCTCAAAACTTTAAAAATACTTTTGACAAAAAACTCCGCTCCAACACTTAGAAAATATTTTGTAAAAAATATCCCAACATTCTAAGTGAAATGCTAAGGTACTTAAACACAACCTTACCAAAATTAATCTTGCGAAGGCTTGAATGTTGAAGAACTTTGATATTCGGATCCGTCTTGTTGCATATGTGATCTTGAACATTATTCGACGATTGTAGTGGTATACGACATACTCACATGTAAGTCGGACAATGAAATAATGTCCTTACAAATCTCCCCCTATGTTTATGCCGGTACAAAATAAAAACATCTGAATTATCAAATCAAAATGCCTATACAAATCTAATATGCTCCCATGAACCTAAAACTAAAAAGGTATAAAAAATGCAAGTCTCAAACTTTTCTTCAAAATCTCCAACATCAAATTTTCAAGATTTTCTCATCACGGTGTGCAAAATAATGATCTTCAATCTTTGTCCTTACACACATGAGACAAAGCAAATACCTTCGTGACGCATAGAGTTTGAAATGATATAAGAATAAATCAATCATCAATAATCAAATCTCCCCCATAATGCAAAAACTTCCCCATAATGTGTTCTCCCCCTTTTTATTTGACCGAAATAGGCAAGAAAATGAATAAACAAAAATAAACATGGAGTTGTCACAACAAATATGCATAACAAACATGGATCAAACTACGCACATACACATGAATCATCTCTTAAGGATTCCACGAACTATTTTTGATTTTTAATTTTTCATACAAAAATGTAAAAATAATTTTACAAAAATCACACACCATGAATTTACACTAAGATAACCAAATCATAGAAACATAATGAATAGGTGTGAACAATTCGATAGGAAATCAATGCAATCACGCATAACATATGTGAAAGATGAATATGTGTACTCCTAACAAATGAATCTCAAATCGTCCTTAGGTGTCAAAAAATGTGAATTTAGATGAGATCGTCTTAATCTAATCGACAAATCAAAGTCAAACATGATTTTCACACCAATAACGTCTAAAACTATGTAACTCTTTTTCAAGCCTTTGTTAGGACGTGAAAACCCGTTTTATATTCCATCCAAACTCCCTCATACATAATAATTCTTTTTATTTTTCTTTTGAGGTGATGAAATTAAATCATACTGGCCCAATTAATGGCATATTTTTCTTTTTATTGCCTTTAAATTTTTTGGGCTCTTTTCAACCTCTTTGGACCTTGGCTTCTGTTTTTGTGCCATGCATTTTCTAGGTCCGATTTAAATGGTGGCTTAATTGCAAAGGATAAATGAGTACCTTTCGTAGTCCTTCCCCGTTTTTGAAATAAATCACACAAACTCACATTGAGGGTTCTTACATGCACTACTTTCATTCTCAAGTTTTATCGCATTTGGTTCGTTTTAAAGATAGAATTGAGATGAAAACACATTAACCAACATGTGATAGACAAGAACAATAGTCAAACAAATCCGTACTAGTGTGCAATAAAGGAACTCGTGAGTCAAACATATATGTAGTAACAACTAATCACATCTCAATGACTCTAAACATTGTAAATCATATAAATGAAATTATGACACACATCAAAACAATATCAAATAGTCACATGGATATGGAATAAAATTATGACTTGGTTATCTTAAATGTCTAATTAATATAGAGTGCAAACAAAAAACAAAACTCTTTTGTCTTTTTCAAAAATTGTATCAAAATAAAATCTTTTTGTATTTTTCAAATTTTTATCAAAAACAAAACTAATATAAAAAGTACAAAAGCCGTAACACTAGCAAGAATATATCATGAAGTATAACTAGCGTATGACAAACATGCGAACACAGTAATCTATATGATATTGCAAGAGAAGAATCATGTGCAAGCAACTGAGAATCAACTAGTCTAATATCTAGTGCCTCTAAAAATGATTTCCTATCTCAAATAGGTGTGTAATGACGCATGGGGATTTTGGGAACCAAGGAAATACTAGACTTCAACTTCCTAGGACTTTTTCGAAGATCGAAACAAAAACGCCTAAGGTGACCTTTCCTACCACTGTGTGAACATGTGTAAACGGGTGGAACGACACCTATAGGTTGACCTTTTCTAACGTCATTGGGATTTATTGACCCTCTAAAATAAATAATGGTCTTGGCTTTAACACTCGAAACATGAGAACACGACGAGACACTACCATTGCTACCAATACTACTCGAGTCCGTCAAATCATTTTTTAACTCCAAATTTTTTTACTCAAGCAAACAATTACACTCTTCCAATTTTAGGGACTCTTTCTCTAAATTTCCAATAACTCCTAGAAGGTTATCATGTTCGTTCTTATAATATGCACACTTATCCCTAGGTGTCTCCTCAAGTGTCACAAACTCAACGAGTAAAATATTTTTATCCACTTTGGCATAAACACAAATCCTAGAATTTTTAAGGTCCTCCAATTATTTTTAAAAAAATAGGACCCTAACATCACTCTCATTTTTGGACAATTTTAAAGTATTAAATTCATGGTCCAAAGAAACAAATTTCTCACGATAAAAATCTCTTTGATTTTGAACCATTTGCAAAAGATCCATAGCGGATTTAAAATGACAATTTTCTTTTTCCAAAAAATCAATTCTTTTCGTAAACGTCAAATTCAAACTATTTAAATCATCATAATTATGACTCGTGTCATCAAAGAGGGTCATCTAATTACATAAGTGCTTCATAAAAAAATTGCAATTTTTCACAAAAAGATTAAAAAAAAATCAATATCACATATTTTTGCGAAAAACGGATCAAACGCAATAACTTAGTGCAATAGGCTCTGATACAACTTTGTTAAAATATGGGTGCGCGTTACTGATTAAATTGAATTCACAAATTTCCAATTTAGACTTATTTAATCTGTGTCAAATTACAAACAAAATTAATTTAGCCCCTAAACATGCAACTATGTGTGTGTGTGTGTCAAACCCTCACAAACAAAATTGCTAACTCACATATTTCTGGAAAAATCCCTTTCTGGCAAAACCTTTATTTCACTATAAAATAGTAAATCCCAACTTACAAAGATTATAATGAAATCTGCAATGAACTCTCGCAAGAATTCACAAAGACATGTAGTCTTAAGTCAACAATGGAACAACCGTAGCAGTCCACAAGAACACGCAGTCTTAATCAACTAGGAACACCCTAGAGCACTCCCAATCGACACGCAACCGCCAGCCGTAGATTTACCCTCTCTATAAGAGAAAAACTTCATCAAAGTTATATCTTGGGTTCCAAAACAATTCACATAAAGATCGGGATGTTTTGTGAGTTGAAAACAAAACGGACTAAACCCTAAAACGAAGAAGACAAAGTGTTATGTCGATTTGAAGTGTTTATAGAAACTAAAACGTTGGGTCTTCTGATCAAAGTCGGAGTGGTTTAACATACTATTTAAAAAATTTAAGGCGGCGCATCGCTCGAACTAAATATTGATGTCGCTCGAATGGAGCAGGATGTCGCTCGAATGACAGCTTCGCGCGAGATCACCTGTCGCTCGAATGACTGTGTATCTCGCTCAAACGAGATTAAATAAAAAATAATATTTTATTTTGCCAGAAAATATTCCGCCTCAAAACTTTAAAAAACACTTTTGACGAAAAAATCTGCTCCAACACTTAGAAAATATTTTGTAAAATATATCCCAACACTCTAAGTGAAATGCTAAGGTACTTAAACACAACCTTACCAAAATTAATCTCACTAAGGCTTGAATGTTGAAGAACTTTGATATTCGGATACGTCTTGTTATAATTGTGATCTTGAACATTCTTCGACGGTTGTAGTAATATACGATATACTCACATGTAAGCCGGAGAATAAAATAATGTCCTTAAAATTCAGGATACGTCGGTGAATATTGAGCTGATTAAGGGTCATATATGGGTAGCTTAGGACGGCAGAAGAATTATGCCGATATGAACTGGAGATTTTTGGAGATTAATGTGCATGATTAGGTGTTTCTGCGAGCATCTCCCAGGATGGGAGTTATATGATTTAGGAAGAAAAGAAATTTGGCGCCTAGGTATGTAGGGCATTTTCCCATCTTCAAAAGGGTAGGACCGATTGCGTATAGGCCTGACTTACTAGATCAATTGCAGAAGATTCATGACGTGTTTTATGTGACATCACTAAGGAGGTATCTCAGGGATGACATAGTATGTCGGCATATCACGTTGGAGGAGATTGACTAACCTCTAAATGTTCTTATGAGGAGAGACTTATTGTCATTTTGGGTCGTAGTAAGTGGAAGCTTTGATCAAGGGGGTACCATTGGTGCATGAATAGTGGGGACACCATAATGTCACCAAGTCGACGTGGGAGCGTGAGGATGTCGTGCAAAAAAAATATCTAGAGTTTTTGATGGTACCTATGTTCGAATTTCGAGGACAACATTCCATTATTGTGTGTGTGTGGGGGGGGGGGGGGGGAGAATGTAATCCCTCGTACTTTTATGAGTATTTTAAATTTTCACTTGCGCATGGATTTATTAATTTAATTAGGAAAATTTAACTGGCTTTAGTAAATATTAAGTAAAAAATTAAGAATTAATTTTTATTTGATTATTATTTATTTGTGTGTGATAAGTAAATAGATATGTGATTTATTATATGTCGCGTATGAGTGAAAGCTACGATTTATTACGATGGGTCCATAGAGTGTTACATCGGTATAATTTATGGGCGACGCGTATAGTATGCACGTGTTGAGCCCGATTAATAAGGTGTTAGCATATTTATAGTTGGGTGACTTAGATGACCTTTTCGAGTGCCCCAGTGATTCGTAAAGTGCCGAAATAGTCCAAAATAAGTACGTGGATGTTATGATTGGGTTTCGGGGACTTGTTACACATAACAGGACCCATATAAGGGTAGGAGGATCATTTTACCCTTAGGGTTAAGTGGGAAAATGAGATTAGAGTAATTAAGAGGGTGTTTAAGAGGTTGAAAAAGTGGATGGAAGCTCACCTTTGATATTTTAGATAAGAGATTTAGAGTTCAAGAGAAGAGATAAAGAGGAAGAAATAAGAGAAAAAGCATGGAGAAGAGGGAGAAAAGCTATCTTCGGATTCAACCCGTCATCAAACACGTAGAGAACGTTGAATTTATTCCATCAAGGAAAATAATTACTTGCTTTATATCACAAATTAAGATTAGTTATTTATTTTCATGATTAGGGGGAGAAAATTGAGATTTAAGATGTTAAAGATTAAAACTTGCTTAATTGGTATAAAGATCTAAATGATAAGGGATGTGGGATTTTAGATTGATTATTAATTGATATTAATCATACTCGAATTTTGAAATAAATTATGGGATTTAAATGATGAATATGAAGAACTTGAATAGAAAGGTCGAATCTTTAAAAATCGATTTGGGGAAAATTCTGTATGGGATTAAACTAGTGTTTGATTCGTAATTCTAGGTGTTTGATTTAGGATTCATGATTAAAAATATGTTTAAATGCTCTTAGAATATTAATATAATGATATACTAGGTTTATTCAAGGTTTGGGACCTCCATTGGAGGGTTTGGGTTGAGAAAACATGATTTTTGGAGAAAACGACTCGAACAGGTGCCGATCAAGCGATCGACTAGTATTGATTGATTGATGAAATTGGAAGTTGGATAAGGTTGTAAAGAATCGAATTACGAAGGCGTGGGCTTCGATTTCATATTTTTTTTATTTTTTTTAATTTGTTATGAATTTTCTACTAAAAGGTGCGCGATATCAAAATTTTAAATGGTGGTTTTGGATTAGGATTTATTTTAGAAATTTTGATTTTGGGGGCAGCGAGCCGATTTGGTTTGGTGGCCTACCCAATTTTTGTTCGTGTGTTATTTTGACCCGTTAGGGATTGGAGAATGACCATAGCAGATTCTAGGGTATTGTGGGATTATTAGGGAATGCTTTCCAAGGTTGGGTATGTGTGATATGCCAACGAATAAATGGGTTCGAGCGAGGGGAATTCAAGTGGGTAATAATTTAAGTGATTGATCAGGAAGTTGGGTTGAACTTCGGGATTGGGTGAACCATGCATTGTGGGATATGCAAACGAGTTCGATACTTTATAAATATACATATTAGAATGACATGTATATATATGAATGTGTGTATGATACTTTTTTATATTGAATATACCTATTCGGTAGTGATATCGTGAGAGGTTACACATAGTGGGCAATCCACCCTTGCATTGATTAACAGGTGTCGAATTGATTCCCCAGATCATAGGACTGTTGCATGGACAATATCTATGTGTGAGGATATATATTAGTTTAGAGACCGAGTGGGTGCTATATGGTATGGTTACGACCCCCAGATGTATGTCTTTGACCGCCTCCGTTGTATGTGTATACGTTTGGGATCGGTGGTGAGATTTTGACCCTGTAGCTCAATCTGATGCGTGTTGCTTTGAGCTTGATAACACACGATGCATCCGCTAGGTCTCAGCTCTGGGGATGCAGTTATATGTATATAGCGAGTAATATATATGTATGTGTATGAGATGTGATATGTGTACCTAATTATAGTATAGGCGTAGCTATATTATTATATTGTGTGACTATATGTTTATAGCATGAGTGTAGTACATCGTATGTACCTCTATTTTTATAGCAAGTGTGTTGCTACCATATTGTTTATGAACGTATACCTGGTGAAGGTTGTTATACCTATATAATAGAGAGTATTAAAGAGATTAGGTTTAGACAACGGGTATATGTCCTAGTTAGACTAGGTAGTTTAGTTAAAATGATAAAATGAACACGTTAGGTGCACATTATAGTTGATAGGTAAGATTTATCGCATTTGAGTGGGAACAGTTAATTATGAAAGTAATACACTACTGATTTAATCAATTTAAAACAATTATCTACTTTCAATTTTTTTTTTACTTTTCAGGCTTTAACTCACAGGATTTTATTTTTCCTTGTGTTTCTTTTTACACCCCAGGTGTGTAGCAGGAATATCCAGGACTGTAGGGATATCTCCATTCTTACTGTTACAGTATCTGGGATGCTACATCTTTATTTAGATGCCTCAGCTTATTTTATCTAGTTAGGATCATTTTAGTTCAGCTTTTGGCATGTTGCCCGTATATAGATAGGCTTTTGTAATCCTGTTAGAGATTTTATTTTAGCACCCAGTTGTTTATTCAATTTTGTACAGTGGATGTTATTATTCGGTGACAGATGGTTTATTCGGTTCACACTTAGTATTTATCTATATATGAGGATTATTCTTTTAATAGTGTTGTATGGTTTTATTCGTGTTGTTTATATTATGTTGTTGTTGCGACAATGATGCTGATAATGAATCATACTGAGATTCCCATTTTATTTTAGTAGAGGATTAGCCAATCGGTATTAAAATATGATGGTTGTCACAACCCATACAAGTCTTATATGATCCTAGGGTAATATTGATTCAAATGTCATAATGATTGCGATAATATGTGAAAATATATTTCGCCTTCCTTAATGAACTGTATCCTTTCATTGAGATTAGAATTATGTATTTTATATATAACGTTCTTCTTAATGACATGTGCGCGGACTATTTTCCATTTACAATGACTCTTTATGCCCATATGTCCCATATATGTTAAACCCCATTCATATTAATTTCATTTGTTGAGTGTAAATTATCATGCACGCTTTAAAGGTTATTATTCGATTTATAAAAGTTTTTCCAAATCAATTTTTTCACATCGCTATTCCTGACACTTTTAAGGTTCCAATTATGATTAAAGTTAACCTAATGTTAATAACTATGGACTTTTGGGTGAATTCATTCACTATGATAATAACATGTTGGAATCCTTTTCGTTATTATTGAGCATGTTTTGTATTGTTGTTTGGGAAACTTTTTGCAGAAACATTATGTTTGTGAGTTCTATCCATGACAACCCTCACGAGACAACACTCGTCCACTAGGATAGCCTAGGGGTTCAATGACTTATCACATATGCTAAATGCAAGCATTTGCTCGCAAAAATGGCATTTCTTTCTTATAATCTTACATATTTTTGTTATCACACTTTGTTGGACTGGTTTAGTTTTGTTTAATCACTAGGGACTAACAATGTCTAAGTTAAGCTGTCTGATAGGTCTCAAATATTGTATATTATCGCCTTTTATTCTTATGCATTATCGAACTTTTGTCTGTGTTATGTTCTACTTTATGACCCTATATTGATTAGCCTTGATATTCGATATATATGTTGTGCAAGTTTGACCTAAGTTTTTGTAATTATTGGAACGTTAAACGGTGAAATTAGTTGCACTCCGATAAGGTTCATCATTTGATGTAACTTCAAGGACATTTTAGTCATATAATACTTTAGGTCCTAGCTAGTAGAAATCCATTGAAGCATAGTTCGTTGAGTTAGCTTCGCGTGGACACAAATCGCGCCTCGTTCTGAATCTGGATAATGGAGTTATAGCCATTTTCGTAAACATAACTTTTCTCCCTTTTGAAGAACAAATTGCCTCAGAAAACAGAGCAACGATCGATCGATCGATCATTTGGATTTTTACTTCAAAGGAATATAGTGGAAATTTTTACAATTCGTCGATCGATCGATCGACCCCATCATATTTTGCGAGGAATGGAAGGCAGTATGCAATTTTCAAAATAGTTGATGGATCGACACCAACAGATATTTGGAAATTTTTCTTATTGTTTTCCTTTATCTTTTCTTTTATTCCAACTTACTATATATATATGAAATTTGGCTTTATTAGTTTTTATCTAGATTTTATATTGGGTTTTATTTATGAAGGATATTTTGAGTAGGAGCTTGCCTTTCCTAGGGTTTGATTCCGTTGGGTTTGTAAGTGCACTATTAATAATTTTCCTCGTTAATATAATTTTTATTTCTTTATTTTAATCTTTGTTAATTAGTTGTATTTACTTATTTCTTGCTTTCTTTACTTATTTGCATTCAATACATGCTTTTCATTGCTTTCTAAATAAATTAGATTAGGTTGATATGATTGAACTCACCTTAGATTAATTTGGATGCTTTGCTTTATTAATATATTAGATTATTTTAAATGGGTTAGGTTATTCTTGATTTTACGCCTAAGAGATTTAATGGTGTATATCATGTATGCACCATATTTATGACCTTGCGTGTGTAATCTCGGGGATATTTGTTAATGCGTAAAATCAATTAAGCTTTTATGAGAATTTAGGGGGTGATAACTCTAGATTTAATTAATTGTAAAAATGAGATTTAATCTTAACAAACTTTTCTTCCAATGTAACCATTTATACTAATTAACTTGAGGCGAGGGATATTATTTTATAGTTTTTACTCGTTTTGATTAATCATAGTTTAAATACAAGCCTTGATTAATATTTTATTAACCAATTATCTTTTGCACTTTTATTCCTAAAATAATAAATCAATTAACGTCTAGCATTCCTTCCCTATGGATTTGATACCAAGACTAGCCACTATACTCCTCTAAGAGTGTAGCTAAAGTCTAGATTTTTTACTAGCGATGGGAGCCGAAAACAACGACAACGTATTTACACGATGCCCAATTTTCCCATGTTTATCACTAAACATTCCATAGATATCTCATTAAAAATATTTAACTCAAAATATTTTTTTTTACTATTTAAAAAAAAATCATTCAAATATATGTCAGTTTTTAAGCAGCTTAAAACTAATATATGTTGATCGATTTTTTTAAAATAGTTGAAAAAAACTTATTTCGAGAAACCAGCTGATCATATATATATATATATATATATATATATATATATATATATATATATATATATATATGTTTGAGTACAAAAATCTCCACAAAAACCTCCACAAAATTTGACGTTCACCTATCTATTAAACATTGTCTTGTGGTATGGGGTCCACTGATCCCTCTCTCTTATATATATATATATATATATATATATATATATATATATATATATATATAGAGAGAGAGAGAGAGAGAGAGAGAGAGAGAGAGAGAGAGTGAGAGAGAGAGTTTTAAGCAAGTTAACCCATTAACATTATTTAAATATAAAATTCAAGCCCATTAAACTTTCTCCATTTTAGTGTTTAGGTTGTTTTTAAAATTCCCCAATCTATATTAATTTTATTTGAGGAAGAAAATGTAGATAAAATTCATTTTCTAAAGATAGAGATAAATCCATATTAGAGCAAGCCCAAAAGGTTAATGAAATAAGTCCAAATAATACTATATAAGATTACTTTTAATAAACCCGAATTTTTAATAATAACTTAAGTAGTATTTATGATCAAATCATGTTAGTATTATGCATTGTGATATTTTAATTAGACTGATTATTTAATTAGTGATTTCACATGCATCCTAATATTCCTATTCTTTTATTTACGTATATTTTAGGTACACACATAGGAGGAGATACATCTGAGTCAAAGAATTAGAGAAAAAACACAAAATTTAAGGGTCTTCCCTATTGCTGGTGTAATTTAGGGAAGAATGATTAACCCCAATGAGTGATTCCGAGGGCAAATAGGGGTGTATTTTGGTGGCGTTGAAGTGAAATGAAAGAAAAAATTATTTGGAGTGCACGTTCAAGAATGGAAATTATTTAGTTATTTTTCATTGTTAGAATGTATTTAATAAAGAATCCACGTGTTGAGATGTATGCATGCATTTCGGTATGTTCATTTATGATTTAAATGTGTTAAAGAATATATTTAGGTGATTTATAATTTATATTGTGTTAATGTAGAGGGGTCCTAGAGCTTTTTAGTACTAATTATAATTTATACTGATTATGCATCTACTTTTTAGTACTAATGGTAATTTATATTACAGGTTACCAACAAGGGTACTTTGGTCCAATCAGTGGTTCGAGTTACCAGGTCTCGAGGGGCCTAGGGGCCCACCAAAGTAGCCACTAGGATCCATGAGGGTTTTCGCTTGGAGGCCGGGGAGTAAGGTTGTAACACCCCATAATTCTGAGGACATGGAATTTATTTATGTTGGTGAAATAGATTTGATTTAATTTGGGGGATTTATTTAAATCGGTGACTTAGATTTAATTAATTCGGGATATTTTAAATTTGCACATGTGTCGTATTTTGAGGTCGAAATTGAAGAATTTTATAGAGTAACTCGGATGGCGGTTCTGAGTGCACGGTTGATTCCGAATAGGTCAAGATAGTAAAAAAAGAGTACACGGGGATAGTAAATGGGTCTTAGGGCATTTTTAGGCATAACCACGCTCACACGGGGGTGTTTGGGCCATTTTAACTTGGCCCATAAGATTAATTTAGAGATTCACATTATAAAACATAAATTATAGAGTTTGTCGCAGACATAACTAAAAAAGAAAAGAGGGAGAAGGTAGGTAGACTTTTGGAGCCAAATCAAAGGGGACTAAGTGTGTTCTTCCTCAAATCGTCCTTTACCCCAAAGGAATCAAACATTACGAATCCATACATGCAAGTGGTTAAATTTTTTTTCAATTTAAATCTGTGATAATCGATTCATATCATAGTGGGTGTAATTAGAATTAGTTTTAGGTGGAAATTACAAAAAAAGGGGTTTCAAGAAGGTTTAACATTAGAGATAATATTAAGTGCAATTGATGATGTGATACAATTCGAACCTGATTTATATGATACACCCAGTAGATAAGGTTGTCTAATTTTGGATTGTAGATTCGAAATTGAGGAAACGATCGTGGGAATCTATGAAAACCCAATTCGGGATTGGATAATTTTGTAATGAGAATCATTGATGTTGGAACCTTTAATTATGATAGAACGTGTTTATAACAGAGTACTCAACGTTTAGCATATATTACATGGGTTCTGGGTTGTAGCCATGAAGGATTGGAAATTATTTAATGGCGAAAACAAACCGGGTAAGAAGAACCAGTGCGCGAGGAAGAAGAAGGGATTGAACCCAGAGGGTCATTCGAGCGACCAAGGAAGTCTCTCAAGCGACAATGAAGGTAGTTCAAATGACCGTAGGTCTGGTTCGAGTGACGTGGAGTGGATTTTGGCACTTCGGCTTAAACTGTTTAGGGGCCTAGGTTTTTCTTTGTGGATTAAAGGGAATTAAGTAGGGAATTATTTAATGGGGGTTAATACCTAGGTGGCCTGAGCTTTCTTTGTGGTTTAAAAGGGGGATTTAATTTGTGAGATATTAAACAAAGGTTAATACCTAGGATATTGGGAGATGCGTATTAAGGAATATTAAATTTGAAAAGTGTGTCAAACTTATTTACGGGAATTTGTTTGATAAATTCTAAAAGGTTATAATACGGTCCAAGAGAGTGAGTCCGGGCATTTTGGTTGAGTGACGCCATTTTAATAAATTAATTAATGTGAAATTAATTAAATTAAGAGTCGGAGATTTGACTCGGGTATTAAGGGCTAGTGCCATGGGGGTTAGGTACTAGTTAGCCGGTTCAATTAGCTTATATATATATATATATATATATATATATATATATATATATATATATATATATATATATATATATATATATATATATATATATATATTTGTGTGCTTTATAAATATTGGTGTGAATAATATTTATAGGAATACATACCCCTCTAGCGTTATCAAAGGAGGTTGCGCGATGTGGGTGAATCTCCTGGCTAGTATAATCCCCAAGTCATAACGTCCATTATTTTATATCGTGATTCTTTTCGGAGTGAGACACTTTGGGTATGATTCGGTCTCTCAACCGATGAACTATGACCGCCTCCGCTACGCTTATTTTTATTTTTCTGATTCGGTGAGTTAACCGTCTCAGGGCATCTGGGTGGATTGAGTTTACATGGGGTGATAGCATTTTACAAAAAACATATGGTGAGTTCTTACTCAGGAGGATGGATATATATATATATACGGCATGCGTGTGAATGTTGTAATATAATTATACGTATATATTGGTGTAGATAATTATATACGGGTGGAATACATGAAGTGAAATTGTATTAAGTATATATGTATATATTATTGTAGATATTTATATATGGGTGAATTAAATGAAGTAAAATGGTATTACTTGTATATAACTGGTGATACTATTATATAGTTGTATTTAAAAACTGATTAATTAAGTTAATGCGATAAGTAACTTATGAAGTAAAAGTATGACTTACTCGAGCTAGAGTAGTGTGTCAGGAAGTTTTCAGAACTAGGCTAGTTAGACGGGGTAGTATAACTAGGAGGGTGTAACACCCCAATTTTTTATGATTTTTACATATTGGATTAATTAAATTAATATGGGAAATTAGTTGATAATTAATCCGGATTAAAATAAATATTAACTAGCGAGATAAGAGTTAGTATTTGTCAGTGAGAAATTTATTGAATATTACTGAGCGAATAAATTAATATATAATTATGGATATGATTGTGAAGTGATATAAATTATCGCGAGTGAGAAATACGACAATTACAGTAATTAAGTCGGGATGCGCGTGTCAGTTCTATCGGGACTAAATTAATGTAATAAAAGTAAATTATTTATAAGTGATTTGAATGGCCATTTCGAGTGCGCCATTGAGTCCAAAAGGTTCGAGATCATCATAAAAGTCTACCCGGGGGTTTAGTTTGGGTCCCGAGTCAAATTTTAGGCCTAATCGGCATCCCGGGAGGGCATTTTGGTAATTTCTAATTTTGGGCATTAATTACCTACGAAATTAGAAGAGGTATTATGTCAGTTACGTAAGGGAGATTAGGGTTATCATTCATAAAATCAAATGGGGAGTTACAGAGGAAGAGGGATAACCAATTCTAGGTGTCTAAAGCTAAGAACAACCATCTTGCACCACCGAGACCACCACCGCGTAGATCGAAGAATGTAGAGCACAACCATACTAACTACACCAATCGATCAAACCTTTAATTTTGAGGCAAGTGTTTAAACTTGCTTAATTTAGAGCAATAATGGAACCCATGTTAGTGTAGGTTCAATTTGAATATGAATATGGTGTTTATTTGGTGAAATTGGAGAGTAGAGTTACTAATTAGAATATGGAGATAATTAGGTTGAACTCTTCATGTATGTAGGTTAGGAATTACGAATTGAGAATTCATTATGATGAACGAATCTAAAAATTTTGGTATTATTTAATGTGAATTTGAAGAACTAGAGTTTAATGAACTAATTTGGGGATTTCAAAATTTACTAAGAGTTATGCTTGATTTAATGATCCTAGATTGTTAGAAATCATATAAATATATCAGAACATCGATTATAATTCTTGGATTGGTGTTTGGGATGATTATGCAGAGGTTTTAGTATCATTAATGGTGGAAAAAGTTAGTTTTAGGAGGTAGAAGCCGACCAGATAAGTTCATTTTTCTACAGGATCGGATCGATTTATTTTTCTGCAAATTCGGATCGATTCGTTTTTTTGATTATTTCTGTAAAGGCCGAATCGAACCGATCATTCAGGACCGAATCGCTTCATTTTTCTGGCAAATTTGTTCTACAGTTATTTCATGACTCCTTATGATATGTTAGTAGTATAAAAGTGGGATTAGCTACTGTAAAAGATACTTGGGATATTGAATCGCAATACATGAGTTACGTTAGAGAGAACAATTGTAATTGAATAATATCGGAAGTATAGTGAGAAGTGTACCGCATACAAATATGAATTTAGGTTGTGAATACCTACTAATTGGAATAGGTTGCGTGAATACCTATAGGATCGATTTACTATGTGTATAACATACCTATGCTGCTTGCTATTATGGGAGGTTATTTAGGATAGGGGACAGTCTTATCCTGAGAAGCCCAATTGGGGGGATTTTAGATTTGGTACCTCAAAACATGGAACCTAGGTACGAGCTATCTGCGAGAATAATAGTGATGACAGTCATATGGGTGCATAGGTATGTGCGTAGCCCATAGACTTGGAACCATGCTCACCTCCAATATGTGTGATTTGTATTTCGATGGTTCGTGAGTGATTCTGAATCATTAGTCCTTACTTAGTACAAGATGTACCGGGACTTAATAACAGAGTATGCATGCACCGCAACTGAGTCTAAGGGTGTTGTTTTAGTATATATAATAATATTATGATAGTTATGTATATATGCTTGTAATATTATGTATTGTGTGATTATTGTAGATAAAGAAGATGCTGAATTCTTAAATAACTTAAGGATGTGAACCCTTAAACAACTTTTGTGAAACTTATACTCGTGATACTATCTATAAGAATAATGCATAGTAATGGTACAGGGGGATTTCGGGATATTACTACGGACGATAAAAAGATAGTATATATCTATAAACTAGTTATATGAGAATTATGTCTGGAGAAGTTTAGTGGCACGTTAGGCGTGCACATTAGTTGAGAAGTGTGAATCTCAAGTGAGTGTGCGAAAATTTAACATGTGTTTTATATTTGCTTTACAACATCTTTAAATTACTTGCTAAATTGTTTTAAAATATTTTACACTCAGGCTCTGACCCGTCTCTTGCCAAAATCTCTTTTCTTGTGTATTATTTTAGATGCCCAGCCATAGGGACACCAGGGGTAGGCCATTAGATCTTTTGACGTCTTGCAGCTATTATGGAAGTTGCAGGTCCTTGCATTTAGACGCCTCCACTTCTATCTTTTAATTTCTAGTATTTAAACTTCTCAGTTTGGGTATGTGTCACCCATTCTCAGTTTATTTATGTCGGAGGAACATTGTACTTATTTATTTCAGCATTTCCATTTCAGTTGGATTTATTATTGTTGGTTTGCATTTTATTCGACTCGGACGATTATTCTAGTTTATTATATTCAGTTGGATGATGTTTTATTCCTTAGTGATTTATGCATGAAAATGGTGAATGTTTTAATAGTTTAAATTAATGGACTTAATATAATTCAATAAAATGTTTTGACACTAGCTTAATTAATTATTAGGTGGTTAAAACGAAAATTGTTTTTCAACAGTGATGCTAAGAATGAACCAAACGGATATTTTATTTTAAATTTTATAAAGGACTGGTCACCCCGTATTTAATTGGGCGGGGTGTTATAGAGATTTAGGAAGAAAGCGTTAGGTGTGCACTTTAGATGGGATGGCTTAAATATGAATAGCATTCGTGCATTCCTAGAGTAGTCGGTCCATGGGGTGGCTTAAATATGAAGAGCATTCGAGCATTCGAGCATTCGGGATCTGACTCGTACTATCAAAATATTTTCAAAACCGTTTAGGTGTCCAGTCATTGGGACGCCAAGTTTGATGATCTGTTCCAGGGATGCGTAGCTGCAGTACGTGTGGATGCTTATAGGGACTGATTGAAAGCTTCAGTTGTTCATAACTAGAGTAGGATCTATATTTCGATATTTCATTTGGGCATGTTGCCCCAACTATTTCATTTATTTCTGTCAGACTTTATATTCAGGTTATTATATCATATTGGATTTGGGATTTTTAGCCGATGGTTTATTCGGAAAGTCTTTTTTTTTTTTTTTTTATTCAGTATTGATTTAGATCAGTGATTGTGTGAATGGTTTAATTTATATTTTTCGCATGTTGTTATGGTTTAATAAAAAGATAAAAATTTGGCACCGGCTTTTTGAATACTATGTAATTAGTAAGCTTTAAAAAATTTCGACAGTGATGCTAAGAATGAACCCAATGAGAAACCTATTTTAATTTAATAAAGGACTGATCACCCGGTATTTAATTGGGCGGGGTGTCACAAAGGTTGACTGAAAAGTACCAAAAGTCTCGAGTAACTTGTGATTACTCGACAAAGTCAAACTACCCTCGTGGGGCCTTAAGTTTAATCGAGAAGTCATTTACATTATATCTAGTTGGGGGAGGAGGGATAAGGGCCCCTCAATAAGTCTTTTTAATTAATAGTCATTCGAGGAGGATCCACACCCCTCATGTAGTATATTTCATTTATTATCACTCGATGGGGTCGAGGTCCTTCGATAAGTCATAATTACATTAACAATTAGTCAAGAGGGATTACGACGTCTCTAATTTCTTTAGTGTTTTAATGTTTTAGTGTAGCATTTTTCTTGAGTCTAGCATTTTGTTTAACTATTTGTTTGTTCCATTTTGAGTCTAGCATTTTTCTTGAGTGTTTTAGTGTAAAGTGTGTGAATGTCAGGAAGGCCCTCATTATCGGAGTCGCTAAGTGAGCTGTGTGCTGTGTCCCCTATCGATTCAATTTTAGAACTCACACACCAGTTGACATCATTAATAAGGCATTAACTTTTACTCACACACACATGATTTTCAGTACTACAATCATTCTAAAGCATTAAGGCAGACACATCAGTAGAAGCAACATCATTTATCATATGATCAGTTTCCTCATCATCAATGTAGATTATCTTAGCAAAGAATAACATGCAAGGGTCATAAGAGTTGGATGAGTCATGTTCATCATTTTCAGAATCACTTGAGTCATTCCAAGTCTTGCATAATTGAGACCTATTGTGTTTGGGGTTTTTGTCTAAGTTAACCCTACAGTCACTAGCCATGTGTCCTAATTTGCCACATCTATAACATTTAACATTTTTAAGGTCTTTCTGAGGTCTCTTGTGATCATCAGTATTTTATTTATCATGTTTTCTCTCATAAGGCCTATCATTGGAAGTGTTGGAGTAATTAGGTTTCCCTTGTCTGGAAGCAACTTTGTTTCTAAATTTTATAATCTTTTCGAATTGCTTAGACATAAAGGCAAGCTAATTATCCAAGTCACAGTCCTCATCAGAGTCATGGTCAAGGTCAGGTTTGATCAACTTTGATGAAAAAATAAGATTAGAACTACCCTATTTTTTATTGGTTTTCATCAATTGTTTCTTGAATTCTAGTTCCATTTCCACAGTTCTTATTTTACTACTGAGGAGTTCTGGGGTAAGATTTTGATCATCCATTTCCTCAATAGCATATCTTTTGTCATCAAACTTCTATGGAAGTGATCTTAGAATTTTTGAAACAATCTCTTTCCTATCATAGGTTATACCATTTGCATGCAACTTAGTTACAATGTCAGTTAACCTAATGTAGAAATCATCAAAGGATTCAGTCTCAGACATGATAAGAGAGTTATATTGTTAGATAAGCATTTGAGTTTTAGTAGCTTTAACTCTCGTATCATGTGCAGTTACAAGAGTATCCCACGCTTCCATAGAAGTTGTGCAAGATGAGATCCTCTTGAACTGATGTTCGTTAATAGACATAAATATGGCATTCTTACCTTTATTGTTACATAGTGAAATTTGTTTTTCATCTTTAGTGAATTCACTTAGTAACTTCCTGATCCTCGCAATACTTTCTTTAGCAGCTGGTTTAGTAGGAAAAGTGTAGCCATTTTCTATGACTTCCCAGACTTCATCTCACAGAGTTCCTTAAATGAAAGCAATCATCCTTACCTTCCAGTAAGGAAAATTTGTTCCATCAAAGAGAGGGGGTCTGGACAGGTTACCTAGTCTCCTAAATTTCTCGTCCATACTTTTGTTTTGAAAAAAACAATTTCAGAAACACCGGATCTAAAAGATTTTAAAACAGCCAAGCTCTAATACCAATTAAAAAACTGCCCCTTAAGGCGTTTAATACAAGATTAAACGATTAAATTGGCTCTGAACTGTTTGTTGAAGAAACTCTCTTAATCAAAACAAAACTTAACACAAGATGTGTTTAAAAAAATTATTAAAATAGTTTGATTGAGTTTGAAGGAGTTATTTCAGATCTAGAATTAACCAGTTTTGAAAAACAAAACTTAAACTATTAAATCAGTTTAGCTTAGAAGAAGGTGATGAGAAAATGAGGAAGGACACGAGTAAATTTTTAACGTGGTAAACCCCCACCCAATTGGGGAAACATCCACGGTGACCTCTATATCACAAAACAAAAATCCGCTAAAATCAGAATAATAAATTACAAGTTATTTAACAATCAAACCACACAAACACACCTAAACTAAGTTCAGAATCGTTACTAACTCCTCTGGATTAGATCCGCCTTCTCTGAAGGTTGTTGTTGTTGATGTTCTCTCCAGCTCTATAATCTTTACTTGATTCCAGCTTTATGTCGACTCAAATAAGTTCAAGATCATACAACCAACACTTTAAGTTTGGTAGAGTGAAAGTGGAGTGGTGATGTGCTCTCTAACATATGCATGCAACACACTCACACTTAATACATAATGATTTAATAAATTACAGAATAACTAAATAAGTAAGAAATTCTAAAATCAGTTCAGTGAAAACTAAATCAGACGTTTAGACCTTTCAAAATATCCGCAGATTAAGAAGGAATCTTTTTGTGAAATATCCAAGATCCTAACACTTTCAGGTTTTGAAAATATTATATAAAAAGTGCAATCCCCAATCAAGATCTCAAAACTAGATCTTAGTCTGATAATTTGAGTAAAATGAAATCAGAATGAATATTGTTGGTTTAGGGTTTGAAAACATAAAATCAGTTTTAAAATAACCAACAAACAAGATTTCTCGAAATAAGAAATCAAAACAGTAAGCTATCTATATGATTTGTATCACAAAGACGATATCTCAAGTTTCTATATAGAGAAACTGAAAACTACACCAACGTGACTAAGTTGGAAGGATGATCAAGAACAAGAGAGGATTATCTTCTCAAAACACGATTTAAACACTCAGGCTTAAACTCTCAGAGAAGTATTTCTGGTTTAGGGTTTGACGAAGTTTAGATTAGGGTTTGAATTCTCTCTCTTCTCTCTACTCTTTTTTTTTCTTTCAAACGAGGAAATCACAAAAGTCTCTAATTTCCTCATAGACGACATCTATTTATATTGAGCGTAGAAGGATCTCGAACAAGGGTTCAAATCAAGGGCTGAGATTAAAGGAATTTAAATCGATGCAAATTTTAGGGTTCACAGAATGCGGTGCAAAAGCCAACTCTGATTGGTTAAAACCAACGCACTTGGATAAATTCCAAACGCATACAGTCCATAGATTAATATGATCCAAAGGTCCACAATAAGTCATAGGTATGTGAGTGAATAAAAGCATAAATCGAACCATTGTGTGTGCACATGTGTAGGCTCAAGATTAACTCTCAAACGCGTGTTTTTGAGTTTAAAAAGATTCCAGTTTCACCCAAAAATGTTTCTACCGCTTTTGGTTTCTACCCAAGACAATTTTAAGGTATAAGAAATATTTACAAATCAACCCCAAAACTTTATTAAGTTCCAATTTTAATTTCCAAAATTATTTAAAATTCTTAGAATATAGTAATTAAATCCCAAAAATTATTTAAAAATCATATTAAGGGGATTTAACTCACATAATATCATTTCATGAATAAAACACTACATACATGCAATCCTAGTGTGTGGTGAATGTGTTATACCTTCAAGAACTTGTAGAGGAATATCAATGTAGTTATGAAAGTTCTAAAACTTTTTGGTTTTTCTAAGGATAGACATAATTTTGTCACTATTTCCAAACTAGATGAGCTCTTATATAATGCACACTCAAATGAGTCAAAGATATAGGGTGCTTAACCATTCTTTTAGTAAGTAGATGGAGAGCCCATACTATGCAAGGCATGCCAGATTGAGAAGGCATACCATCAAACCTAATAAACGTTTAAGATTATCACTTGCTGTGATGTTTCATACAACTCCAATAATCTCAAACCGCACATTCCAGCCTCCACACATTAAATGCTTACATCTAACTCCAAAAATCATCGTTCGTAACAACCACCATTTCTCGCTCATTTACCAATAGAGACGACAGTGTTACTTCAACTACCAATGTCATTAATCCACTGTCTTATACTTCCTTCGGTAATTACAATGTTTACACCATTTAAAGCGTTAGAGATTCAGTTGCGCGAGTTATGAATGTGAATCATACAAGTTCTCTTTCAATATTTAAAATGTTAAACTAATTTATTTAAACTTTAATCACTTCTTAAATATATTTTACACACAATCTTAAATATCAAATTCATATTTTCCAAAATTTACATTTTTATGATCAGTCGATGAAGGACATCAACAAGATACTCGAACAAAAAAAGTGGCCCAGTGTATTCGTGTACCACGACCGAGTAAGAATAACATATAAGAAATATTATATTTTTTTTGGAAAATATTACTTAACGCAACCCATTAACTATAAATTTATTATTTGATCGAAAAATTTAAAGAGGCATGGAATTTTGGTGGGCCAACTTATAATTATGGAAAATGGTATGAAGAGCGTAGCGAGAAACATAGACGACACAAATATGTGAAGTTATCCATGTGCTATAGAGAGGGAAAGATAAATTTAACTCCATTACAGTAACCTCCCTCATTTCTACATAACCTATTAACCTCTTATATTAACAAGGAGGAAGCTATGTTTCGGGAGAATTTCCATGCATATAACTCTATGTTTGCCTTCACATCAATGGGTGGAAAAATTGATAAAAATATTAACAATGGTGTTTAATCATATGTTTATAGTATTTATGGACAAAGTTACCACAAAATTGGGTCACTTATGTCGTTAAATGGGGAGCACCAAAGTTTGCTCAACTATATATTTATGACACTGATAATAGAGTCCCTAATAGGCTATGAGCACTATGCATAGATGGTCGTTCATCGAATTTAAACCCCGAGGTTGTTCAAAGATTGATTCAAATGTTTGACACCCACAATGTCTTAGAGAAGGTGTTTAGAATGGCACGCTATTGGTTCAAGATGAAGATTTCACACTCGTTCGTATAAGATTAATTGGAGATCATTCTAAAGCTTCATCTGTCTACAACTTACCTATTGCACCAGAGTTATCTACTCTCATTGTTGGAGACCTGAATGACATTTATGTAAGGAGAGGCGTTATTGTAGAGCATAGATCAAACGGCTTGCAACATATTAGTGAGCTCTATCCATCATTTATGACGCTTCAGTATCCTTTACTCTTCCCATATGGAGGGGATGGCTTCCATGTTAATATTACATATTCAAATAATCAAGGGAGGTTGAAGACGGAAATAAATTTTATTACAATGCGTGAGTTTTATTCTTATAGACTGCAACAAAGGTCAAATGAATCACAAACACTTCAACTTTTAGGAAGATTATTCCAACAATATATAGTGATGCATATACTTGCATAGAATCAGAGAGATTGCGTTGGGTTCGATCGAATCAAACTTAATTACGATCAAAGCTTTATAAAGTTTTAAAAGACGCAGTTTTAAAGGGAGATACAATGCTTGAATATATAGGAAAACACATTGTTCTACTTTCAAGCTTCATAGGAGGACCAAGATATATGACCCAGAACTTTCAGGATGATATGGCCATTTGTAGGTGGGCTGGAAACCCTGATCTCTTCATTGCCTTTACTGCAAATCCCAAATGGCTCGAAATACAATCTTTTCTCGACCTAATCCCTGGTTAAAAACCCGAGAACGGGCCTGATATTGTTACAAGAGTATTCAAATTAAAGTTAGATCAACTAATGCAGGATTTGACAAAAGGACAATATTTTCACCCTGTTTTAGCTGGTAAGTATACTTTTTAATCTTATGTTGTTCACCCCTTATAAACACTTATTTTTTTTTGTAATGTATATGCTATTGATTATTAATGCATTAAAATTTGTCCCTGCTATCTACATAATAGAATTTCAGAAGAGAGGCCTACCCCATGCGCATATATTACTTTTTCCCCAATCTGGATTCAAGAACAAAAACCCAAATGAAATTGATGATATAATTTTGGCAGAGCTACCTGATTATACACTCGATCATGTTGGGTTCGCAACATTTGGTCAATTTATGATGCACGATTCATGTGGCGTAGAAAAATCTAAACTCTCCATGTATGACAAATTTTGGGTGCTCAAAACACTTCCCACACCCTTTTTACATAGAAACCATAATAGATTATAAAGGATTCCAAGTGTACGAGAGGCTTGATGACTTAAAGTATGTTGAGAAGAATGGTGTGAGACTAGATAATAGATTTTTGTGCCCCATAACAATGATTTGATCGTAAAATACCAAGCTGGTATCAATGTTGAATGGTGCAACAGATCAAGAACTACAAAATATCTTTTCAAGTATGGTTTGGGAAGAAAACATTCCACGTAACCAACACAATGGATCAAAACAAATAACGGAAATTGATGAAATACGCATGTTCCTAGATTGTTGTTGCCTCTCTCCATATGAATCATGTCTGAGAATTTTTGAGTTCGATATTATCGAAGTGTAAGTGTTGAACGTCTTACTTTTCATCTTCTTGAGGAACAATTTGTCACTTTTAGAGATTCTGATAATTTAGACAATGTTGTGAATAGAATTATTGTCATTAAGACAATGCTGAACGAATGGATGAGAACTAATACACTTCATAAAGATACAAGGGAGCTAACATATGTAGATTTAAAAAAAAAGGACATGGAAACCAAAATACAAAGAATGGAAGAGACGTGAATCCGGGTTATGTATTGGACGAATGACCTACGTTCATCCAACTGCGGGTGAGATATTTTACCTTCGAATGCTATCTAAAATCATAAAGGGTGTAAGAAAATTTGAAGAGATGAGAACGATCAAGGGAGTCACGTATCCAATATTTAAGGCAACATGGAGACAAAGAATGGCATGACACAATACAAAAATCATCTGAATGGCTAACATGCACCCAGTTTAGGGATTTATTTGTCATACTTATCTTATTTTGTGAAGTTTATGATCCGTTAGAGCTTTGGGAAAAATTGGGAAGTAATGTCTGATGATATTTTATATCATCAGCGGAAGATCGTCAATTTCAACTATTTGACCCTCACAGATGATCAAGTAAAAAACTACAGTCTGTATGAAATTGACCAACTTTTGTTGAAGACCAATAAGTCTCTTAAGGATTTACCCCTTTGACATTACCAGATCGTTCCCTCATCCATGATTTGAACAATAGGCTTATTACTAAAGAGCTATCATATGACATTGATAAATTACTACACGAACATGCGGCTTTACATAGAGGAATGAATAATGAACAACATGAAGTTTATAATTCTGTTATTCACTCCTGTAACAAAGATAAGGGGGTCTATATTTTATGTACGGTGCAGGAGGTACTGGGAAAACATATTTATATAAGATAATCATTGTAAAATTGAGATCGAAGGGAAAAATTGTGCTTGTAATAGCATCATCCGGTATTGTTTCGCTATTATTGCCTAGTGGAAGAACTGGACATTTAATATTCATAATTCCAATAAATTTGGGGGAGAACTCAACCTGTGATATTCGACAAGGTACACAACTAGTGGAGCTAATAAAGAAGACTAATTTGGTTATTTGGGATGAGGTACCAATGAACCATCACCAGACTTTTGAGGCAGTCGATAAATCACTTAGAGATATTCTTTGTTTCAATGATCCTTACTCAAATGACAAAGTTTTTGGAAGGGAAAACATTTTTGTTGGGTGATGATTTTAGGCAAACTCTACCAGTTGTACCAAGAGGAAGTAAAGAGGATATTATCAACTCCTTAATTAATAAGTCGTACATTTGGGATTTTTGTAATGTGTTCATCTTAACTAAGAACATGTGCATTGAAGATTTAAATGAATTTAGTGATTGGATTCTTTCTCAAGGAGATGGTAAATTGCCTCCTTTCTCTATCAGAGATGAAAGCGAACCATATGGGATTGACATACCTGATGATATGCTCATTCCAATAACAATTGATCCCATTGGTAGTATAATTCAATCAATATATCCTAATTTATTTCAAAACTACACTGATGTGAACTATTTATCTACTAGAGGGATTTTAACACCAACTAATAAAATAGTCGACAAAATAAATTCTTACATTTTGGAAATCATTCTTGAAGAAGCAAAAACCTATCTCAGTTCTGATTCACTTTACAAAGCTAGCAAAAATTTTGTAGATAAAGACATTCTCTTCCCAGTTGAGTTCTTGAACACTCTTACCCTTACAGGTCTCCCAAACCATCAATTGGAATTCAAAACTAGCACACACCGCATTTTGTTAAAAAATATAAATCAAAGTGCAGGACTTTACAACGGAACGAGATTGTTAATAGCTCTATTAGCTCCGTTGGTGATTGAAGGGAGAATCATTACAGGATTCAACATTGGCGCAAAGTTGTTCATCCCTCACATCATAATGTCTGCAATAACATCAAAATGGCCTTTCATTTTGAAATGAAGACAGCTTCCCCTACGTCCATCATTTTGCATGACAATAAACAAAAGCCAAGGTCATACTTGACAAAACATTGGTGCATACTTACCTAGCCCAATCTTTAGCCATGGACAACTTTATGTTACTGCATCTAGAGTTACTTCACGTGCTGGTTTGAAGTTTTTTGATTATTTTTGAACTCTCAGAACATAACAATAGGACCCAAAACATTATCTGCAAAGAAGTTTTCGATTGTTTTCATACAAGTATGTTATATTACAAGTGAATCTACTCATTGCATATAAAATGAACATTTTTATTCTTAAACGTTTAAGTAATTAAAAGCTTCTTTAACCACAGGGGATTCCCAATAAAAATAATCATCATGATTAGTTTACTTAAGGACCTTTAGAAGGAAGGTACTGACTGGAGAATCCAGGTGCGGGTGATGAGAAAATGGGTACCTCACAACACTAAAGGAAATAATGAAGTGATGACCACTGTTATGATACTAATGGATGAAACTGTATGCCCTACTCATGTTTTTAAAATTTCAAATTCACAACATCACTTAACTAAATGTCATACTAACTTTTTTTTCACATAGGGAGATCACATTCGTGCTACCATAAGGAAGAAACTGATGGATAAGTTCACAATGTTACTGGATGAGGGGGAAGCATACACCATTTTGGGATTCATAGTTGTTGACAATAAGACTGCATACAGAGTAGCCAACCATAAATACATGATATACTTATTCACCAACACAATGGTCAAACCAATTTCAAAAAGTAAACCATCATTGGTCGCCATCGCTTTGAATTCCTGGATTTTGTTAATGTAAGAACACACACTAACAATAAGCAACCACGTGGTAAACTTTTTATCACATTTACCTACCTTTTATAACCAGCATTAATGAAAAGCTATATTCATCTGTATCACAATGTTTAGTTCAAAACAGATGTTGTAGGCATCATGACCAAAATCAGTCCTATCAAAAATCAAATGGCTAGGGGTAGTATAATTAAAAAGTGTGTTCTTCACCTACAATATCTGAGGTAATTCTTCTTATATTTATTCATTGATATCACTTCTCCACCATATGAATTCGTTTCATTCCATACATCGAAACAGCGATGCGAAGCTTTAAATCACACCCTGGGCAGATAATGCACTTGATTTGTACGAGAATTCTTTGCAAGAAACCTCTTCACCAATCGTCATTGTTATCTCATTAGCAACAGTTAAAGTGTTCCAGGGTAAACTCTTATATTCCATACACATTTTTAACATCTCCATTTCCTGACATCTACTAAACAAGTATTGTAATATTTTTTTTATCATCAAATTACTATTCATTAATTTTTGAAATTTATTAATTCTTCTCAAATCTTTTTCATAAGTTAACAGAGAGCAAAAAATACGCCTATTTTGACAATAATTCGGTTGATTATTATAATATTACATATATTTAATAACTTAACAACACAATCTAGGATAGCAACAATGAGTAATCACTTCAAATTATAAAATTTATCGACAAAAGGGACCGAGCTATGCACTTCCTACCCTATCAATCTTTTATTCATAAAAAAGACGATTTTAGTAATTTTTTCTTAATGATCACATATGTATACATGAATACTGACAATCTATTTCTAAAACAGGGGACATACTTAAGATATAAATAGAGTATATGTTCATTACATATAACAGTACTACATACACTACCTTACTCAAAGATTTGGCATACAACATAATTATATACATGTTACATAGAGAATCTAGTACTTTTATTGAAACAATTGCTTCTCTCAACCTGCTGGAAATCTGTCATCTCTAAAATGAACATATTACTTACCATTATAAACACATTTCATACTTACTCTCATCTTCATCCTACAAATGTACAAACATACATTTAATATTATGATAATCGACCATTGACTTTTAAATTGCATAATTTGAGGCGATTCCTTATTTCATAACATACACATTATACAATCTATCATTATATATATATTCGCTTACGCATCCTTATAATACATCAAACCTCGCTTCTTTTCTATTTTATATCCCTTATTTCATAACATACACATTGACTTTAAACAATTTTCAAATATCCAAATTAACAGGTATTTACTCCCTCTCATCAATGAATGTCACCAAAGTTTACATCAACCTAGATATTCCAGAAGTAACATCATTGAAGGAAAGGTAAAAATTTATGATATTTGTTCCAACCTATTCAATTTATAAATATAAGTCATGGTACATGAACTAAAGTGCAACTGTTGATCAGTATTTCAACAAGACGTTTTGAAATAAGTCAAATGGGGACGACTTCTAAGCATATGCCAAAAATGAAAACAATAGATGAAATTTGTCCAATTACATCCACGACCAACATGGAGGTATGTAAAATGATATACTTACTTCAATACATATGCACTTTATTATCTACTAACATTAAAAAATGCCTAAAATATCATACACATCTACAGAGCCTACTCATTTCGTGCAAAACAAAGATCATATAGCTCCATACACAATATGACTGGTACTACCTATCATGCACTAATTGCAATAGAATGTGTATCCCACTCTCTACAACATTTAGGTGCGACCATCACAACATTAAATTAAGTTCCCTAAATTGAGGTACGTAAGACATTTCATATACTCATTCAAAACTATTAATAACAATTTCTTTCTCAAAAATTTCATAAAGATATCAATTGGGTATTCAAGTCGAGGACACAACGGGCTATACCACTATTGTTATTTTTGATAAAGAAGCTGAGAAAATTCTCGAAATCCCTGTTACACTTATTACTTCTGTTAACTTAATTTATCATATTATTATATATTTCTTCTAAAGTTATTCATTGTTGCAATATATAGAACGGTATTCAAATGAAAGTACCTAAAGTCCTCAACAAAATTGTTGGAGCTACGTATGCCTTTAACATCAAGCTTGATAAATATAATTTCCAGTATAGCAACCGTATGTACACTGTCACCAAAATTTTAAAAGAAGACACGTGGCTGGAACATACGTCCATAACCACAAATGAATCTCAGGTAAAAATAACGCACCACCATTTTAAAATTAATGTCCATTCCATTAAAACTAAATTACCTCATCCATATCATTTATTAGGTCACTAAACGATCAAAAAATTCAACCCCATTTCAGTCAGATAATGACATTGATACCACATAAAGCTCATCGAATAAAAAATCATGGTACATCGATATTTGGTAAGAAACTAATATTTATTACAACTGTTAACCTTAACATAACTGTATAGATTACTTTCATGCCAACAATTGATTTTTATTTAGCAGTGAAAAAATGATGAAATCCCCAGAGACATAGATAAT
Source organism: Sambucus nigra (assembly GCA_949130495.1). Lineage (NCBI taxonomy): Eukaryota > Viridiplantae > Streptophyta > Magnoliopsida > Dipsacales > Adoxaceae > Sambucus > Sambucus nigra. The sequence continues at coordinate 229,178,825 of OX422215.1, forward strand.
TCTAAAAAAACACTTAACAATAATATTTCAGGTACTTAGAATTTTCACTTTCGATCATTTAAACATATACATTACTCATACTATATAATTAAAAAAATATTATCCATAAACACCCTTCCACATATAACTTAATACGTTCACCTTTACTTCTTACTTAATAAAGAGAAAATTCTCTAAACACGAAGCATGATCTCTATAGCCGGGAAAATATACATTTGAAGACACTACATCAATTCCTTTCTCTTTAACTGTAACATTTTCTTTAACTTCGAATATTTGGACACCTTCAATATATGATATACACTACAAATTATTATTTCAATATTACTTTTATTAAACGTTATTACTAAATACCTTGCAAGGGTATTTCAATTTAGCTATTGTTGTTACTATGCAAATTACATGGGAAATTATTCGCGTGATGACGTGTTCAATTAATATTCAATCTCACTTATATTAATTACTAACATGTTCATCTCTTATGATATGTAATTATTGAAATGGACTATTTCATAAGAATGATATGAGAGAGATTCCAAATATATAATCTCTAACTCTTTAAATTTATATGATAACTTATGCTTGTATTGAGTAGAATCCAATTCTTGCTACATACGACACTTTCATAATCATTGAAACTTAATACATGGGACTTTGACCTATAGCAGTTGAGACAAACATTAATGTTTATTTACTTTCTTGCCTAAGTGTATAGATGTTGTTACTATCAATGACCTCTCTTTTCGATGGCAATTTCTTCTACTCCGCGGAAATTGCTCATACAAATGACTGATTTATTCCACAAAATTACAATGAATAACAATAAACTCAAAATACAAAAATTGAGCTAACTCATATAAAAATAATCGATTTTATTTTTTAAAACATCTGAGGTGACTCATATAAAAATAATCAGCTCAAAATAACCTTTTTTGTTATTTTAAAAAAATCGTTCAAACTTTCGCAACTTTTAAATAAAAGCTGAGAAGGTTTGACCAATTTAAAAAAAAAATTGAACTAATTTTTGAATATGGTCCCCTTGAAATGTTTAAATAACACAAAAAAAATTCAACGCAATTTTTTTTATTATTATTTTTTTTGCAATAGCAGTATGTATGTGTGTGTGTGTGTGTATATATATATATATATATATATATATATATATATATATATATATATATATATATATATATATATATATATATATATATGTGATTTCATAAACAAAAAAGTTTATGAATTTTTTTATTTTTTGGCCATTAGCTAATAAATTTCTTAAAAGTTTATTTAGACAGTCAAATAGATATTCTTGTTGATATCTTAGACCCATAAACTTTTTAATTAATTAGCGATAAGTCCAAACAATACATTTATACTTATTAATATAGATACAATTATACTTATTAATGTTGATACAATTGAAAATGTAACCTTATCTACATTAATAAGGGTAAATGTCTTTACGTCAATAAGTATACTTGTATTTAAAATCATGTCTCTACATTAAAATTTCTAACACATACGAACTTATTTAAAAAACTGTTTTTAGCTTATACTTATCGTTAATTTCTAAAGAGTGTAAGAATTTATCAGCATGTTTCCCTTTATTTTTTTGAACAACTGGGCGTTACAACTGAGAATAGAAATATGTATCATCAAAGAAAGTCAGTTATTTCTACAAATTTGACCGCGACGTATGATTTCAAATTCTTCATATAAAAATCTCAATGATAGCTAAAAGAATAGAACGGAGAAAAATATAAGGATTTTTTGTTTTGTTTTTGTCCACCAAACTTCAACCCCGTTTGCATTAGTTCCACATTTTAATATATGGCAACCAAGCTCTATTTTAGATAGCTGACTAGTGATCGTTGTTAAGACAAAAAAAGTAATCATAATACCCTTGATTTCAATAAATTAAGTCGAGACTCGCATCCAACCATAACACGACTCCTAAGGTATCGTCTATTACTTATGTGAAAGTCATTTATTTTTCTCTTGCATGAGAACCATATTTTGTTTAATGAATAATCCAAGAAATGCCTTGGAAAATGGGCACCGTCTAATTTTAAAAAGGTGCATTCATCAGCACATTATTTTAAACATATTCAATATATACATTGTTGTAGAGCAACGATTTCATATGAGGAGGAGAAAATATTGTCTCTTCTTCAATCCGAAATATTCATAAAACTAAAGGGAAATGTTGCATGTATGGGAAGATGACGTCTATTTTTGTTCTAAGTGGAATAAAAGGATGTACATTGTGACACCTCGCCTAATAAAATACCGGGTGATCACTCCTGTACCAAATTAAAATAAGAGTTGCATGTGGTTCATTCCTAGCATCACTGTCGAAAACCAAATTAATTACTAATAACCTATTAGGCTGGCGTCAAAATTTTTATTTAACTAATCTTTTTAAACAAATTAATAAATTAAAACATTCACACAATTTATGTATAAATGAAACTGAGAAGAACTAAAAATAACCGAACACTCGGTTTTATAATATACAACCAAATCGAATGCGCATAAAAGGCTGTAAAAGAATAAATATATGCAATTGGGTTATCAACCCGAATTTTTATACATTACCTCCTATCTAGATTAGAAGGATATAAGCTACTGCAGCAGATGTCTGACTCGAAGAAATCGTCATCCAGGCGTCCCTATGTCTGGACACACACACACACACACACACACACACACACACACACACACACACACACATATATATATATATATATATATATATATATATATATATATATATATATATATATATATATATAGCAAAAGAGAGGAAAAATAGATATATGGGTCAGTTCCCGATTTGTGAAAATATTTAGTAAGTGCATAAATACTTTATTAATGAAAAATATGTTTTTATCTCATATTTAAATTGGTATCGCACTCCCATGAGATACTCCTCACCTATCTTCTAATAGTGCACACCTAACGCATATCTCCTACATAACATAGTTAAGCTACCCTACCTAACTAATCCGTTTCATCAAAACTCTAAAAATCCAAATTAACCCGAGTACTAAGGGCTAAACTTCTCCCCAGTCTCAACACTATGCCATGTTCGTGCGTGGGGTGTCTTGCGAAGTGAAATCCAAACAAGGAACCCCCCCGATACACTATTATTTGTTAATGTCGTTCATCGAGATCCATTAGGCCCTCAAAACCTAACGTATATATATATACCCATATAAATACATATACATAACATACTCATCTTTATTTTTCATGCTCACTTTTATATACATATCACATTTTAAGTCCGGTAAAATCTCCCAGAATGAGAATTCATTTCATATTCAATTTATCTCTTTACTCTAGTAGAGATATAATATCTTATTCTCATACACAAGTCATGTACTATACACACAAGTACAATAACCATCCCAACAAGCTATAACTCGAGGATGCGATCTCTATGCTATCATCTACCAGGGAATCGCTCACGTATCATCCTGGGTACTAACAATCGGAATCTCACACCGCCTTGGTAAAAAATGAAATCACAACGTATGGGAAGCGGTCATAGTTTTTCCCCGAAAGTAAGATGAAACATACCCGCCAAGTTTCACCCCTAATAAAAATCACACAATATAAAATGGACGCTATGACCTGGGGACTATACGCTCCCTGTTCCTCAAGCCAGGGGCCTCACCCAGATCGCGCAACTTCCCATGATAGCATAGAGGGGGTATGCTTCACATAAATACATATATACCATTCACACACACACACACACACACACACACATATATATATATATACACACACACACACACACACACACTCAAACATGCATATGTGGCCTTAATTTCCCATCTCTCATAACGATGGCCAATAATCCCAAAATGTTTTCACTCGTAATAACATTTAAGTAATCGCACACACACGATGCTAAATCCAAAAGTATTCCCTCACTCAATGTATAACTCGCACCTTAATCACGTTAAGGATTTATATACTCTTTGAATATCCCAATTCATAATAATTTAATAAGTCTACCCTCCACTTATTGAATCCTGCAGGTATCACGTTACCTATAATCCTAGTCGTCAGCCGACGTCGGATCACCGTTCATGAATCTCTAGCCCTTATCCTCAATTCCCATCCTAGGATTTACTCGAATGCATTTAGCCCATGAACATTATAACCACGTATATATCTCTACACTCTTACCGAAAACCCCTCTCTCTCGAATCTTACTCGACACGAATACTCACTAGTTTCGTCCCTCGGATTTCACCCTAAATTAATCCAAGGTTCTCTCTTTCATCTAAAGGTTTGATCACCCTCAAAATATTCATCTAGGAGTACTAATATCATAACTCGAATCTCCCATTTTAAATCTCTAATCAATTTTATCATTAATTCTCCCAATATCAGGTTTGATTTCTAGCTAACGATTTCGATCTCGGGCAGCCTTTCGTAGAAAAATTATTATAAATCCAAAAAAAATTAGAAAAATACGCGGTTAGTGCCAACGTGACCATATAGAAAACATCTACAAATTTTATTTTTTGACCAAGAGCCGAATCGATTTGCCTCATGGCCGAATCGATTCAGAAAGGACGCTGAATTACTATTCATCATCTTCTCCAAAATTCCAAATATCAACCTAACCTCCATTCTTATGGTTTCTAATCTAAACCAACATCACCACAATCATCCCAAAACTGATTTATAACTAACACAACAATTTATTTATGGTATTAAACCATTTCTATTAGGTTTAAACCTTAAAGCCATAAAAATCCTAGTTTTGACATTTCTCCCATTTCAATTCAATTTCATACTCCATTAACATGGTTTCGACCCTAGAAATCATTTAGAGTTTACAATACATCAATTTGTAAACTCTTAATCAAGTTTTCCCAAATTTATTTTAAGGGTTCTAACCCAAAATCACATAATTTATCAACTATGATATGAGATATATACACCAAATTAAATAAAGCAAGTAAACACTTGCCTGGAGGATAAAATTCGACGACCTCGAGTCGAACCCCGTGGAGTTTGGCCCGGATCCCTTTTTCTCCTTCCTCTTTCTCTCTTTTCTTCCTTTTCTCTCTTTTTTTTTCTTTCTCCTTCTCTCTTTTGTCTTATAAAGAGAGAAAATAAGGGTTATTCCTTATAAACCCAAAAATGACTCGTTTACTCAATTTCGAGTCCCTACGGGTCCAAAAATTCCCGAAACTCAATAACTTCCTCTGGATACTCTATTCTGACTATCTCGGCCATTCTAAGACCAACCACGCAATCGGAATTTCCATCCGAGGTACTTGATCACAATTCACTATTTCAACCAAACACAACTTAATGCGGTATTCCCATTTAAAATATTTCCTTTTGTCGCTTTACCCAGTTGCGACAAGTAATAAAATACTCCGACACAATTACTTAATCCCAAGAGTAAATATAATACACATCGAAAATCATTTAATCCTTGAAAACTCCAAAAATTTCTATTCACGATAATTCTTAAATTCCCAAATTACGCTTAAATATTAAATTTAATTTGCATAAAAGTGTGGGGTATTACATATTTACCCCCTTACAACGGAATTTTGCCCTCGAAATTCAAAAACAACCGTTACTACCAACATTAACCTAGGATCGTGAATCATTCCACATACAAATGCCTCAAAGTGGAATGGTACTAACCCGATGGCTCTCAATCACAACATTCACCTCTATTAAAGTTTATATTATACTATACTGCTATATCTTATTGTCCTATAAAATAATTGGATTATCGCGTAGCTCTTACGAAAATCCATCCAACACTCTCCAAATTCATTATGACTGCCTCACGGTATAATCTTTGTAAGGACATTTTTCTCATGTCCAATATGTTACATTTGTGTATGTCGTACGCCGTTACTTTTGGCACGTCACCTCTCGATCTAACATGACGGCCTCAATCCGAATTCGGGAATCAAGCATTCATTATCTCCATTAATGTGTCCTATATCTGCCTCAGCGACTTCACGTTCCATGATTTTAGGGACTTTATGCAAGTGGTACGCAAGAGAAGTCAAAACAGTGAAAGAAAGGCAAGATAGGAAAGTTCAAGGGAATTTTCATAATTTTACAGCTATAGTCTGTAGGTCTGGTCAACTGGAAAGTTGAAGAGCTCGCCGCAATGAAGATACTAGAAGAAACGACACCTCAATCCGAGCTACAGTGAAAGAGTTATGACCTTTTGAAGATGGAGAAAATTCCGTAAAGAATGCTGTTTTCTTTTAACCCCAAACCAGAATGGTACCGCAAACCGCATGGGGAACTGGTTCGGGATACATCAGAATCGGTTCGGGGTACCTGACGCTGGCAAGAGTCCCAAAGTTTTAAAATTCGTTTTGGATTCCTTTAAAAGCCAACTTCGGGGGAGCTATTTTGCAAGACTTGGAGAGACGTTTTTTAGAGTCCCAATTACTCTAGTCTTCATATTTTTTGAGTCCCAAAACTCATGTTTTGATTCACACATCATTCTCATACTTTTGTGAATCTTTGGGAACCCAAGAACACTACTTTACTTTTATTCATACTTGTGGAGAAGCCGTCTTTCTACTTCATTGCTGCCCTCCTGGAAAGGGAAAGTTCCAGCCGATAAACTTGTGGAGAAGCCGTTTCTCTTCTTCATTGCTGACCACCTGGAGTTCCTGCGGGAGATTTCAGCCGAGACATCGAAACCGACGCCTGAGGCTATTTCGTATGTTGCACTTATTTCATTGTAATCCGTGTAAGCCGTTTTCTTACAAATTATAGTGAAATAAAAGGTTTTGGCCCTTTGGGAGATTTTTCTTGAAATTGTTTGTTTTATCCTGCATGCTATATTTTATTTGATAAATCATCTAGATGCATGTTTTAGGGTTTGACTAAAATTTGGGAATAATTAAAATTGGAGTTTATTTGAGAAGTCGCAATATTTCCGTTGTAGCGATTTTACAAATTGGTATCAGAGCGGGTTACGCTAATTTATCGCGTGATCCTGATTTTTTGCACGCACCTTTGTGTCAAAGCCTGTTGCACTAAGTTATTATGTTTGATCCTATTTTTCTCGCAAAAATGGCTTTCGGTGGTTTTGATGATATTAGAACTCAAGTGTTTGAAAACTCTATTTGGAAATCTCGAGTGAAATTTGTTTTTAAATCTCTTGTTAAAAGGAAAGAATCTGAGAGATGTCTTTGTTGTGAGGGGATTGGCCATAACATAGATGAGCGCCCCACCAAAATTAGAGACAGTTTTAACAAACCAATTGTTTGTGTTGCCATCCTTAGTGAGAGTAACCCGAGTGAAGAAAATTTTTATGCAAGTAAGCGTGTCCTTCCCAACTGTGTGTCTACTCATGAGAATGACGATGATACTTCTTCCACAGCCGCTGAGAGTGAATCGCATGATAGTGAGGGTGATGGTAGTGAGGATGAAAGTGTAGATGAACGTGACTTGCAAACTGCTTTCAATAAACTTTATGCTGAAACATTGAAAACAAAGAAAGAAAATTTGAAATTGAAAGCTCAATTGAAAGAGTGTGCCTTAAAAAATAATGATGTTTTAGTTTAAGAACTTAGGGCACATGAGAAAATTTTGAAATAGAAGCTTGATTACGTCGAGAGTGAGAGAGATAGTCTGAGGGGGTTGATGGAGACTATGAAAAAGGAACTTTTAGAGTTTGAGGATTCTAGACGTGTACTTGAATCAAGGATAGGTTGACTTGAGGTGAAATTGAAAGATTGAAGTAAGGTGAAATTTGATTTGGAGTCTAGGTCTGAAAAACTTGATAAGATTTCAGGCACAGTCGAGATAAAAACGGATAGGGGTGGGATTGGTCTTGAAAAATTTGTTGCACCCATTCCCACACGTGTGAGAGAGCCTCCTAGGATTGTTAAGAAAGTGGCACCTAAGTTTGTTAGGAAATAGCCCCATAGGAACATCATGAGAGAACCTCCTAGGATCATTAGGAGAGACCCACCTAGGCAAATTCGGAGAGAGCAACCGATAAATTTGAGGAGAGGGCCACCTTTAGGTAACACACACCGCCCGATTTACACTTGCACATATTGCGGTATGCTAGGTCATCTTAGGCGCTTTTGTTACAAGCTTTTAAATGGACCTAGGAAGGTTAATGAAAGAATAAATTCGATTTCCAAAAACCCCACACTCCGTTACACATCAATTTGGGTTAGAAAATCGGATTTAGAGGCTTATGGTTTATTTGTCCACGATTCCCATTTGCTTGCACGTGATTCACCCCATGTGAAATCTTTTGGTTGATTATGTTTGCATGTTTGTGATACACTAGTTTTGGTTTCATGATATATTTTTGCTAGTGTGATAACTTGTACTTTTTGTACAAAGTTTTGTTTTTTTGAAAATTTTTGAAAAAAATACAAAAAGATTTTATTTTGAAATTTTTGTAAAAATCCAAAAAGATTTTTATTTTTTATTTGCACCGTTTACGGATGGACACCAAGGATGGCCGAGTCACAACATCATTCCATTTTTCATGTAACTATTTGATAGTGTTTTGAGATAATATATCATGTCATCTTTGTGCTTTATAATGTTTGGAGTCATTAAGATGTAATTAAGTGTTACTTTCTACATGTTTGACACATGTTTCCTTTATCGCACACATGCACGGATTTGTTTGATTATTGTGCTTGTCTTATCACATGTTGGTTGGGTGTTTTCACTTCAATCCTGTCCTTAAAACAAACCAAGCGCGGTAAATTTTGATAAGAAAATTGTGCATATAAAAATCATTTTGTGAGTTTGTGTGCTTTATTTAAAAACGGGGAAGGGCTGCGAAAGGTTCTTTAGCCTTTGCGAATACTAAGCCACCGTTAAATTGGACCTAAAAAATGGTGGAATTTTATTATCCGGGGTCCAAAGAGGTTTAAAAGAGCCCAAAATTTTTTTAAGGCAATAAAAATAAATTCATGCCAATTATGGGCCATTTAGGTTTTTGCACCAATTCTCCAAAGTTTGAGAATTTAGATTACCTCTAAAAGAAAATATATATGAGGGAGTTTGGTTGGAGATTTTATAACGGGTTTGCACGTCCTTGAAAATCTTGAAAAAGCACTAAATTATTTTGGACCTTATTGGTGTGGAAATTATTTTGACTTTGATTTGTTGATTTGCATAAGACGATGTCATCTAAATTCAACAAATTTTTTTTACACCTAAGGATACTTTTGATGCTCATTCGTTAGGGGTACACATATGCATCGTGCACATATAATTGATTGAGTTGATTTACCTATCGAATGTGTTCACACCCATTCATTCCATTTCCATGACTTGGTTGTTCGAGTTTAAATCCATGGTGTGATTTGTGTATCATGTTTTATTTTTTTTCAAATTGGTACTTATTTTTTTGTAAAAAAATTTTAAAAATCAAAAATAGTTTCTGAAAAGTTAGTTTGATCATCTCCTTGCAAGAGCACGTTTGCCATATTATTTGAAGCTTTGTTTTGAATACCGTGACACCCCGATATTGCTTGTTTGATTCATTCTTCTTATTTGTCTATTTGGGACATCATAAAAAGGGGGAGAAAGAATTATCATTTTATGGGGGAGTTTGAATTTTGGGGGAGTTTTGAGATTTGACTTATACTTTTATCATTCATTGGTTTCTATGTCTATCTCATTTCAAACTCGATACGTCACGTGGTATTTTGCTTTATCTCATGTGTGTAGGTACAAAGATTGATGATCATATATTGCACACCCTGGTGAGAAAAGCTTTGAGCATTTTCGAAGATTTGAAGAACAAACGATGAAGACTTATTCATTTGTATCTTTCCAGTTTTGGGTTCACGGGAGGGTAGATTTGTATAGGCAATTTTGTTATTTGATAATTCGGATTTTTATGTATGTACCGGCATAGACATAGGGGAAGATTTGTAAGGACATTTTTCTCATATCTAACATGTTACATTTGTGTATGTCGTACGCCACTACTTTTGGCACGTCACCTATCGATCTAACATGACGGCCTAAATCCGAATTCGGGAATCAAGCATTCATTATCTCCATTAATGTGTCCTATATCTGCCTCAACGACTTCACGTTCCATGATTTTCGGGACTTTATGTAAGTGGTACGCAAGAGAAGTCAAAACAGTGAAAGAAAGGCAAGATAGGAAAGTTCAAGGGCATTTTCGTAATTTTATAGCCATAGTATGTAGGTCTGGTCAACTGGAAAGTTGAAGAGCCCGCCGCAACGAATATACTGGAAGAAACGACACCTCAATCCGAGCTACGGTGAAGGAGTTATGACCTTTTGAAGATGGAGAAAATTCCTTGAAGAATGCTGTTTTCTGTTAACCCCAAACCAGAATGGTACCGCAAACCGCATGGGGAACCGGTTCGGGGTACTCCAGAACCGGTTCGGGGTACCTGACGCTGGCAAGAGTCTCAAAGTTTTAAAATTTGTTTTGGATTCCTTTAAAAGCCAACTTCGGGGGAGTTGTTTTGCAAGACTTGGAGAGACATTTTTGAGTGTCCCAATTACTCTAGTCTTCATATTTTTTGAGTCCCAAAACTTATGTTTTGATTCACACATCATTATCATACTTTTGTGAATCTTTTGGAACCCAAGAACACTACTTTACTTTTGTTCATACTTGTGGAGAAGCCATCTTTCTTCATCATTGTTGCCCTCCTGGAAAGGGAAAGTTCGAGCCGATAAACTTGTTGAGAAGCCGTTTCACTTCTTCATTGCTGACCACCTGGAGTTCCTGCGGGAGATTTCAGTCAAGACATCGAAACCGACACCTGAGGGTATTTCGTATGTCGCACTTATTTCATTGTAATCCGTGTAAGCCGTTTTCTTACAAATTATAGTGAAATAAAAGGTTTTGCCTTTTTGGAGGATTTTTCCTGAAATTGTTAGTTTTATCCTGCATGCTATATTTTATTTGATAAATCATCTAGATGCATGTTTTAGGGTTTGACTAAAATTTGGGATTAATTAAAATTGGAGTTTATTTGAGAAGTCGCAATATTTCCGCTGTAGCGATTTTACAAATTGGTATCAGAGCGGGTTACGCTAATTTATCGCGTGATCCTGATTTTTTGCACGCACCTTTGTGTCAAAGCCTGTTGCACTAAGTTATTGTGTTTGATCCTATTTTTCTCGCAAAAATGGCTTTCGGTGGTTTTGATGATATTAGAACTCAAGTGTTTGAAAACTCTATTTGGAAATCTCGAGTGAAATCTGTTTTTAAATCTCTTGTTAAAAGGAAAGAATCTGAGAGATGTCTTTGTTGTGAGGGGATTGGCCATAACATAGATGAGTGCCCCACCAAAATTAGGGACAGTTTTAACAAACCAATTGTTTGTGTTGCCACCCTTAGTGAGAGTTACCCGAGTGAAGAAAATTTTTATGCAAGTAAGCGTGTCCTTCCCAACTGTGTGTCTACTCATGAGAATGACGATGATACTTCTTCCACAGCCGCTGAGAGTGAATCTCATGATAGTGAGGGTGATGGTAGTGAGGATGAAAGTGTAGATGAACGTGACTTGCAAACTGCTTTCAATAAACTTTATGCTGAAACTTTGAAAACAAAGAAAGAAAATTTGAAATTGAAAGCTCAATTAAAAGAGTGTGCCTTAAAAAATAATGATGTTTTATGTAATACCCCGTACTTTTGACTATAATTATTTTTGGGATTAATTAATTAATTAGCGTATTAATTGGAAATTAATCCGGGTTATAAATACTAATGTGATGCGAGTTGGTATTTGATTATGTGCATATATGATTATATATGAACTTGGTAATTATAAAATTTGTCGTGGGATTTATATACGGCATTTTAGAAATTTTGTTGAGACGCGTGGGACCGCCGCGTCACGGTATAATATTTTGATATTAAAAGTGAATTTAAAATCTATAACCCGTATGGTCGTTTTGAGTGCGCCAACGCGTCCGGAAGGGTCGAGATAGTCAGAAAACACTAGCCGGGGGTATAGTTTGGGTCCCGGGGTATTTTTAGGCCATACCGGCAACTTAAAGGGTATTTTAGTAATTTGGTATTTTTGGGTAATTAAAAGTGACGAAAATGGAGAGTTGTAATCTGATAAGGATTGACCCAACCAACCCTTATTAACCCAACAAGCTACGGAGGTTTATTATATTAGGTTTTCATAAGTTTCCCTCAAACCAAACCCTAGCCACCTTGAGCCACCATTGAAGGAGAGCTTAGAGAAGGAGAGAGATAGAGGAATTCTGCAGAGATTCTTCACCAAATCAACACCAAATCCGAAATCAAACCAAGGCAAGTGGTTTAATTATGTTTAACTTCAGCAAATGTTCTTTCCATGTTAGCAAATTGAAGATTTATAATTGTTATTGGAAGATGAATGAAAACCCATGATTAATTGAACTTAGGTCTGAATTTTGAGGATAAATTGCATGTAGAATAGTTGATGACGATTAATCTGATGTGAATACATGATTGGGTGAAAGAAAAACGAATTAAATTCGGGGATTTGATGATGATATTATGTTAGGGTTCATGTTCTTGAGAAAATCAGAAAAACTAGGTTTTTGATGAAGATTGATCCATATGTAGCCTATAGTTGTTGAAATATTGATTTGTGGACGTTAGTAATATTGTAGGATTGTTATATGACATTACTATAACGTTATAATTGAGAATCATACGTTAGAAATAAGTTTTGGGACGTTTTCAATTCTGCAGAACGAAGCAGTCCGTAGCCATACCTGTTCGATCGATCGATCGACATTCATCAGTCGATCGATCGACTAGATCGATCGATCGATATTCATAGGTCGATCGATCGACCTTCCCAGAATGAGTGAAATTTTCCTTAATATGATTTTAATGATGGAAACCCTCGGAGAATATGTTTGGAGACTTTGTGAATACCCTTAGCTTTAAGGAAGACCAGTAGGCATGATTATGAAATGGGACTTTAATCAGAATGTAATTTGAGGAATTATTCTATATAAATGAAATTCGTTATGTGAGATAATATTTGGGTTAATAGTACAAATTTGAATAAGTTGATGAAATAAGGTTTAGGGCAGAAGTAAAGACCTTAAGAATAAAGATGTTATATTTGGGAATAATCGGAACTTAATAGTCTATTTAAGATAGATTTTAAGGATAAGGGATTACGGCGTGAGACGTGTCGGCAATTTAACCTTATATTAACGGGAGACTTGAAATATATAAGTTTGGTATAATGGTATAATGATGTAGAAAATACCTTATTTAAATGGTGATATCTAAGATGTGTGAATGCTTAGTATATAGTTTATGTGTATAACATACCTACCATACTTGCTATCACGGGGGAGGTTACGTTCGCTTAGGACCCTCTAATCCTTGTGTGCCTACGGGGGGGATATAGACTGGTACCTTGATGAACATAGGTCATTGAAAGACTTATTGTGATATTAATAAGTCCGCTGATCATGGGAGCGTAGGTATGTGCGTGACCCATGTGATGGTGACTGTGTTCGCCTCCATTATTTGTGATGTTGTTATCGGTAAACTATTCCTGAGAGATTCGGAATATGTAATCCTTATGTACGTGATGTACCGGGATGGATAGCAGAGTATGTGTGCGCCGCAGCTTAGTTCTCGGGGTGCTTGTGTCGTATAGTTATGACGTGAATAATATACGCTTAATTTAATGGGAACCTTCATGTTAATGTTGTGAATATAATTACGGTAATGTTCCGAGACTGATAATGAGTTAACTGATAGTTATATCAATGGCATATTTAGTAACTGAGTTTACGTTAAACCTCTATTAAATTACGAGCATTGTTATAATATATGAACCGAGTAAAATGGGTAGAACCTTTGGCAGTCCAGCTAGTTATGTTGTCACTTAGCTAGTAGTATGGGTAGTTATAGATGGGTATTTGCGTTAGGAGTGCACAGTTAGACGAGAGGTGAGAATATAATGTGAGTGCACGTCCTAACATGTACTTTGCATTTAATGTTTTTAAATGTTTTTAAAGCACTTGCAGGTTTTTAAAATATAACACATTCGGGCTCTGACCCGTTTGCTTTTCAAATCTCTTTTTCTTGTAAAACCTTTTTAGGTGCCCAGCCACAAGGACACCCAGCATAGGATTCTCATTCAGGTGACGAGCTGTAGCTGTTTGTGGAAGCTACAGGGATTTGCATGTAGACGCTTCTCTCATTGGGATTCCAGTCTCAGCATCTATCAGTTGTAGGGCATGTTGCCCAATTCTATTAGACATTTTTACATTTCAGTTTTCAGACTCTAGCATGTATTGCTCAGTATTCAGTTTTAGTTATTTATTTCAGTTTACTTATCAGTTGTGGGATTTGTATTGAGGAGTTTTTCCTCCCGAGTTTTATTTACATTTTGTGATGGTTATTCGTTTTACTTCGGTATGGTGAATGGTGTTATTTAGTTATTCATTACTCTTGTTGCATGTTAATCAGATTTAATAAAAATTTGGCACTTACTTTTTAAATACTAGGTGGTTAGAAATAATAAAACGTTTTCGACAGTGATGCTATTAACTGAGCCAACTTGGCATTTTGAATTAATTTTATAAAGGAGTAGCTACCCGGTGTTTAATTAGTCGGGTTGTCACAGGTGGTATCAGAGCATCAGGTTCTAGTGTCCTTTAGGATCTGTACGGCTATTATGTTTCCGCTACGTTTTCTTTGATATAGAGCCCTATATTTTAGGACTGTTGTACTCTTATTGTGTATGCTTCGTTCTTCAGCTATTTTAAGTTTATAAACCGTGAACTTATAAACTTTGTTCTTATTTCAGATGCCTCCACGACGTGCACGACGAGTTCTCAGGGATGCAACGCCCGAACCCCAGCCCGCTCCAGTTCAGGGCATGTTGAACGCCACTGAGGTTGCAGCTATAGTAGCTCAAGCGGTGAATGCCGCGATTGCCGTTATTCAGCAAGCACCGCCTCAGGCGCCGGTTGCCGCGCCAGTCCAGGTTAATGCATTCCCGTCTGCTTGGGAACGTGTACGTGACGCTTTTCAGAAAGCGCATCCGCCAGAGTTTGAAGGAAGCTCAGATGTGATTGTATCGAGCCAATGGAGGAAGGATATGCAGAGGCATTTGAGGATGCATGAGTGCACAGATGTTCAGAAGCAGGTGCTAGCTACTTTCAAGCTAGTTGGATCTGCGCTGCAGTGGTGGGAGTCCATTACCACCACGGAGGAGAGGGATACACTCACCATTCAGGAGTTCTGGGTGCGGTTTGACCGCAAGTACTTTCCATCCGCAGTTCATACAGAGATGAGGAGGAAGCTTATGAGTCTGAGGCAGGAGAGCAAGACAGTGGCCGAGTATGAGGCCGAGTTCACTAACCTGTTGAATATCGTTCCAGACGAGATTCCAACAGAGAAGAAGAAGATAGAGAAGTTCACTGATGGGTTGAATTGGAGGATCCGTCAGCATCTGCTAGGGAACCTATCGTTGGCCACGTATTCTGATGTGGTTAACGCTGCACTATTGCACTGCCAGGACCACCGTTTTCATATGGCCGAGGGCAAGCGGTCGGGGGAGTCTAGCCATCAGGGCAGGACTGGAGGACACGGTGCCAGCGGGGCACAATCTGGTCAGGGGCAGAGACAGACTGAGCAGAGTACCCAGCAGGGGGATAATAAGAGGTTCCGGTCAGGGAACTACAGGCAGGGACAGGGAGGTTTCCGTCAGGGCCATCAGGGTCCAAACGGCCATCAGGGCCAACAGGGGCAGAACGGGAATAAGGGCCAGCAGGGCCAAGGCAGGAATGGTAACGGCCACCAGGGCCGGGGACAGCAGGGACAGAGGGGAGGGAACTTCCCAGGGAAGTGCTTCGTCTGTGGCAAGATTGGCCACAAGCGACAGGATTGTCCTGATAGGGGCAGGGCCCCACAGCAGCAGCAGCAGGGTGCTCGCCAGGAGCCGCAGAGGCCTATATTTCCCGCCGCTCTTCCCGCACCGCCACAGATCATTCCAGCACCTCAGCAGGGGCAGCTACAGTATGGACGTGTCTACAACGTTCACCAGGCTGCAGTTCCACAGGCACCGCCCGCGATAGAGGGTACGTTTCCTATCCATGGCACTATGGGTCGGGTGTTATTTGATACGGGTGCTACCCATTGCTTTATTGCTACACACTTCGCGAAAGCTTTAGGATTGTTAGCTACGGCAGAGAGCACAGTGACGTGTGTTGACTCACCATTAGGGAGTGGGTCACTTATTTTCTTTATATGCCGGGGAGTGGGGGTAGAGGTTGGTGGTTTGGTATTACCTGCAGATATGTTTGTGTTAGACATGCATGTTCACGATGTGATCATCGGTATGGATTGGCTCGTAGCATATAGGGCCATGATTGATTGCTTCAGCGGGAGCATTGTTTTTGCCATTTCGGGGCAAGAGATGTTTATAGTGGCGATGCCTCGCCCAGAGGGAGGGTCGACCGCTCATCTGTATTACATAGAGGAGGATACCTCTAAGGAGGTTATTATTCCTTTAGATTCGATCCCGGTTGTCAGGGAGTATTCGGATGTGTTTCAGGAGATACCAAGCTTACCACCCAGTCGAGAGATAGATTTCGTTATTGATTTGCTACCGGGTACGAGACCGATAGCACGTGCACCGTACCGTATGGCTCCGGCTGAGATGCGAGAGCTACGGGATCAGATTGAGCAGTTGTTGGGTCAGGGGTTTATTCGGAGGAGTACTTCACCGTGGGGTGCCCCTGTGTTGTTCGTGAAGAAGAGGGATGGTTCACTGAGGTTGTGTGTGGACTACCGAGAGTTGAATAAGGTCACGATACGGAATAAGTATCCGTTGCCTCGAATCGATGACTTATTCGACCAGTTGAGAGGAGCTTCTTTCTTCTCGAAGATTGATTTGAGATCGGGATACCATCAGTTGCGTATCAGGGAGGAGGATGTCTCGAAGACTGCGTTCTTGTCGAGATATGGTTCTTACGAGTTTTGGGTTATGCCTTTCGGCTTGACCAACGCTCCAGCAGTGTTTATGGACTTGATGAACAGGGTGTTCAGAGATTTTCTCGATCAGTTTGTCATTGTCTTCATTGATGACATTCTGGTCTACTCTCAGACAGAGGAGGGGCACGCCGAGCATTTGAGGCAGGTTTTGCAGACACTTCGTCAGAACGAGCTGTATGCAAAATATGAAAAGTGCGGGTTTTGGCTGAAGGAGGTCCAGTTCTTGGGTCACATTATTTCCGACCAGGGAATATCTGTCGATCCGGGGAAGGTGTCAGCGGTGAGGGAGTGGGGACAGCCCACGACACCAACAGAGATTCGTAGTTTCTTGGGCTTAGCAGGATACTACAGGAGGTTTATTCGGGGTTTTTCGGAGATAGCGGGTCCTTTGACACATCTTACTCGTAAAGGTGTGCCATATATCTGGAGTGATGCCTGTCAGTCGGCATTCGATGAATTGAAGGACAAATTGACCTCAGCACCTGTGTTAGCATTGCCGAGACCGGGAGTTGAGTATTTGGTTTACACCGATGCGTCTTTGCAAGGGCTTGGAGGTGTTTTGCAGCAGGAGAGACAGGCCATAGCTTATGCTTCCCGTAAGCTTAAGCCTCATGAGAAGAATTACCCCACACATGATTTGGAGTTGGCGGCAGTGGTATTTGCCTTACGGATTTGGAGGCACTATCTTTTGGGGGAGAAGTTTCAGCGGTTCACGGACCACAAGTCCCTACAGTATCTGTTCACACAGAAAGAGTTGAACATGCGGCAGCGTAGGTGGCTTGAGTTTGTGAAGGACTACCAGTTCGACATCCAGTACCACCCGGGTAAGGCTAACGTGGTAGCAGACGCGTTGAGCCGCAGGCCAGCAGATGAAGTGGCAGAGGTATGGAAGGCTAAGTGGAAGGAATTGGGACACCAGGATGCAGTGGCCCGATCTTTCATGTCTGTGATGACCGTTACACCGCAGATTGTCACGAAGGTAGTACGGGCACAGGCCGATGACTCGTTCTGTCAGGAGCAGATAGTTCGATTACTTACAGAGGGAGCCGAGTCCTATACCGTTAGCTCAGACGGGGGATTGCGCTTCAATGGGAGGTTGGTAGTTCCGGAAGGGGAAGAATTACGGCACGATGTTATGGCTGAGTTGCACGGCTCACGGTTCGCGGTACATCCCGGAGGGGACAAAATGTACCAAGACATGAGACGGCAATATTGGTGGAGCGGTATGAAGAAAGATATCGCTGAGTTTGTCTCGAAATGCGCCACTTGTCAGCTTGTAAAAGTGGACCATCAGAGACCAGCAGGATTGCTACAGCCGTTGGAGGTTCCGGTGTGGATGTGGGAGAGCATATCCATGGATTTTGTCACGGGGTTGCCTACGTCGCAGAGGGGTCACGACTCCATTTGGGTGATTGTGGACAGGTTGTCCAAGGTCGCTCACTTCTTACCCATAAGGACTGACTACACTACGGGACAGTATGCCCAGCTTTTCATTTCAGAGATTATGAGACTTCACGGTGTGCCCCTGAATATCGTGTCTGACAGAGACAAGATATTTGTTTCGAGGTTTTGGGAGAGTTTCCAGGAGGCCATGGGCA
Organism: Sambucus nigra; assembly: GCA_949130495.1. Lineage (NCBI taxonomy): Eukaryota > Viridiplantae > Streptophyta > Magnoliopsida > Dipsacales > Adoxaceae > Sambucus > Sambucus nigra. Next base: position 229,197,443 of record OX422215.1, read on the forward strand.
CAGAATTGCGGTTGAGTACGGCTTATCACCCGCAGACCGATGGGCAGACAGAGCGCACCAACCAGATGTTGGAGGACATGCTACGCATGTGCATTATTGACTTCGGGGGTGGATGGGAGCAGTACCTTCCACTGGTGGAGTTTGCTTACAACAACTCCTATCAGTTCACGATTGGCATGGCTCCGTTTGAAGCACTGTACGGTAGGCCTTGTCGTTCCCCAGCATGTTGGTTGGAGGTGGGGGACAACAAACTACTCGGGCCGGAAGTGATTCAGGATACTTCGGCAAGGATTGAGTTGATTCGGAGTCGCATTCGGGTAGCTCAAGACAGGCAGAAGAGTTATGCTGATGCGAAGAGGTTTTTCAGGGAGTTCCAAGTGGGGGACCAGGTTCTGCTCAGGGTATCTCCGATGAAGGGGATTATGCGTTTCGGGAAGAAGGGGAAGTTGGCACCGAGGTATGTGGGGCCGTTTCCTATTATTGAGCGGATCGGACCGGTTGCGTATAGACTGGGACTACCGGAGCACTTGCATCGGATTCACGACGTGTTCCATATTTCCTCACTGAGGAAATACCTTAGAGATAATTTGGCTCATTCTCACATTGCTGTGGAGGACATCGATCTCCAGCCGGATAGCTCCTACGAGGAGGGGCCAATTGCTATTTTGGACCGAAGCGAGAGGAAACTGCGGTCAAAGATAGTCCCGTTAGTGCGTGTTCAGTGGCGACATCACAATATCGAGGAGTCCACATGGGAGCGCGAGGATGAGATGCGCGAACGTTATCCAGAACTGTTTTTAGCAGGTACTTTCTAGTTTCGAATTTCGGGACGAAATTCAGTTATTAGGAGGGAAGTATGTAATACCCCGTACTTTTGACTATAATTATTTTTGGGATTAATTAATTAATTAGCGTATTAATTGGAAATTAATCCGGGTTATAAATACTAATGTGATGCGAGTTGGTATTTGATTATGTGCATATATGATTATATATGAACTTGGTAATTATAAAATTTGTCGTGGGATTTATATACGGCATTTTAGAAATTTTGTTGAGACGCGTGGGACCGCCGCGTCACGGTATAATATTTTGATATTAAAAGTGAATTTAAAATCTATAACCCGTATGGTCGTTTTGAGTGCGCCAACGCGTCCGGAAGGGTCGATATAGTCAGAAAACACTAGCCGGGGGTATAGTTTGGGTCCCGGGGTATTTTTAGGCCATACCGGCAACTTAAAGGGTATTTTAGTAATTTGGTGTTTTTGGGTAATTAAAAGTGACGAAAATGGAGAGTTGTAATCTGATAAGGATTGACCCAACCAACCCTTATTAACCCAACAAGCTACGGAGGTTTATTATATTAGGTTTTCATAAGTTTCCCTCAAACCAAACCCTAGCCACCTTGAGCCACCATTGAAGGAGAGCTTAGAGAAGGAGAGAGATAGAGGAATTCTGCAGAGATTCTTCACCAAATCAACACCAAATCCGAAATCAAACCAAGGCAAGTGGTTTAATTATGTTTAACTTCAGCAAATGTTCTTTCCATGTTAGCAAATTGAAGATTTATAATTGTTATTGGAAGATGAATGAAAACCCATGATTAATTGAACTTAGGTCTGAATTTTGAGGATAAATTGCATGTAGAATAGTTGATGACGATTAATCTGATGTGAATACATGATTGGGTGAAAGAAAAACGAATTAAATTCGGGGATTTGATGATGATATTATGTTAGGGTTCATGTTCTTGAGAAAATCAGAAAAACTAGGTTTTTGATGAAGATTGATCCATATGTAGCCTATAGTTGTTGAAATATTGATTTGTGGACGTTAGTAATATTGTAGGATTGTTATATGACATTACTATAACGTTATAATTGAGAATCATACGTTAGAAATAAGTTTTGGGACGTTTTCAATTCTGCAGAACGAAGCAGTCCGTAGCCATACCTGTTCGATCGATCGATCGACATTCATCAGTCGATCGATCGACTAGATCGATCGATCGATATTCATAGGTCGATCGATCGACCTTCCCAGAATGAGTGAAATTTTCCTTAATATGATTTTAATGATGGAAACCCTCGGAGAATATGTTTGGAGACTTTGTGAATACCCTTAGCTTTAAGGAAGACCAGTAGGCATGATTATGAAATGGGACTTTAATCAGAATGTAATTTGAGGAATTATTCTATATAAATGAAATTCGTTATGTGAGATAATATTTGGGTTAATAGTACAAATTTGAATAAGTTGATGAAATAAGGTTTAGGGCAGAAGTAAAGACCTTAAGAATAAAGATGTTATATTTGGGAATAATCGGAACTTAATAGTCTATTTAAGATAGATTTTAAGGATAAGGGATTACGGCGTGAGACGTGTCGGCAATTTAACCTTATATTAACGGGAGACTTGAAATATATAAGTTTGGTATAATGGTATAATGATGTAGAAAATACCTTATTTAAATGGTGATATCTAAGATGTGTGAATGCTTAGTATATAGTTTATGTGTATAACATACCTACCATACTTGCTATCACGGGGGAGGTTACGTTCGCTTAGGACCCTCTAATCCTTGTGTGCCTACGGGGGGGATATAGACTGGTACCTTGATGAACATAGGTCATTGAAAGACTTATTGTGATATTAATAAGTCCGCTGATCATGGGAGCGTAGGTATGTGCGTGACCCATGTGATGGTGACTGTGTTCGCCTCCATTATTTGTGATGTTGTTATCGGTAAACTATTCCTGAGAGATTCGGAATATGTAATCCTTATGTACGTGATGTACCGGGATGGATAGCAGAGTATGTGTGCGCCGCAGCTTAGTTCTCGGGGTGCTTGTGTCGTATAGTTATGACGTGAATAATATACGCTTAATTTAATGGGAACCTTCATGTTAATGTTGTGAATATAATTACGGTAATGTTCCGAGACTGATAATGAGTTAACTGATAGTTATATCAATGGCATATTTAGTAACTGAGTTTACGTTAAACCTCTATTTTTTTACGAGCATTGTTATAATATATGAACCGAGTAAAATGGGTAGAACCTTTGGCAGTCCAGCTAGTTATGTTGTCACTTAGCTAGTAGTATGGGTAGTTATAGATGGGTATTTGCGTTAGGAGTGCACAGTTAGACGAGAGGTGAGAATATAATGTGAGTGCACGTCCTAACATGTACTTTGCATTTAATGTTTTTAAATGTTTTTAAAGCACTTGCAGGTTTTTAAAATATAACACATTCGGGCTCTGACCCGTTTGCTTTTCAAATCTCTTTTTCTTGTAAAACCTTTTTAGGTGCCCAGCCACAAGGACACCCAGCATAGGATTCTCATTCAGGTGACGAGCTGTAGCTGTTTGTGGAAGCTACAGGGATTTGCATGTAGACGCTTCTCTCATTGGGATTCCAGTCTCAGCATCTATCAGTTGTAGGGCATGTTGCCCAATTCTATTAGACATTTTTACATTTCAGTTTTCAGACTCTAGCATGTATTGCTCAGTATTCAGTTTTAGTTATTTATTTCAGTTTACTTATCAGTTGTGGGATTTGTATTGAGGAGTTTTTCCTCCCGAGTTTTATTTACATTTTGTGATGGTTATTCGTTTTACTTCGGTATGGTGAATGGTGTTATTTAGTTATTCATTACTCTTGTTGCATGTTAATCAGATTTAATAAAAATTTGGCACTTACTTTTTAAATACTAGGTGGTTAGAAATAATAAAACGTTTTCGACAGTGATGCTATTAACTGAGCCAACTTGGCATTTTGAATTAATTTTATAAAGGAGTAGCTACCCGGTGTTTAATTAGTCGGGGTGTCACATTTTAGTTGAAGAACTTAGGGCACATGAGAAAATTTTGAAAGAGAAGCTTGAGTACGTCGAGAGTGAGAGAGATAGTCTTAGGGGGTTGATGGAGACTATGAAAATGGAAATTTTAGAGTTTGAGGATTCTAAACGTGTACTTGAATCTAGGATAGGTGAACTTGAGGTGAAATTGAAAGATTCAAGTAAGGTGAAATTTGATTTGGAGTCTAGGTCTGAAAAACTTGATAAGATTTAAGGCACAGTTGAGATCAAAACGGATAGGGGTGGGATTGGTCTTGAAAAATTTGTTGCACCCATTCCCACACGTGTGAGAGAGACTCCTAGGATTGTTAAGAAAGTGGCACCTAAGTTTGTTAGGAAAGAGCCCCATAGGAACATCATGAGAGAACCTCCTAGGATCATTAGGATAGATCCACCTAGGCAAATTTGGAGAGAGCAACCGATAAATTTGAGGAGAGGGCCATCTTTAGGTAACACACACCGCCCGATTTACACTTGCACACATTGCGGTATGCAAGGTCATCTTAGGCGCTTTTGTTACAAGCTTTTAAATGGACCTAGAAAGGTTAATGAAAGAATAAATTCGATTTCCAAAAACCCCACACTCCGTTACACATCAATTTGGGTTAGAAAATCGAATTTAGAGGCTTATGGTTTATTTGTCTACGATTCCCATTTGCTTGCACGTGATTCACCCCATATGAAATCTTTTGGTTGATTATGTTTGCATGCTTGTCATACACTAATTTTGGTTTCATGATATATTTTTGCTAGTGTGATAACTTGTACTTTTTGTACAAAGTTTTATTTTTTTGAAAATTTTTGAAAAAAATACAAAAATATTTTATTTTGAAATTTTTGTAAAAATCCAAAAAGATTTTTATTTTTTATTTGCACCGTTTACGGATGGACACATAGGATGGCCGAGTCACAACATCATTCCATTTTTCATGTAACTATTTGATAGTGTTTTGAGATAATATATCATGTCATCTTTGTGCTTGAGTAGTGTCACTTATTAATCCCTTCTTATACTGGAATATGTAAACTTGAGTAGTGTCACTTATTAATCCATGGTTTGGTGCGTGCCCATTTATACAGGAGAGTGAGGTACGGGAACTCATATTCCGTTAAAGGATGAGAAAGTAAATTGTTAGAGTATAAATAAAATGAAAGATGATATGAGAGAATATTTGTCGGCAATGAGGAAAAAGTATTCCCAAATGTTTGGTAAGTGAAATTACCCCAAAATTTTGGGGACGAAATTTTCTAAGGGGGGGAGGTTGTGACGACCCAAATATGATTATGATAAACCATGTTTAAATCATGCTTACTGTATGGGATGAGGATAATATGTTATTACAATATATAATGTTAAGTTATTGTGTTTAGTCTAATCCTACCTTCATAACTTATGAAATATTGAATTAGTCACAAACACAAATTTGTGAAGCCTTCGGTAGGAATGTTCGAGTTCGGGGACTAGTTTTGGTAACTATAATATAATAATTGACTTGAGGTGAAAACTAGATAGGTGTAAATATATGAGTTAAGTTTGTAACACAACAAAAGGTGTGTAAAACAGAGGTTCGAGTAAGAAGTTATGCTGGAATTACGAAGCAGGGACAAAATTGTCCATTCGTTAAGTGGTATTTTGTCTTGTATGTATAACAAGTGGATGGATTTCATTGGTTGGAAGGGGGGGAAAGCTTGGCCGACTTAAGCCCATTGAAATGAACTCCTTCTTCATCCAAACTCATACATTAGAGAGTTTGGCCTGAAGAGAGAGAAACGGGAAGTTTAAGTAGAGAAAGGCGAGGAAAAATGGGAGAAAAATCCATAGGAAATTACGAAAACATCCCTAAGGTAATTCTACTTGTACATCATGTATATTGTTGGAATTATTGATTTAAAATGATATAAATAATCATTTGTTCACTAAACTTCCGTGTTTTGAGGTATACGTATGGATAGATGCGAGTTTAAGCAAGGTTGAACGTGTAAATCATGTATATGGATTTGATTGGAAACCATGTGTAGTCAAACTCCTATAAATTTTTGTATATTTATTGGAATTGAATAATTCTAGTTGGATATGAAAATAGGCTCATATATTTATAACATATCCGAATATTATGTGAAAATACCAAGAAATGAATCTTTGGTGATAGTTTGAAGTTCATGTATGAAATCTGCCCCAAAGGTGTAAGTATGCACACTAGGTGTTCGATGTTTTGCTTTACGTAGCAAATGAACCTTAAAAATTATGAAACTTTAATTTTGTATTTTTCAATATGTTTGTGGATGTTGGGTGAAATAGCAAAGGAATTTATGATGCAAAAAAATTATGAAAATTCTTCGAAGTTGACTGAACGATAAAAGCGTCTATAGGGCAGATTTAATTTGTAATAAAGAAATGGACACATCTTGCTCTAGGAAACTTGAAATGATTTGTTGTCTTTTATATTAGGAACCTTATATGATAAGAATTGGATTACCAATAAGAAATCAAAGAATGTTTGGGCTATGGATTGGATATGTTAAATATTTTAACATTAAATTGAATGAGACTTCCTTTATGATAAATGATTAGAATGGGATGCTATGATGCTTATGAATTCGGTTAAGGTTAAGTTCCTTTGAATTGTCAACATCCTTATGATGATACTAATATTATAAGAATGAATATTTGGAAGGTAGGAAGAACTGGTTGAACCAATGCCAGACAAAGGCAAGGGAAAAACACATGAAGTGGCCAAGGTGAGTGTACTAACTGGTAAGATGTATTTATACATGTTTATGAATTGGATATATTGTGTTTAACGAGTTGATTATCAATATGATATGTTATACTTATGAGTTGAATATGGATATGATAAGTGTGGTTGCTGAGTCGAATATGGATATGTTTACTGAGTTGATTATAGATATGATATATAGTACTTACTCATTTAAATATGGATATGATATGCGCAGTTAATGAGTTGAATATGGATATGATAGGTGTGGTTGCTGAGTCGAATATGAATATGTTTACTGAGTTGATTATAGATATGATATATGGTACTTACTCAATTGAATATGGATATGATATGTGTAATTAATGAGTTGAATATGGATAGGATAGGTGTGGTTTGCTGAGTCGAATATGGATATGTTTAATGAGTTGATTATAGATATGATATATGGTACTTACTCAATTGAATATGGATATGATATGTGTAGTTAATGAGTTGAATATGGATATGATAGGTGTGGTTGTTGAGTCGAATATGGATATGTTTACTGAGTTGATTATAGATATGATATATGGTACTTACTCAATTGAATATGGATATGATATGTGTAGTTAATGAGTTGAATATGGATATGATAGGTGTGGTTGCTGAGTCGAATATGGATATGTTTACTGAGTTGATTATAGATATGATATATGGTACTTACTCAATTGAATATGGATATAATATGTGTAGTTAATGAGTTGAATATGGATATGATAGGTGTGGTTGCTGAGTCGAATATGGATATGTTTACTGAGTTGATTATAGATATGATATATGGTACTTACTCAATTGAATATAGATATGATATGTGTAGTTAATGAGTTTAATATGGATATGATAGGTGTGGTTGCTGAGTCGAATATGGATATGTTTACTGAGTTGATTATAGATATGATATATGGTACTTACTCAATTGAATATGGATATGATATGTGTAATTAATAAGTTTAATATGGATATGATAGGTGTGGTTGCTGAGTCGAATATGGATATGTTTACTAAGTTGATTATAGATATGATATATGGTACTTACTCAATTGAATATGGATATGATATGAGTAGTTAATGAGTTGAATATGGATATGATAGGTGTGGCTGCTGAGTCGAATATGGATATGTTTACTGAGTTGATTATAGATATGATATGTGGTACTTACTGAGTTGAATATGGATATGATATGTGTAGTCATTGAGTTGAATATGGATATGAAATGTGCGGTTATTGAGTTGATTATAGATATCATATGTATAATTATTGAGTTGATTATGGATATGATATGTATGTGTTATGAAGAGATGTTATGGCTTATTATAGCCAAGAGATGTTATGGCTTATTATAGCCGAGAGATGTTATGGCTTATCAACAGCCAAGAGATGATATGGCTTATTATAGCCAAGATATGTTATGGCTTATTATAGCCAAGTGATGTTATGGCTTATCCACGGCCAAGAGATGTTATGGCTTATTATAGCTAAGAGATGTTATGGCTTATTATAGCCAAGAGATTTTATGGCTTATCAATAGCCAAGAGATGTTATGGCTTATTATAGCCAAGAGATGTTATGGCTTATCAACAGCCAAGAGATGTTATGGCTTATTTATAGCCAAGAGATGTTATGGATTATTATATCCAAGAGATGTTATGGCTTATCAACAGCCAAGAGATGTTATGACTTATTATAGCCAAGAGATCTTATTACTTATCAATAGCGAAGAGATGTTATGGCTTATTTATAGCCAAGAGATGTTATGGCTTATTATAGCCAAGAGATGTTATGGCTTATCAACAACCAAGAGATGTTATTGCTTATTAACAACCAAGAGATGTTGAGATATTTTATATTGTTACATAGATACGACTTAATGCATTTAATTTTATTCTCTAGTGTAGTTGTAATGCATTCACTGAGCTATTTTGCTCCCGATTCCTATGATATGTTTTTTTTTCAGGTAAGGAAATGTCATTGCCAAATCTAGGAGGTTGGGTGGGCTTAGTAAGGGATGCATAAAACCATAATTTTGGTCAAATTAAAAAGGTGTAATTTAATCCTACTTATCCTTTGAGCAAGTTTGAATAAGCACGATTACTTTAAAATTTAGAAAAGTTTTTAGTGTTATGGCTTCATGCTGATATTGAAAAAGGATGCTTGTGTTTATTGTTTGGTTAAGGAAATCATGGTTTGACTCACTTTGACTTTCAAACTAAATTATAAGTAACTGGGTTGGGGTGTGTCACTAAGAATGTCTTTAACACATTTCATTTACAGCTAGCCAGTTCAAGAGAGTGAAGCACCGCATTGATGGGATTGACATGGACAATTTAACCTACACTCGTAGCATAATCGAAGGCGATGCTTTAATGGGTGTGCTGGAATCAATTTCTTACACTTTGTAATTTAAAGCCTCAGCTGATAAATAATCCATTTACAAGAATAATAGCACATATCACACCAAGGGAGATTCCAAACTCACCGAAGAATAAATCAAGAGTTGCAAAGAAAGGACCAAAGGAATGTTCAAGGCTATTGAGGCCTACCTTTTGGCCAACCCATACTACTGATTAAATAATGCACCTTTGATAAGAAGAGTTGCATGTCTACTTATCTTGAGCTCGTGAATATTTTTTTAGCAGTGAAACAACCTTTGATAATAAGTCTATTCCTTTTGGATTGGAACCCTGAAGCTGCTGATGTACTTGTATTTAGGTTAAAAGGAGAGTTTTTTATTCCAGTAAATAAAATCATATGGTAATTTGAAAACTGATAGGATTTACGATATGATTTCATATATACAAAAAGACTCAAGTATATACCAACTATATATACACATTTTTTAAAAATCGTATGAAACTTATGTTTCGACTTTATTTTTCTATATGATGTTTAAACATTTGAGGTGACTCATATAAAAATAATCAGCTCAAAATAACCTTTTTTGCTATTTTAAAAAAATCGTTCAAACTTTTGCAACTTTTAAATAAAAGTTGAGAAAGTTTAATCGATGTTTTTAAAATAGAAAAAATGTTTTTGAACAGATTTTTGTATATGGTCTCCTTGAAATGTGTAAATACCACACAAAAAACTCAATACAATTTAAAAAAAAAAAAAGTGATTTGCGCGAGCAGTATTTATGAGTCTCTCTCTCTCTCTCTCTCTCTATATATATATATATATATATATATATATATATATATATATATATATATATATATATATATATATATATATATTTCATAAACAAAAAAGTTTATGAATTTTTTCATTTTTGGGCCATTAGTTAATATATTTCTTTAAAGTTTATTTAGATAGTCAAATCGATATTATGTTGATATCTTAAACCCATAAACTTTTTAATTAATTAGTGATAAGTCCAAACAATACATTTGTACTTATTAATATATATATAACTATGCTTATTAATGTTGATATAATTGCAATTGTAATTTTTTCTACATTAATAAGTGTAAATGTATATACGTTAATAAATATACTTGTATTTAAAATCATGTCCCTACATTATTAATTTTAACACATATGGACTTATTTAAAAAATTGTTTTTAAATTGTGCTTATCACCAATTTCTAAAGAGTGTAAGAATTTATCAGCATGTGTCCCTTTATTCTTTGTACAAATTGAGTGTTACGACTGAGAAAAGAAATACATATCATAAAAGGAAGTCAGTTCTTTCTACAAATTTTACAGCGACCTAAGATTTCAAATTCTTCATATAAAAATCTCAACGATAGCTAAAAGAATAGAACAGAGAAAAATATAAGGAATTTTTTTTCCTCTTTGTCCAACAAACTTCAACCCCGTTTGCATTGGTTCCACATGTCAATATGTGGAAACCAACCTCTATTTTAGACGGTTGACTAATGATCATTGTTAAGACAAAAAAGTAATCATAATACGCTTGATTTCAATAAATTAAGTTCAGACTCGCGTCCAACCATAACCTTACTCCCAAGGTATCGTCTTTATCTTATGTGAAAGTCATTTTTTTCTTGCATGAGAACCATATTTTGCTTAATCAATAATCCAAGAAATGCCTTTGAAAATGGACACCATCTAATTTTAAAAAGGTGAATTTATCAGCACATTACTTAAACATATTTAATATATACATTGTTGCGGAGCTAGAATTTCATACGAGAAGGAGAAAATAGTGTATCTTCTTCAATTCAAAATATTCATAAAACTAAAGAGCAATGTTGCATGTATGAGAATATGACCTCGATTTTCATTCTAAGTGGAATAAAAGGATGTACATGAATAAAAAAGACAATAATAGTTGTTTGTAGTTTCCATACCAGTCGATAAAGTTGGTAAATTGGTTTTGGTTCTGGAAAGCACTTTTTACCGACCCATAACTAGCCCAATTAAACTTGTTATATAAAGTCAAGTTTATTATAGTTTTTACCTTTTGTTATAATTACACACTGCCACTCCCTTTATTTAATACGTTGTAGTAAAAAATATACTAAACTTCATGAAGGGGGAAAAGGGGGTAAATAATTTCCCAAAAATCATCCCCACTCATATGCATCCATCCTTCTATTACCATTTTATATGATCAGACTCTCTATCTCAATTTGATTTGATTCAATTTAGTTGGGGAAATATAATCAAAACCGGAGTGTTTGATGAAGATCAAATCAATATAAATTCCTTTAAATCTAGTTGGAAAATCAAAATGACATTTTTTTTAATATTTTTTTAAAATCGGTAATAACATTACAGTTTGTTAGTTGGCTTTGATCGTATATAAGAAATATATGGCTTCAACCTCGAGATTGGTTTTCGTTTGTGTCACACACTCTTTTCTTTTAACATAAATTATAGTTAACTCTGTAAAACTAATTAATATAACTAATTTACTTACACAGGCCCAACCAAATTGCAAATCAAAGATTCCCAATCCCAAATAATTAGAGAACACGAAGATATATGTGGTTCGATAAGAATTACCTACGTCCATAAAGGGAAAAAGCTTTTTATAAATTGAGAATGTAAATTTATAGTGTTGGTAGGTTCTCTCCAATAATGTCCTAGTAATGGGGTAGTTATCGTTATTTATAATACTAAATACTTGATGTCCCCGCAAAAGCGGACTCTGCCTTTTTCATGTATCATTTGGTGGTGATAAGTCTTGTTTAAGCTTATACTTATCTTCATGATTTATCACGTGCTAGTTCATAAGTCTTGTTTGAGATTTTCTATTAATTCATGCCTCTAACAGGCATGAGGCCCAACGTGAGTGTAACCTACGTGGTGTAAGGTATTTTCATCACTTGCGATGTAAGGTCTTGTTTAAGTCAAGGGGTAAAATAGGTTTTGCATTTGGCAATAAATGATATGTAATTTTTTTCTTAAGTGTCTTTTCCAACTGATGCATAAATAGACGGTTGAACCTGCTTTTCTAGGCTTGTTATTCCTAACTTGTGTCTAATGTGAAAATCACTTATAAGGTGGTTCATGTATTAACTTAACTTAGTTGACGCATTTACAAACAGTAAGAGTTAAATTTAATAATTTTTATTATAAATTTAAATATCTAATATTGTTGATAAAAAGGGTTAGTCTAGTCACTTTTATACTTCAACCCCAATGTATAAAGATTGACACTAAAAATCAGATAATTTGGCGGTATACAACATTTTGACGCATTTATCGTCAGTTTGACTATTTTTGTTTATCAATTTAAGAGCAGTGTTTGGATTGCAGTAATATAGAAACTTTGAGGTTTTATGTGCTAGTCTTGATACATTGAGATTTGAAGTGCAAAAGTGACTAAATTTTAAGGTAGTAAAGTGCCAATAACCATATAATACAGTTATATTCCAAATAAAGTTATTGAGGAGTCTTGAGTAATTAGGACAATAAACATATAATAATATTATGTTCAAAGTTACGAGCCTAACAAACTTTTAGTGAAATATCCTCATTTAGACACTTTTCAACCAGCAAAGATATATTACATAATATGTGCCATTATTTTTCATCGTACACTAATATTATTTAAGGAAACATTTTTTTTATATTGACTTATTGTTAATGATTTGCGACTGAATATCATCTAATATTTAGTAGATTTTTTTCGATGGTAATATTTAGTAGATTTAAACAAGGGGGATTTTGATATTGAACTCTAAATAATCAAGGAGGCCTTTGAAAAGATGAATGTCCTAAAATTATAATATGAACCATTTTTACTTAAGGGTAAAATTTATATTTAAACAAAAATAATTTTAAAAATAGGGACTATATCTACAAAAATGAAATCGAATGCCCTATATCATAATCAACATTATTATAACTCCTAGAATTCCATAATCCATAAGAAACGTGTACTCGTGATCATGACGACCTATGAAAACACATCTCTTGAAATATAACATCTTTTGTGTGAGTTTGTCAACATATATGCTTGTAGCAAGACTCATAGATAGAAGATAGGTTTATTGGTTAAGTTTAGTCACTTTTGCCCTTCAAACCCTAATATAGTAGGAGTAGCACATAAAAATCTAAAGTTTTGACATTGTTGGAATTCAAATCCTGCCATTAAATTGACTAATGGAAAGAGTAAAAAATTAGGTTAAATTTGTCAAAATGCTCTTTCCCGCCAATTTTTGGGATTTTTTGTACTAGTATTGATATATTAGGGTTTGAAGTGCAAACGTGACTAAACATCAAGGTGGTAAGGCCCCATTAACGTGTAACACCCCGTAAATTCAAGCACATTTAATTAAATTATATTTGGGAGAAAAAGAATTTATCTTATTGGAAGGAATTAAATTCATGATTTGGGAAATTTTTAGATTTGAGGAATTTATTAATTTAGGGAGTTAAGGTTTAATTATTTGGACTATTTTGTGTCGCATTTTGAGGTAAAAATTTTGGAGAATGTCATAAATTAATTTAGATGGCAATTCGGAGTGCACGGTTGATTCCGGAGGGGTATAAATAGTTGGAAAAGACTGTCCATAGGTATAATATGGGTTTTGGGACTTTTCTAGACACATTTGAGCTCCCAAATAAGTGTTTGGGCCCTTTTTATAAAGCCCACAAGCCCCAAAACGGGATTGAGTTATTAAACCCTAAAAGTGAGAGGGTGTGCCATGCACAATACACTTTTAGAAAAACCCTTTTTACAGAGTAAGTGAAAGTGGGAGAAGTCATGGGAGCCAAAGATCAAGAGCAAGAGAGGATGTCATTCATCAACCCATCATTTTCATCAAAGATTCAGATTCTACAAACCGTAATGCAAGTGGTTTAATTTGCATCTAAATTATTTGTATATTTCTATTCATATCATAGTGGGTATGATAAGATCATATGGTTTTGGGTTATTTGATATCTAAATTGGGATTGAATTGGTGTAACACCCTGTATTTCTATGCATTTAAATACTTAATTAATTCGGGTAAATTTTAAATTACTTACGTGTCATAATTTAATTGAATTAATTATAGCAATATTAATCGAAAAGTAAATGGTTAAAATTTATGAAATTTAATTACTAAGTAAATATTAATAGTTTATTTACGTCATAACGTGTATTTGTTGCGTGGTATCTATTTATCTCAGTGAGGAGTCGGATATTGACTAAGTTGGGTGTGAGATAGGAACTTATAATAAATTAATTCGGATTTCAATTCTGAGCTCACAGTTGAAGCCAGGTGGGTCGAGATAGTCAAAAAAGAGTGCCCAGGGGTGGTAAATGGGTCTCGGAACGTTTTTAGGCATAATCGGGCCCACATGGGGGTGTCCGGGTCACTTGGACTTGGCCCATTAGACTAAAAACGGGATTAGAGTATTAAGCCTAAATCTAAGCAATGTTGAACGGCAGAAACACAAAACTAAACCTACGAGTTTGAGAGAAAGCTAGAGGGATCAATTGGAAGAGTAATTGGGGATATTTTTTGAGACAAAACGAGGAGAAAATTGGATGTTCTTCATCAAACCTTTCTCTACCTCAACGGATCAGACTCTACGAACCCGAAAAGGCAAGTGGTTAACTTGTCGTGATGTTTAGATTGTGCTAATCAATTCGTATTGTAGTGGGTGAATCTAAAATCCATTTTTGGGTGTGTAATCATGTGAAATTGGATTTTCGGTGATTGAAACACTTTGATGAAATTAAAAGTGGAATTGATTGTGTTATGTGGTTCTAAAATTAGAAATCTGAATCGTATGTTAAACCCAGTAGGAATTGGTGACTAATTTCTGACGTTGGAATGCTAATTAGAATTGACCGATTTAAACCCGAAAAAATACTCGAATATGTGAACTTGAGATTTAGGTAAATTGATTCATGATTTGAGGTATCTAGTGTAATTAATACCTAATATCATAAGGGGTTAATGTTAATGATGTTCGAGGAGTTACTGGACAAATTGGAGAAAAGCTTAAGGTTCTTTAATGGCTGAAACAGAGTTGGAGAAGGAGGTGACCTGCTTGATTGATCGATCCAGGGAGTCAATCGATCGATGGTCCCTGATTTTTGACAGTTCGACCAGTTTTATATATAAGGGGGAAATTAATTTTAAATTTAATTCCCATGCTTTATTTAGTGATAAATAAATATGAGGCAATTATTCCTAACAATTATGGGGAAGTAATTGGGATTATGGAGGATTTATGTGGGGCACTTTATGGATCAATTTGAGGAATTAAATTCCAAAATAATTAGATACGGATCGAGTGAGCGAGTCCAGGTATATTGGTTGAGCGACGCCAAGATAGTGAATTAATTATGGAGAGAAAATACTTAATTTAGAGTCGGATATAGACTCGGATAATATTAAGTTTCGGGCCAAGTGAGCGAGTCCGGGTATATTGGTTGGGTGACACCAAGGTAATAAAATTGATTAATGGGTAAATTAATTATTAAAGTCGGACCATAGACTCGGGAGAGTATTAAATTAATTAATGTGCAAATTAATTAAATTAGAGTCGGACCGTAGACTCGGGATCTATATATAGGCTAGTGCTATAAATTTTGACAGCACGCAGAACACCTGCGTATGGTTCTGCAGACATTACGGGACCACCAACTCTATGCCAAATTCGGGAAGTGTGGATTTTGGCTATGAGAGGTGCAGTTTCTTGGCCATATTGTGTAAGACTGGGGTATTATTATTGATCCGAGTAAGGTATCGGCGATGAGGGAGTGGGGACATCCCACGACACCGAAAAAGATTCTCTTTCTAGGGTTGGTCGTGCATTACAATCGTTTCATTAAGGGGTTTTCGAAGATTACGGGTTCACTGACGAACCGGACTCGCAAGGGGGTACCATTTGCATGGGATGTCCACTGTCAGTTAGCTTTTGATGAGCTAAGGGACAAGTTGACATCTGTGGCCGTACTTGCTTTGCCTAGGGGAGGATTGGAGTACCGTTTCTGTATTGACGCATCCTTGTAGGGACTGGGGGGGGGGGGGTGTTGCAGCAGGAGGAGAGGGCTATATATTATCTATCTCGGAAGCTTAAGCCCCATGAGAAGAATTACCCCACCCATGACCTAGATTTACCAGCGATCATTTTTTCTTTGAGGATATGGAGGCTTTATCTTCTGGGAGTGCAGTTTACTCTATTCATGGCGTCACTTTAGTATCTCTTCATATAGAAGGATCTGAACGTGAGGCAGAGGAGGTGGCTAGAATTCATGAGGGATTACCAGTTCGATATCCAGTATCATCCTGGTAAGGCCAATGTGGTAGCAGACGCGTTGAGCAGGAGGCCCACGAGGGAGGTTGTAGAGGTTTGGAAGACGAAGTGGAGGTAACTTTGACACGACGATGATTTCGCTAGGGCATGTATGCCAGCCTTATTTATCACTCCCGAGATCATCATGAGGGTTGTGAGGGCACATGCAGAGGATCGGATATATCGAGACAGAACATGTCAGTTAGTGGCCGGGGGAGCAAAGTGTTATTCGATTAGTTCAGAGGGAGGCCTATGCTTTAATGGGAGGTTAGTTGTGCCTAAGGATGAGGACTTGAGGCATGCGCCTATGACAGAGTCCCATGGTTCGAGGTTTGTGGTACATATCGATAGGGATAGGGTGTACCAGGATATGAGGAGGCAGTATCGATGAGCAGGGATGAAACGAGATGTAGCAGAGTTAGTCTCGAAACGCACCACATGTTAGCTTGTGAAAGTTAATCATCAGAGACCTCCAGGGATGCTACAGCCACTGGAAATTCCCATGTGGATATGGGAGAGTAACTCCATGGACTTTAGTATGGGGTTACATACATCAAAGAGGGGTCACGATTCCATATGGGTGATTGTGGATCGATTGACCAAAGTATCCCATTCCTTACCGATTCGCACTGATTTTGAGACGATGCGATACATGTAGCTGTTCATTGCAGAGATAGTTAAGTTACACGGGGTGCTGGTTAACATTGTGTTTGACAGAGATAAGAATTTTGTGTCCCACTTCTCGCAGAGATTTCAGGAGGCCATGGGCACAGAGTTACGATTGAGTACCGCTTACCACCCTCCGACAGACGGGCATATTAGAAGGGTTAATCAGATGCTGGAAGATATGCTGAGGATGGGCATTTTAGACTTTGGGGGAGGATGGGAGAGATATATCCCTTTGGTAGAGTTTGCGTATAACAACTCTTACCAGTTTACGATCGACATGGCACCATTTGAGGCGCTTTACGGGAAACCTTGTCGTTCGCCCTTCTATTGGTTAAAGGTGGGGGACAACAAGCTATTGGGGCCAGGGATGATCCAGGAGATGACTTCTAAGATAAAGCTAATTCGGGGAGGGATTCGGATAGCTCGAGATAGGCAGAAGAGTTATGCTGATGATTCTCGAAGACATGTGGAGTTAGAGGTCGGTGATCAGGTATTGGTCCGTGTGTCTCCTATGAAAGGAGTGATGAGGTTCAATAAGAAGGGGAAGCTAGCACCATGGTATGTGGGGCCCTTCCAAATCATTGAAAGGATTGGACACGTGGCTTATAGAATGGGTTTGCTAGAGCATCTTCAGCGGATACATGACGTGTTCCACGTGGCATCACTAAAGAAATATTGGAGGAGCGAGAGGGATTTCTGGCACATTCCACTCGAGGAGATTGACTTGCAGCCAGAAATCTCATATGAGGAGAGACCGGTAGCTATTCTGGATCGTAGTGAGCGCAAGTTGCGGTCTAAAGTAGTACCACTAGTTAGAGTACAGGAGGGTCATCACAACATTGGCGAGTCTATGTGGGAGAGAAAGAGGATATGCGAGAGTAGTATCCAGAGTTATTCGCCACAGGTATGACCTAATTTCGGGGACGAAATTCCTTTATAAGGAGGAAGTATGTAACACCCCGTATTTCTGTGCATTTAAATACTTAATTAATTCGGGTAAATTTTAAATTACTTACATGTCATAATTTAATTGAATTAATTATAATAATATTAGCCGAAGAGTAAATGGTTAATATTTATGAAATTTAATTACTATGTGAATTGTATTAATTTGTTTACGTCGTAATATGTATTAGTGACGTGGTATCTATTTATCTCAGTTGGGAGTTAGATATTGACTAAGTTGGGTGCGAGATAGGAACTTATAATAAATTAATTCGGATGTCAATTGTGAGCGCATGGTTGAGTCCGAATGGATCGAGATAGTCATAAAAGAGTGCCCAGGGGTAGTAAATGGGTCTCGAGACGTTTTTAGGCTTAATCGGGCCCACGCGGGGGTGTTCGGATCACTTGGACTTGGCCCATTAGACTGAAAACGGGATTGGAGTATTAAACCTAAATCTAAGAAGTGTTGAATGGAAGAAATACAAAACTAAACCTAAGAGTTTGAGAGAAAGCTAGAGTGATCAATTGGAAGAGCAATTGGGGATCTTTTTGGAGACAAAATAAGGAGCAAATTGGGTGTTCTTCATGAAATTTTTCTCTACCTCAATGAATCAGACTCTACAAACCCCAAAAAGCAAGTGGTTAACTTGCTGTGATGTTTAAATTGTGATAATCAATTCGTATTGTAGTATGTGAATCTAAAATCCTTTTTTGGATGGGTATTCATATGAAATTGGGTTTCAGTAATTGAAACAGTTTGATGACATCAAAAGTGGAATTTATTGTGTTATGTGGTTCTAGAATTAGAAATCTGAATCATATGCTAAATACAGTAGGAATTGTTGACTAATTTATGATATTGGAATGGAAATTAGAATTGACCGATTTAAACCTGGAAAAATACCCGAATATGTGAACTTGAGATTTAGATAGATTGATTCATGATTTGAGGCCTCTAGTGTAATTAGTACCTAATATCATAAGGGGTTAATGTTAATGATGTTCGAGGAATTGCTGGACAAAGTGGAGAAAAGCTTAAGGCTCTTTAATAGCTGAAACAAAGTTGGAGAAGGAGGTGACCTGCTCGATCGATTGATCGACCCAGGGAGTCAAGCGATCGATGGTCCCAGATTTTTAACAGTTCTCCCAGTTTTATATATAAGGGGGAAATCAATTTTAAATTTAATTCCTATGCTTTATTTAGAGATAAATAAATATGAGGCACATATTCCTAGCAATTATGATGAAGAGTAATTAGAATTAGGGAGGATTTATGTGGGGCACTTTATGGATCAATTTGAGGAATTAAATTCCAAAATAATTAGATACGGGTCGAGTGAGCGAGTCCAGGTATATTGGTTGAGCGACGCCAAGGTAGTGAATTAATTATGGAGAGAAAATACTTAATTTGGAGTCGGGATATAGACTCGGGTAATATTAAATTTCGGACCAAGTGAGCGAGTCCGGGTATATTGGTTGGGTGACACCAAGGTAATAAAATTGATTAATGGGTAAATTAATTATATTAGAGTCGGACCATAGACTTGGGAAAGTATTAAATTAATTAATGTGTAAATTAATTAAACTAGAGTCGGACCATAGACTTGGGATCTATATATAGGCTAGTGCTATGGATTTTGTACACGGTAAAGCCAAGATTTAATTAATTACATATAATTAATTTAATGTCCTTAGGATCAGAGCATCAAGTTCTAGTGTCCTTAGGATCTGTGCGGCTTTTCACGTTTCAGCGTAGCGTACGTATGTGATTTAAGTTCTCCTACTATTATGTATAGTTGATGTGATTAGTATACTGTTTCGATTGAGCGTGGCAGATCGAACATTATAGAATGACAAACGTGGGACGTTAGAAGGATTACAGGAGGGAGGACTCATCAAAAGCCATAGAGTATTCTAGAAACAGTGACGCGATAGAAGTCACCATATTATTAGAATAATTGAAGTTGGAGTAACTGATGGGGAGCAATAATTTGCCCAAGAATCTTCGTGAAGGACGATGGATCAAAGCTAAAACCCCAAATGTACACGAAAGTGGGCGAGGGTCAAAGAAAATTTATTTTCATAAGAGCAATCCGCTAGAATTTGAGGGAGGTACGAAAGAGTGACTTATCGATGGGTGAAGAACATCCAATTGAGATCACATGTGGGGGAGTGTAGTGACACTCAAATCAAAATTTTAGGCAAGCAAGTTTGCTCTTAGAAATAGTATGGAATGATGGGAGTCCATCACCACATTCATGGCAAGATACCATGAATAATGTGGAATTTGGGGTGCATATTATTATGAATCCGCTCACTAGAGGTTAAATTGAGAGACAAGGGAAATTTCAGTAATCTTTCCAAAAAGGGTCGGATAGTGGTCGGATGGTAAGGAAGGTTGACAAAATTCACAAACTTCATAACCGATGAGAGGGATACGGAGAATCAAGTAAGGTTGTAAGTTGATATAAACCCATGGGTACAATATACAAGGGTGAGTAGGAGGTCTTGCTAAGATGACTGGTGTGGTTATCGTCAAGGTTGTATGATCCCATTTGTATCAATGCTCTCGAGCGAGGGGATATAAGGGAGTTAGAGAATCTATCAGAGGAGTGAGATTAGATTTTTAGTGCTAGTAAGGTCCCAAGGGAAGGGATACCCAGTAGGGGACCCAGATTAATGATCGAGATCAATAGAATTTCTACCAAGTGACGGTAAGTTCGGTTAGGGCCGTTGTAACAACCCTCACTTTTAAGAGACTCATTTTATATTAATTTACCGCATGAAGTAATTATATAAAATGTTGGAACTAGAGAAAATATTAATGGAATGTGTTCAAAGTTAATATTTACTAGAGTGTTGCATATTTACTGTACGTGTAAGTAAATATCATCATGTTGCATATTTTATAGTGTCATGTATTTTAAATGACATTATGGTTTAAATGAAACCGAAACTCGAGATAATTTATAAAATTTCCGGATGCCAATTTAGAGGGCGTAGTTAGTCCCGAAATGTACGAGACAGTTAAAATAAGTGCCATATTGTATTTTCATATTCCGGGCACTTTTGACTGGTTTTAACTTAAATGTGTAGTTATGAGTCATTTTTATGGAGCATTAGCATTTTTAAGTTGGAGACTTGTGTTAAGCCCCAATTTTTAGTCTTCTAAATTCCCTAATTTCCCTATTATATGTCTTAAACATAGAGATAAAAAGAGAGAAAGAGAGAGGAAGAGAAAAGAGGAGAAAGAAGAGAGATTTGGAGATTGAAGATTGGGATTTCTTCTACCAAGAGAAAATCTGAGATTTCATCCTTAAGGCAAGTTTTCTACTTGCTAATATATGATTTAAGATGAGTAAATTGTGTGATAGTTGTGAATTAACATTTATGGATCAAAAATGGAATTTACGGTGTTTTAACCCAAATCTTAGTTTATGATGATGAAAATGTGGGTTTTAGTAGTTAATAATCATGTAGGATGATTTGGGGTAGTTTAATGTTGTTGGATGTGTGTAAAAATGGAAGAGATTTGAGTTTTATGGAAAAGCTAGGGTTTATAACTCGTAACCCATTCTTGGAAAATTCGCAGGGGCGAATCGATTCGTCCCTAGGGCGAATCGATTCGCTAAGGGGTCAGCTTACATGTCTGCAAAACCCGAATCGATTAGGGTTAGGGCCAAATTGATTCGACCAACTGCAGAATGCTAGTTTTATCATCCGAATCGATTCGCTTTTGGGCGAATCGATTTAGAATTAGTCTGTTTTTGAGTTGTTTTTCTAACTCAATTTTTATTCTTTTTCTTTAGGCTTAGGACCTAGAAACCTTCTTATATGATGTAAACTTAGAGTTCTAGAGTCCTAGATGAGTGGGGTAATCACCCTAGAATATAAATGAATTATATGGGGTTTTTTCGGGGGTATGCGAATTGATGTTAGGGCATTCTTTTCTTTTAGTTGATTATTATGAGACTACGAGTTGTAGTATCATATTGGGAGACTTTAGAAGCTCAATTGAGCTACGTTAGTCTTGATGGTTTACAATAACTCCACAAGCGAATCTTGGGAGAATAAATAGAAAGTTTATTCATTCATTGAGGTTACAATGATAAGATGTATTGAGTACGGCTCCGGGTAAAATATGAGGTATTTACAAAAATGTAAATGACTATGGTATCGTATAAAACGAAACATACATATGAAAAAGAGTAAATGAAAATGAAATGGAAATGGTAACGATTACGATAAATGATAATTTACTTAATCATGAATATGCTAAATGATAATTTACTTAAACACACCTCTCTAAATGCTATTATAAGGGAAGTTCGCATGTGAGGTGATGCCCCTTGGCTAATGAATGCAGTGTGGATATAGTCCTAGGCCATATGAGCGATTATTGTATGTTTCTGCGTTGGTGAGGTGATTCTGGGGGTGGTCATGACTCTCCTGTAGGCATATGGCCGCTTTCTGATGTTTTGCTTTATTGGTGCCCAAGTTGTCTTGGTTGATTGGTCCTGGAAGATGATAGTCATTTAGGGGCGCGTCCAGTGGAGAAATCCAAAGGGGTGGTATCATTATATGTATATGAATATAAGAATTCTTAATCAAGTGGGACTTGATGTATGATAAATGCCATAAAGAGCATAATGACATGCCACAAAGAGCATATGATAATGATGATATTCCTGATAAGGAATGGAAAGCCACAAAGAGCTTATAATTATGATTATATTTCCTAATAAGGAACGGAACTATGAAATGGATTAGTGTTCTGGATGAAAGCTTTTAAATTGATGTTAATCATTCTTATTCTCCTGTTTAATTAAATTAAGTCTATGATTATTTAAAATGTCTTAGCTTATGCATTAAATTGTGTAGGTAGATTTTTATTCCTGTTAGTCATGATTTACTGTTCATAACTGTCATACTCTTTATTCATCTGGTGATCATATAAAATCGGGCCCTGACCCGTTCATATTTCTTCTTGTGCATGAATCTTGTATCCGCTCAGGTGCTCCGCCGCAAGGACGCCTGTTCCGACTTTCCTACTTCGGTGTTTTTGGGAGCCGTGATGCTTTGCGGATATTATGGGATATTTTGTCATAGACGCCGTCATCCTTGTACTCTAGTTATAACTGGGTCTTTTACTCGGGCGTGAGGCCCCAGCTTTTGTAATTGTCTAATGTAATGTATTGTGTACTTTACTAAACTTGTTTAATATCATTGTTGTAAGAGCCTGTTGACCGACAACATATTCGATCCCTTATTGTATATTTGATGTGTATGTAATATTATATCTTCGGGGTTTCCACTTTCTTTTTAAGTTGGGTTGTTTAAATTCTTTCCTTAACTTTAAAACCAAAATTTTTGGCATTGCGTTTTTCTGAAATATTGAGTGGTTATCCTGTATACTTTTTATTTTATTGCGATGCTGAGAATGATCCCATTCATGATTCCGGTTAGATTGGAGTATCGGGCTGGCCACCCCATATTTTGGTGCGCGGGTTATCACAGATGGTATCAGAGCATCAGGTTCTAGAGTCCTTAGGAATCTGTGTGGACGCTTTACGTTTTCAGCGTTGCTTTTGATTTGACATAGAGCCTTAGGATTAAGATCGTTGATTTCTCTTGTGAGATTTTGTTCTCCTTCCATAAGGTAGAACTTATAGAATATGTTGCGTATTCGTGTGAGATTAGTAGGTCGATTGAAGAAGGACGCCAGAGAAGGTTGTTGTGAAGGCGTCATAAGATGGGATTACTAGGAACTGTAAGTTGTGGTCGGGGATGAGGACCGCTTTGGAGGTCGCTTCTTTTTGTAGCTTTTTCTTGTCTTTCTACTGCGACTACTAGTACAGTAAATGTAGTTTTCCAAGTACCGCTAGAAGTAGAGAGTGGTACTAAGCGTGGGATTCCAAGCGACGTTAACTTGAAATTGAGAAGAGTCCATGATGAGGACCACATGTTGAGGTAAGATGGAGGAGATGCATCCTCATTCGGTGGATGCATAAGGTCTATGAGCTTTAGCCTAGAGAAGGGTATAGAAGTGCCCAGGTGAATAGGATGGAGGAAAATCCTTCACCCGTGGGAGTAGTGTTAAAATGGTGAGAACGTAGTCACCACATTTTTGGGTGCAGGAAGTTTTGCCCATGGAGAAACCCGATGGACGTTTTCAACAACGAGTTTCTCTGGGATAACTGTAATGATGAGAAGGTAGATCCTCAAATGTTCACACGAGGTTCGGTCAAAGGCCGACAGTGAATAAAGAGTTGTACAGTTAGGGAGGCCGTACACCATAATGAGGTAGGTGTGAGGAAGAAAGAGTCCTTTAATGGAATGATAGGCTTTAGAATAAATGTCGCTAACACTTCTGAAGCAACAGTGTTCATGAAACCCCATTGGTGGATATCCACCCAGGGAATATCCATTGAACTAAGGAAAGGGAGGCCGGTAGCCTGTTCTCTTTGGTTGAGAAAGTAAAAAAAAGGGACTGCGTGGGAAATTATTTGGCGGCTAGGGACGGAACAATGGCTATGACATGGAGTGCAGAACCACTCATCTTGATTCCGTTGATTGGAGAACAAGGGCAAGGATAAGGTACCTGGTTGGGGTGTTGATGGAAGTAATATTGGTTCGGATAAGACTCGAGTATGGTGTCTGAGAACCATTAGGATTGACTCGGGTGATTAGAAAGCATGTTGGTGGGAATTCCACCTTAGTAGTGGGTGGTGCATTCCTCATGATAAGATAGGGTAGTATTGTGTTTACTCTAGAATCGGGTGTGTATATTGAGCTTGTGGTAGTATCGACGCTACTATAAATAGGATAATTATATGACTTCCGTGGTAGGGAAGTTTTATATTTTCCTTCACTCGTTATAAAGCGAGTGATGATATTTTTTTAAAAGTATTATGTGCATTATGTGCTACTTGTATGATGTGTATTATGCGAATAAAGATATTTTGGTTTGATTGGGGTGATAGCAAGCGAATAAATTGCGAGGCTATCCTACTTCTAGTTTCAGGATGGAACTAGTTGTCCTATAATATCTCTCCCGGGTACATGTTGAGACTTTATAGAGGTGGTTTGAGGTAGGTAGGAGATTTTCATTACTTGTTGTGTTATCTTGTTTGAGTGTTTGATTGTTTGTTTGCTTTGTTTGTGATTGTTGTGCCTTATCTCCACGACCAACAAGGTTAAGTAGTAATGCATTGGAGGTGTTCCTTATTTGGATTTCGCTTTAGCGAGAAGCTCCACGCGTGAACCTTAACGACGTTGGAAGTGGAGAGATGCTGTTCTTTTTTTTCTTTTATTTTATTTTATTTTATTTTGTTGATTGAGAGTTGGGTTGAAAGGTTTAGCCGAGAATCACGTAGTTGAGTGATTAAGGGCTGTTAAAGTGCGAGATAGAAGCACTGAATATAGTTCTCTCCTCTGATCGATGTGAGGGAGACTGAGATATGAAGTCGACTTGAGACCTACGGTTATGCCTTGATGAGAAGGCTATTTAAAAAAAATTGTGTATATAGTGGGATAAATATTTGTAAGACTTCATAGAAAGTAAATGTCCGATTAGTTGAAATCCTCAATTATTTGAATGGTAAGACATAGAAGTAGAATCTTATTAGTAGGGTTGAGGGTTAGAATTTTTTCGGTCCCGATCATGTGTCTTAGACCGTTATATCTTGATGACCGACAATGCGAGGTAGTAGTGTAACGGGAGGGTTCTTTATTTGGATTTCGCTTTGGCGAGACATCCCACACATGAAACCGAGCGAATGT
Source organism: Sambucus nigra (assembly GCA_949130495.1). Taxonomy (NCBI): domain Eukaryota; kingdom Viridiplantae; phylum Streptophyta; class Magnoliopsida; order Dipsacales; family Adoxaceae; genus Sambucus; species Sambucus nigra. The sequence continues at coordinate 229,223,171 of OX422215.1, forward strand.
CAGAATTTGAGAAAGGTCTTGGAAACTAGGGATATACTTAGTATAATACGTATACGACTCGACTAGGATATATATCGACCTTAGGATTATTAGGACGTAAGACCTTTAGGGCATGTGACGTTGATTTAGGAAGGCTGTAGGGAGTTGACCATGAATAGGTTGTGGGTTAACTCTAAGATGGATTAGGTCCCTAGAAACAAGAAGTATGGAATCTCGAGTGATTCGAAAAGTTGGGCTAAAGGAGACGAGGCCTCTCTAAGATAGAGTGTTACATTGGTAACCTAACTTTTGGGAGTTAAAACGATGAGTTGACTTTTACCCCTGCGCTCATGTTGTTAGGCTCGAGGGTGGATTTAGCGAACACGTTTCTGCCAAGAACGAGAAGTGATAATACTGGAGCATGGCCCCATTATTTATGCGTCTCACAAACTTAAACTTTGTGGGAAGTATTATCCCATGCTTGATTTAGAATTCATTGCGGTAGTAATAGCCTTAAAGAAATAAAGGCACTACTTCCTGGGCAGGAAATTTGGTCTTTCTCGCGAGCAACAAGTTGTTGCAATTTATTGTGGGAAGAATAGAGTTGGTGTATGGAGTTCATAAAGGACTATCAATTGGACAGTCCCTTTCGCTAAGGGAATGCGATTGGGGTAGTAAATGCATCAAGTAGAAAACCCGTCGGAAAATTAGTGATGGCATGGAAAGCCAAGTAGAACGAGCACAACTAGGAAGACTTTGGAGCAAGAGCATTCATGTTTGTGACTGACCATTTCACCCACTCGTGTGAAGAGAGTAGTGGTGGACCGAGATTTGATACTCGTGTCAAAGGTTTGGTAAAGTTTCCAGGATGTAATGGGAACCGTATGGAAATGGAGTATATCTTAACACCCTAAAGTGGATGGATGAATGGAGGAAGTTAACCTAATGCCGAAAGGCATACCTTGAATGTGTGCCTTAAGGTAAAGGGATGGATGAGAGCAGTAGCATAGTATGGATGAAATTTCCCGTATAAGAATTTGAATCATTTTTGAAGGTATGGCACCATGAGTGGCCTTATGTAGCCGGTTGAGTAATTCGCATACTCGTTGGGTGGAACCAAGGAAAAATATGCTCCTTGGACTGGGAGTAGTCCCAACACATTTCTTTAATGATTGGGCTTATTGAGCTGTATACTTTAAAAGGGTTCCGCTTATACGAAGAGTAGTTGTGCAGTGTTGGGGTTAAGCAATTTAGCGTTGGTATAGGTATCCCCGAGGAGGGATGTAACATGATTCAGGAAGTAAGGCTATTTGCGCAGAGTCATGTGGGTATCGTCTTCCACCGTAGGAAGATAGGATCGATAGTTCGTGAGGAACGCTTTGGGCCATGTTAGATCACGAAAAATGTAAACTGAGATCGATAGTGACGACCTTAGTCGGAGTCCATTGGGACGCCACAACAATGAGGGGTTTGTTAAGAGTGATATAATGATAGTTTAGGATAGTATACCCTTTATGCGATTAGGGTACGCCCGAATTTTGAGAGCAAAATTCCCTCATAAGGGGGGGGGGGGGAGTATGTAACAACCCTCACTTTTAAGAGACTCATTTTATATTAATTTACCGCATGAAGTAATTATATAAAATGTTGGAACTGGAGTAAATATTAATGGAATGAGTTCAAAGTTAATATTTACTAGATTGTTGCATATTTACTGTACGTGTAAGTAAATATCATCATGTTGCATGTTTTATAGTGTCATGTGTTTTAAATGACATTATGGTTTAAATGAAACCGAAACTCGAGATAATTTATAAAATTGTCGGATGCCAATTTAGAGGGAGTAGTTAGTCCCGGAATGTACGAGACAGTAAAACTAAGTTCCATATTGTATTTTCATATTCCGGGCACTTTTGACTTGTTTTAACTTAAATGTGTAGTTATAAGTCATTTTTATGGAGCATTAGCATTTTTAAGTTGGAGACTAGTGTTAAGCCCCAATTTTTAGTCTTCTAAATTACCTAATTTCCCTATTATATGTCTTAAACATAGAGAGAAAAAGAGAGAAAGAGAGAGGAAGAGAAAGGAGGAGAAAGAAGAGAGATTTGGAGATTGAAGATTGGGATTGCTTATACCAAGAGAAAATATGATATTTCAACCTTAAGGCAAGTTTTCTACTTGCTAATATATGATTTAAGATGAGTAAATTGTGTGATAGTTGTGTATTAACATTTATGGATCAAAAATGGAATTTATGGTGTTTTAACCCTAATCTTAGTTTATGATGATGAAATTGTTGGTTTTAGTAGTTAATAATTATGTAGGATGATTTGGGGTAGTTTAATGCTGTTGGATGTGTGTAAAAATGGAAGAGATTTGAGTTTTGGGGAAAAACTAGGGTTTATAACCCGTAACCCATTCTTCGCAAATTCGCAGGGGAGAATCGATTCGGCCCTAGTGCGAATCGATTCGCTAAGGGGTCAGCTTACAGGTCTGTAAAACTCGAATCGATTCGTGTTAGGGATGAATCGATTCGGTCAATTGCAAAATATTGGTTTTATCATCCGAATCGATTCGCTTTTGGGAGAATCGATTCGCTGCATGGGGCGAATCGATTCGTCCCTTGGGCGAATCGATTCGGAATCAGGCTGTTTTTGAGTCGTTTTTCTAACTCAATTTTTATTCTTTTTCTTTAGGCTTAGGACCTAGAAACCTTCTTGTATGAAGTAAACTTAGAGTTCTAGAGACCTAGATGAGTGGGGTAACCACCCTAGAATAGAAATGAATTATACGGGGTTGTTCCGGGGGTATGCCAATTCATGTTAGGGAATTCTTTTCTTTTAGTTGATTATTATGAGACTAGGAGTTGTAGTATCATATTGGGAGACTCTAGAAGCTCAATTGAGCTACGTTAGTCTTGATGGTTTACAATAACACCACAAACGAATCTTGGGAGAATAAATAGAAAGTTTATTCATTCATTGAGGTTACAATGATAAGATGTATTAAGTACGGCTCCGGGTAAAATATAAGGTATTTACAAAAATGTAAATGACTATGGTATCGTATAAAACGAAACATACATATGAAAAAGGGTAAATGAAATGGAAATGGTAACGATTACGATAAAAGATAATTTACTTAATCATGAATATGCTAAATGATAATTTACTTAAACACACCTCTCTAAATGCTATCATAAGGGAAGTTCGCGCGTGAGGTGATGCCCCTTGGCTAATGAATGCAGGGTGGATATAGTCCTAGGCCATATGAGCGATTATTGTATGTTTCTGCGCTGGTGAGGTGATTCTGGGTGTGGTCATGACTCTCCTACATGCATATGGCCGCTTCCTGACGTCTTGCGTTATTGGTGCCCAGGTTGTCTTGGTTGATAGGCCCTGGAAGATGGTAGTCATTTAGGGGCCCGTCCAGTAGGGAAACCCGGAGGGGCGGTATCGTTATATGCATATGAATATAACAATTCTTATTCAAGTGGGAGTTGATGTATGATAAATGCCATAAAGAGCGTAATGACATGCCACAAAGAGCATATGATAATCGTGATATTCCTGATAAGGAATGGAAAGCCACAAAGAGATTATAATTATGATTATATTTCCTGATAAGGAACGGAACTATGAAATGGATTAGTGTTCTGGATGAAAGCTTTTAAATTAATGTTAATGATTCTTATTCTCCTGTTTAATTAAATTAGATCTATGATTATTTAAAATGTCTTAGCTTATGCATTAAATTGTGTAGGTAGATTTTTATTCCTGTTAGTCATGATTTACTGTTCATAACTGTCATACTCTTTATTCATCTGGTGATCATATAAAATCGGGCCCTGACCCGTTCATATTTCTTCTTGTGCATGAATCTTGTATCCGCTCAGGTGCTCCGTCGCAAGGACGCCTGTTCTGACTTTCCTACTCTGGTGTTTTTGGGAGACGTGATGCTTTGCGAATCTTACGGGATATTTTGTCATAGACGCCGTCATCCTTGTACTCTAGTTATGATTGGGTCTTTTACTCGGGCGTGAGGCCCCATCTTTTGTAATTGTCTAATGTAATGTATTATATACTTTACTGAACTTGTTTAATATCATTGTTGTAAGAGCCTGTTGACCGAAAACATATTCGGTCCCTTACTGTATATTTGATGTGTATGTAATATTATATCTTCGGGGTTTCCACTTTCTTTTTAAATTGGGTTGTTTAAATTCCTTCCTTAACTTTAAAACCAAAAATTTTGGCAACCCGTTTTTCTGAAATATTGAGTGGTTATCCTGTTTACTTTTTATTTTGTTGCAATGCTGAGAATGATCCCATCCATGATTCCTATTAGATTAGAGTATCGGGCTGGCCACCCCATATTTTGGTGAGCAGGTTGTCACAGCCGTCAAAGCCATCCACAAGTCAATGGGATGAGCGGATCGAAAGGGATGTTTGGTGTAGCAATCAGGGTCAAGGCTACCAGGTCAGTGAGAAGCATAACCACGACATGTTCGGTGGGCCAGAGAAAGGGGAATGACACAGAGAGTTATGTTATGTGTAAAAGAGTAGAAACACATGGGTGAATCTTGTCCGTAGCGAGGAAAGGGACAAGAATGGGATGTCTAGCAAGGGCATCGGTAGAAAAGTTTTGGTTTAGTTGGGATGAGGGTGCTATGTCTATTAACCATTGAGCCAACAGTGTTATGGGAAACTGAAACTACAATTTTTATTCTGAGATGATTGGGGTCTGCTTTGTGTGATGCAAGCAGGTCATAAGAATGTATTAATACTTGGTTCGCGTCAGAAACGAATTTAATGGAGGTATTATTAATATCAATAGTGTGTATTTTTACCATGGAGTAGAGGGGCACTCTTTAGTTCCACATGAAAGGAACGGGTGTGTACGTTGAGATGATATATTATTTTGAGGATTAGCTCGTTTGAGAGGCAATATTTGAGGAATGGCTTTTTATCATGGGTATGGATGGGTTCGCAATGGTGGCCGATCATAGCAAGGCAATCATGTTTGTTATCCTAGGGTTGGAGGTATGTTTGTGTGATGTCCCACCAAAAGTGGCAAAGATATTTTGTAAAGTAGACTTCAAAGAGTACAGTTGTCTATTTATATTGGATCCCAGTGCATAGGACTTTTACTGATGAGATTCATGGTATGTTGGGTTTTCGTGGAGCAGAGAGATTTATCTTGTTATTAATATTTAGCACTAAGGGCTTAGTGATAGTGCGAACGAAGTAAGATATGACTCCTTTAGAGATGCGAGAGTCCATGATTAGACTTGTGGGTATAGGGATGAGGTTTGAGTGTCCTGGTTGTATGCTTTAGGTTTTATGAAAATCGAGAACTGATAATGCTGATAAATAGTGGACTTTGTTGGGAGGTATTACACGCATAAGCCTTAATGTCGAAAGTAAGAAGACGTCATTGGAGTCTAGGTCATCATATTTAATGATAATTAGTGAACGTGTGGAGAAAATACGTTAAGCAGAGAGATACTAAGGGATAGGGCCAGTGGTGCCGGGAAGTGTTACGAAAGAAACACTGTAAAGTTTTACACCACAAGTTAATAGGTGGGGCAATATCGGGAGGAGATTGAATGTAATTAGTAAGGTAATTGGAAACATTTGGAGGATATAGCCACGTCGAAGATGCGGGAGAGAAACTTGAGATAAAATAGTTATGTATGTGATGATCGGAGGTTTGTGAAAATATGCACGGAATAGAGGGTGCATGGGAACCCTGGGAGGAGCCAGAGTCTCTACCGTGTAGACACTTAGAAGATTCGGGGAAAAGACTCAAAGGGGATGATTTTGGGTATATTCCGGAGGAATGGGAATAAGATGTTCCTCTAATTATAAAACGTTGAGCATGGGTGTGTTTGGAAGTGACATTAAGTGCGTCACAACCTATGGTTTGTTGCCACTAGGATTCGCAAGTGAGACGGATATTGGTGGATGTGTTGGCCGAAATAACCATAGTGTATATATTTAAATACCGTGGGATAGCGGGGTAATTTGGTGTTAACCATAAGAGAGTGGAAGGTACACTAAGAGGATGGTTGTATTATATCATATATTTCTACTTTCGAGAATTATAGGAATAATGTGGATGTTTTTCCAAGTTTCAAACCGATTAGCTATAGTTTGGGGCAATAGTGGGTAGTTGTAGTAAGATTGGGTGTTCGTGGTACCAGGGTATAAATTATCTTTTCTAAGTTTCACCTGAGATAAGATCTAGCATATATATACGAGTGTATTTGACTATGATTTGTTTCATATAAATATATTAATATTGTTAATTTAAATCTCGGGGGTGTAGGGACATTTATGATGTGATTCACGTTCGGTTGAATTATTGTCGAGCAGGGAGATATAGCTCGGGATCTATTTCATGCAAGAAAACTAGTGATAGTAAGGGAGCGGTAGTGTATGTTGTCCTTCTTTGCATAAGAGTGGATATATATACCTTTATGCCGAGAGAAAGGTATTCGGATTGTTATAACTGTGGGGTTGAAGTTATATTACGGTTTAAGGGCCGGTAAAAGTTGGATTTTATTTCTTGCAGTTAAGCACGGGTACAGGGTGTATGGGAGCTATGGTTAATTACATTTTCTTAAGAACTATGTGTAGCAATTCTAAGGGTAAATGATTAGGGAGCAAGTTGAGACGGGGAGTACTAGGCTTTTTCGAATTTCGAGGACGAAATTCCATTGTAAGGGGTAAGTATGTAAAACCTCGTAAATTCAACGACCTTTAATTAAATTATATTTGGGAGAAAAAGAATTTATTTTATTGGAAGGAATTCATGATTTGGGAAATTTTTAAATTTTAGGAATATATTAATTTGGCGAATTGAGGTTTAATAATTTGGACTATTTTGTGTCGCATTTTGAGGACAAAATTTTAGAGAATGTCATAAATTAATTCGGATGACAATTCAGAGTGCACAGTTGAGTCCGGATGGGTTGAAATAGTTGGAAAAGAGTGTCTATAGGTATAATATGTGTTTTGGGACTTTTCTAGACACATTTGAGCTCCCAAATAAGTGTTTGGGCCCTTTTTATAAAGCCCACAAGCCAAAAAACGGGATTGAGTTATTGAACCCTAAAAGTGAGAAGGTGTGGCATTCACAATACATTTTTAGAAAAAAACTTTTTAGAGAGAGAAAGTAGGTGAAAGTGGGAGAATCCATGGGAGCCAAAGATCAAGAACAAGAGAGGATGTCATTCATCAAACCATCATTTTCATCAAAGATTCAGATTTTACAAACCCTAAAGCAAGTGGTTTAACTTGCATTTAAATTAATTGCATATTTTTATTCATATCATAGTGGGTGTGATAAGATGATATGGTTTTAGGTTATTTGATATCTAAATTGGGTTTTGATGCGTAGGATTGAATTGTACAACAATTTATTGAGTATGAAGAAGTGTGTGAAATTGGATAAATCAAACCATCATTTTAGAAACTGTTTTTCGACGTTTTGGTTACGAAAATGGTGATTCTGTCCTCACTGCCTTGTATAAAATCCTATTTTCTACATTTTGTTCTATTATGCGTTTTCTCCAAAAACCGCTCCAAAAGGCCTAAAACGACATTTTAAAAATCTGGACAGATTCGTGGGGTAAATTTTTAAGAAATGTTATTTTTAGTTGTTATTCCATTGGAGGTTGCCTAGATTGATTGATTATGATTGTTGTTCTATAATTAGGCCATTAGGATTAGGTTTACATATTGTGAGACAAGTAAGCATTGGGATACTTGAAAAAATAATCCATAAGGGAATTAAGGTTGAAATTGAGTAAATTGAAAACCTTAGATTAATAATTGTGCCAACTTTATTGAGGAGAATTTTGAATAATAAATTCGGGATATTCTATTTTTGAACCAAGCAAGTGACTCCGGCTATATTAGTTGAGTGACGGCAAGATAATTAATTAATGCATGATGAATTCGATTGAGTTGGGATATTGACTCGGGTGAATTTTGGATTGGTGCTACGAGTGTTGAGGCAAGGATTTGGTTTAGATAATTTATTATAGGGTTATATATTAAATTATGGAATATTCAAAAATAAAAAGGGTGTTAACCTTAATATGTGGGGTTTGAGAAATAAGTTCTACATGATGAGATTTTGGGCTAATGATGTATGTCCGAGTGATTTTAATTGGGTGACACAACTTGAGTGGTATATATATAATTGTGGGAATTATTTGAATATCATGCCGGTATATAGGCTTGAGAATATTAGGCTAGTGTTACGGTATTTGTGCACGTGTAGCCTAGATTTAATATGTGGATGAACCCCATGGCTAGAGAATGAAGGGTGAGTATAGTCCCCAGGTCATAGCGTTCGGGTTTAGGAATGAGACGCTTTGGGTATGATTCGGTCTCATTACCATGGGAAACTATGGCCACCTCCAATGCGTTTATTTTACTGATTCGGTGAGCGCACCGCGTCAGGGTTGCGGGTGGATGAGTATACCCGAGGGTGATAGCATTTAGAGAGCATCCGATGAGAGCCTACTCAGAAGGATGGTTATATCTACGACATGTGTGTGAATGTTGTAATATGATGATACGTATATATGGTGTAGATTTATATAGTGATAAATACATGATGTAAATTGTAACTTGTGAGATTGTTATATAGTATCAAATGAGAAATGATTTAAATAAGTTAGTGTGGTTAATAACTTATAAAACGTTTACTATACTCACTCGAGATAGAGTAGTGGTAAAGGTAGTATATGTGTATACATATGACAAGACTAGTTACGGGATAGATAGCTAGATGGGTCATATATAGGTACGTTAGGCGTGCACATTAGTTGAGAGGTGAGGTGGTTCTCAAGAGAGTGTGCGGCACTAACTTAAATATGAAGAGCATTCGTGCATTTTAATTTACTATAATTAAATTCACTTGGTAAATATTTTCAAAATGTTTCGGATTCTAACCCTTGCTCTAAAATATTTTCCAAAACCTTTTAGGTGTCCAGCCACAGGGATGCCAAAATTATTCTATTCCAGGGTTACGCAACTGCGGCATATGTGAATGTTGCAGGATTTTGACTTAGCCGCTTCAGTCATTTCATTCCTAGAATAGGATCTAGTCAGTATTTCCTTTGGGTATGTCGCCCTAGTTATTAATTTTATATCAGCCAGATGATGTACTCATTTTATTATTCTTGTGGTGTATATTTTTATGATTTAGGCTTTGTAGCCGGTGGTTTTCTCTGCAAGGATTTGTAAATATTCATTTTCAGTTTTTTTATTTTATTTAGTGATTGCGTGTATGATTTATTATATATAATCTTTCACATGTTGTTAGTGAGGTTTAATAAAAAGATAAAATTTGACACCTTGTCTTTTGAATACTAGGTGGTTAGTAAGTTTAAAAAGTTTTCAACAATGATGCTAAGAATGAACCAGATGAGATTCCTGTTTAATTTAATATAGTACTGATCATCCGGTATTTTATTAGGCGGGGTGTCACATGACCCATAAAATATAAATTATTAACTATATTAATTATTCAAATTTATTTTTATTGATGTTATTAATAGGTTGTTTTGATTTCATACCAAATTATTTATTGACAACCGATTACAAGGTTTGAAAACTATTATATTTTTACCCTCAATATTCCCAGCGTAATTACAAAAATGATCTATATGTGTTATAAATAAATTTATATGCCAACGTACGCAAGTTATATTTTAACGCACAATCATTTGAAAAAAAAATAAGGTCAAATTTCATCAGTTCTTTTCTCTTCAACTTTTCTTCTTGTCTCCAAACATTATAGTAGAAAGCTTCATCTCACATAACTTCACTATAATATATATTTTTATTTATCTCTTTTTATTTGTTTGAGATTTAGCTCTTTACATATATATAGAGCGGGTTCTTTTAGTGAGGAACTTTAATAATGTACCTAAAAAGCAAACACATTTTTTTAAAACAGAAAAAACATAAATTTACAACCAAAATTGATGGATTGTATCAATGTAAAAAGTTTGAAGTTTTATGTTCCACTCATGATACAATATCTTTGTTATGACATTAGTCCCTAAAATTATTCAATACCAAAATTGTCCTAATACCATTTTAGAATACAATTGTTTTAGTATTCCCCTCATTTTCTACTCTATGAAACGACAATAAACTTTTTATTATAAGAACAGTCCCTATTTTATTTGTCCTTAATTAAAGTTTAGACATTAAAAAATCAGTTTCATCCTTTATTTTTCTATATAAATATAGTCCTATTTTTTATTTACTTAGAATGAGTTGTTTTGTTTTTCAAAAAAATTATTAGACTACTTTCTTTTCAAACATTTGACTAAGGATGTCACAAAACTTCATGTCATCAAAACTTTCGCCACAACTAGCCCGCCATAAGACAAAATTAATTTCCCATCGTCAATTGTTTATAGGGTTAATTACACTTGGGCTTCCTCAATTTTGCCTCTCTTTTCACTTCACCACCCGTACTTTCAGTTTTTGGAATTAACCCAATGCCTATGACTAACCCTCTACTGTTAACTTTCTGGAGGAAAAGTGAGTCATGTGCATGGCACATGAAAGAAAAAGAGGGCATTTTCATCAATTCCTAAAAAAAGTATTTAAAAATTAGGAAAATATTTAAAACATTTGAAAATTACCAAAACAATAATTAAGATTCTAAAAATTACCGAAACATATTTGAAAAATATGGAAAAAATTAAAAAATATTTAAAAATAGGAAAATAAAAAAATTATATTAAATTATGAAATGATAAAAAAAGTTAAACATAAAAGGAAAATATATTTTAGAAAAATAAATATTGCCAAAAATCATTTGAAATTAAGAAAAAAAATTGGAAAAAACTATAAACCTTTTTAAAATATATGGAAATTAAAATAAAAATATTTAAAACATTTGAAATTTTAAACAAAACATTAATTAAAATTCTACAAATTACAAAAAAAAAAAAAAATCTAAAAAATAGTAAAAAAAATAAAATTCAGAAATATGTTCAAAAATATTGATAATTATAGGGAAAACATTGAAAATACTGAAAAATACTAAAAAAATATAATAACTATAAAAAAATTTGAAATGAAAATAAATATAAAAATAAACATTTGTCAGAAAAATATAATTCAAAATATTAAAAATTGTAAGGAAAAAAACGTAAGCACTTTTGTGAAAAACAGGGAAAAAATAATTTTATAAACAAGAGATAATGAATTATATATATATATATATATATATATATATATATATATATATATATATATATATATTTACACACCATCTCTTATATCAACTGTTAATCTTCACACCATTTTGAGCTAAAGAATCTCAAATGTTCCTTGTTCACACCATTTTAACAGATACCCATATCATATTATTATTAATTTCCAGGATCTGTATCAAATCACTTATCTTCTTTGTAAGAAATGGAGGCAATACAGGAATGGTGGTAGGATCTCTGAAAATAGCTCCACCACCAGCAAAACAAATAACACTGTCCCAAAACCCAACATCAGCCAAAAAATTGCACTGGATAAAACCCGTATCTTCCAACACTGATCTAAAAAAAACAAATTTCAACCAAAATGAAAAAAGACTAAATCGTGTATGTGCGCCCGCGTGTGTATATCTTGTCTGTTCGAATCTGTGGGTTGTGTGTGTTCTTATGTGAGGGAGAAAGAGATGAAGGTGGCAGCCGTGGTTAATGTAACAACCCACATTTTCTCACGTAAAGGCTGGTTAGGCATGATGCACCGAAGATAGGGCTTGTCAATCAATTAATACCATTCTCAGCACAACGTAATATAAATATTGTTATTTGAAATGATTGATAATTTAAGCTTTATGAATATCTCACTGGCAATAATTAAACTCAAATCAACATAAACTAAATAATAAATCTAACAGCTAGTAAAAATCATAACTCTAGCATAATGTAAATAATAAATTAATCTTGGGCCTATTCCCTTTTAATGTTTTCCAAATAAAATAACTAAACTCTCGCAAAAAAGTGTAACAACCCGAGATTTTTGGGACAATAATTTATTTATTTTTGGGAGAAATAAATATTATTTTAATTGGAGAAGAATCAAATTGGCATTGAGGTCAAAATTTAAAGGTGTTAGAAAGTGTTTCGAATGGCAATTCTGAGGGTGTAGTTGTTTTCGGAAGGGTTGAGAAAGTCGAAATGACTGTACTTAGGGTCTATTGGGGTTCTGAAATATTTTGGGTTCGTTTGGCTCAAATTAAAGTTACCGAGTCATTTAAAGTGTGTATATCATTTAAAGTTGCGTATCTTGGGAGATAAGGCTTAAAATCCTACTGGAGATAGAATTCTCCTTAGAGAGAAAGAGAAAGAAAGAGAGAAATAGAGAGAAGAAGGAAAGAAGAAGAAAAACAGGAGAAAAGTGGGAATTCCGGCCATTATGCGATCTCGAGGAGGATTCAGATCCTACGAACTTGAGGCAAGTGATTAAACTTGCTAAATAATTGTTGTGTATCATTTATTTCATGATTTGTGGATAAAAATTGTGAATTTTGGGATAAATATGTAAAACCTAGATTTTGGGTAAAATCTTAGATTTGTTGTGTATAAAATGGATTTGAGGTTATAAAATAGTTGGGATGAGTTATACAATGAATTTTGATGTTATATATATGTTTGGGTTGGACATAAATGGTTGGAAGATGATAAAAATGATTTTTGGGTATTGTGGGTAGTGGAGAAAACAACCCATTCGTAGCTTGCTGACCAAACCGAATCGATTTGCCCCAAAAATCATTTTTGGGGCCGAATCGATTCACTGGGGACGAATCGATTCACTGTGAGATCGAATCGATTCGGAGGGGCCGGATCGATTCGGAAATGAGGTTGTTTTGAGAGGTTTTTCTGGAGTGAGTTTCGTCCAGTTTTGTTTGAGTTTGTCGATTGGGAACCTCTATAGGAGTTATGAGAAGTGTGTTTTGGAGATTTTTAGTGAGTTTACCTTATAGGAAATTATTGTAGTCATATTGACTCTATTAGAGAATACCGATTAGGGAATATCGGATCGACAAAGTGGGGAAGACTACTATCATTAAGAATTCTGTGTGGAGATAATTATGGGTTTATAAGCGAGAGTTAGGATGCGCTTAATGATAATGGATTTTAGTACTAAATCCCAAAAAGGGATAAATTCAAAAGTTCATGTGATGGATTGAACGATATTATGGATTGAAAGTTATAAATGCTGATTGATGTGCATACGAATATAGAAAATATCCTTAACGCTAATTAACTTGGGAGATGTTTCATATAAATGAGAAATGATGATCGAGGTTCATTAGGATATATAGAATATCCTCAACGTAAATAGAATTGAGAGACGATTATAAATAGAAGTGAGGTGTGAACTTCAAGTGAGAAATAATATAGTGTATACTAAGTGGGGAAGTTATGTGCGTTATTGACGAATGGTATATCGAGAGTAAAATATACTAAATAATGATATTGTTTCATCTACGCCTAAGAGCGTACTATGAGTATGTAATAGTGTGATATATGTACCTTGTGTGATGGTATAAATTTATATGATGTGGTGATGTATGTATATCTTGTGTGAATGATATATATATAAGTGAAGCATACCCCCTCCTCGCTATCATGGGAATTTGCGCGATGAGGGTGAGCGCCCTGGCTTGAGGAGCAGGGTGTGTATATTCCCCAGGTCATAGCGTCAATTTATTATTGTGTGATTATTTTTATTAGGGGTGAGACGTGGTGAGTATGTTTCGTCTCATTTCTGGGGTGGAACTATGACCACTTCCCGTACGTTGTGATATGGTTTTTGCCAAGGCGGTGTGAGATTTCGACCGTTGGTACCCAGGATGATGTGTGAGTGATTCCCTGGTAGATGATAGCATTGAGAACCTGAGTCCTTGAGTTATAGCTCGTTGGGATGGTTATTATCATACTTGTGTGAATAGTATACAAATTCTATATGTTTATGTGATATCATATCTGTCTCTAGAGTAAAGAGACATAAGAAGATTGCTTGAATCTCATTCCGGGAGATTTTATCCGGACTTATATTGTGATGAATCAACTTGGAAAATAATGAGAAATTAATTATGAGTAGTTATATTACTTTGGGTATCGAGGGCATAATGCACCTCAACGACCAACATTGCTAAGGAGCAGTGTATCGGGGGGGGGGGGGGTTCCTTGTTTGGATTTCGCTTGCGAGACGTCCCACGCACGAAACACAGTGCAATGTTGGGAGTGAGGAGAAGTTATTATTTAGTGCTCATATTTATATATTAGTATATGTCGACAATCGATAGTGCCAAGGAGTAGTGTATCGGGAGGGGGGGTTCCTTGTTTGGATTTCGCTTGCGAGACGTCCCACGCACGAAACCCCGTGCACTTTTGAGAATTGAGAATAATTATTTAATTAATCTGTTATAAAATAAAAAGAGAATTTGGATTATACGCATCATGCATTGAGGGGATAATGAATCTTGATAATCAATACTGCCAGGAGTAGTGTATCGGTGGGGTTCCTTGTTTGGATTTCACTTGCGAGATGTCCCACGCACGAACCGCAATGCAGTATTGGGAATTGGGAGAAGTTTAGTCCTTAGCACTTAGATGCTAATAACTCATATATATATATTTACACATGTATATTGATGGCATAACTAGAATATGAGAAATTCTAGTAAAAGAAAATGTTTATGTAGATTTTATATGTTTAGAAAGAGAACAAATAATTTAGATCAATAATAATTAGAAATTGAAGGGTATGATTTAGATGAATGTAAATTGGGAGTAAGTTAGATTACTTTGCCCTTAGTTATATTTGAGAAATTAATTGGAGATCATATGCATACGTTTAGTTGCGCGCATTAGTTGAGAGGCGAGTTGGATTTTATGGAGAGTGCGACTCCACCTTAATCATGTCATAATGCATCTATAATTATTATGCATTTTAATGCACTTGCCATAAAATGTTTTCACACCTCGGGCTCTGAACCGTTTATATTTTCTCTTTCTATGTATACATTGTATTATTCTAGGTGTTCCTCCTGAAGGACGCCATTGATGTTTATCCATCCAGTGTATTCGTGGAGATGTGGCAATAGTGGACTGTTGTGGAATTTTATTATAGTCGATTCCTATCTTTTGTGTATCTAGATTAGGATTCACTTTGTATATCGGGTTTATACCCAAGTGTTGTAGAGTAGCACTTTCATATTTTCTTTCTCAGATTATTGTACTGTCTGTGACCCGACAGCATATTCAGATATTTTATTTTGTACATTGTGTTGTATTCTTTCATATTATTTGAGCTTGGGTGTGTCCCTTAGCATAATTAAATGTTACGTCGTCAGTTGGTTGTGGCATGATTTATTTTAATAATGTTTTAAAATAAATTTTTTGACACCCTCGTTTTGTGATGATGGGTTGTTAGCCGTGTTTATTTTTGAATCGTCAGTTGATGCTGAGAATGATCCGCTTGTGATTCCTAATTATTTTAGTATTGGGGTGGCCACCCGTTATTATTTTGAGCGGGTTGTCACAGATGTTATTAGAGCATCAGGTTCTAGTGTCCTTAGGATTTGTGTGGGTTACTGCGATCTTCCGTAAGCGTTCTTGATGTAGAGCCTTATTATTAGGACTGTTGTGTTCATACGTCCATATTTCTTCTGTGATGAGAAAACAATTGAAAGGCGTTCTGATACAATTATTTCTTTTTCAGATGCCACCTAAGAGAAGTCGTTCAGGTAGGGAAAATAAAGTGGCTGAGAGTGTGGAACCCCAAATGCCTCAAAGGACTATGACTACAGATGCAGTTGCCAGTATTGTGGCACAAGTAGTAACTGCTGCCATTTCTGCGATGGCGCAGCAACCTGCAGTTCAAGCAGCCCAAACCTATTCAGGACCATCTTTGTGGGAAAGAATGCAGGAATATTTTAGTAAGGGGCATCCTCCAGAGTTTTCAGGGGGAGTTGATGCGATGGATTCAAGTCAATGGAAGAATAGTATGCAGAGGCACCTCCGTATGGTTGAGTGTAGTAAGGTGCAGAAGCAATTTCTAGACACCTTTAAGTTGATGGGGGTAACTCTCAAATGGTAGGAGTCTTTCACCACATCAGAACAGAGAGATACATTACCCATAATAGATTTTTGGGAACTTTTTGACCGAAGGTATTTTCCTTCCACAATTCAGAAGGAAATAAGGAGGAAACTGATGGATGTGTTTCAAAGAAATAGAACGGTGGCCGAGTATGAAGAGGAATTTACTCGATTGGAGAATTTAGTACCTGATGAGGTAAATACTGAAGAGAAGCGTATATCGAAGTTCATGCGAGGTTTAAATTGGCAAATTCGACAGCATTTGTTAGGGAACCCAACGTTAGTGACTTTCACCGAGATAGTGAATGCGACACTATTACAGTGTCATGAATATCGTCTTTATTCGCAAGGGGGTAAGAACTTTAGAGATTCGGGTTCATCAAGTAGGTCTGGCGAAGAGAATGCCAGTAATTCCAGAGGGTATAGGTAGGATTTTAGAGCGTCACAACAGCGTTATGTTCCTCAGGATAAGCATAATGGATTTGCGGGTAGATGTTTCTTTTGTAAAGAATTTGGTCATAGGAAGAGAGATTGTCCTAAAAGAGGTAGAGGACCACATTTTGAGGAAGTTTTGGAGGTTCAACCCTTACAGCAGATTCGAGGTCATTTTATGCCAGGGGACTTTGTGTGGGAACCCAATGATGAGGAGATGAAATCAGACTAGAGCTGGATGATGTAAGTTATTTTACTTTGTGAATAGGATTATGCTATATGAAGTCTTGCTAGTGTGGTGTGTAAGATAGTTATGAGAGGGTAGTGCTATAACCCTATTATGTATGAAATGAATCAAGAAGGGAATATTGAGCAAGTGAGGCTCTTATATTTTTTTGATTTTGTGATGTGCTAGAAAGAGAGCTATAATTTTGTTGTGAATGTAAGAATTGTTGTTATGTACTGAGTAGTAATGATAAAGGTACTTATTTTTATAGTTGTGCTAGGCTTATAAATTTTTGTATTCCAATTATGGAAGAGCCTAGTGTATGGAAATATATTTATATGATGCGAGAAATTATTACTGAAATGATTCAGAATTTAATGGATTATTGTTGAGCGAGAGAATTTTAGATCATAATTATGGAAATTTTGAGAACTATATATTAGTATGAGTATGATGATTGTTGAAACCTTGTATCTTGGGCATAAGGTATTTTATTTAAATATCGAAAGACATAAATTGTTTTAAAATAAACTGTTTTCAAAGTAAAACTTTTTATAGGCCTTTGGGCCATATCAAAAATGATTTATGCAAAAATATTTTTTTTTTAAACTTTAGTCCCGATCTAACAAACTCTCAATCCCTGACGCCGCTACATATTAGTGTATTGGGATGAAAGTTCCTTGTTTGGATTTCACTTGCGAGACCTCCCCCACATGAAAGTAGCGAGTGTTAGGAATTGAGAGGAGTTAAATCCTTGGACCTTTCAAAATTTTATACTATTAGTATGCTAGTATAATTTAAGATATTTCTAGTTATTATACTATTGAGGCAAGTGAAGCCTAATTGTGTTTATACGAGTAGAGCTCGAATAAAGAGTGTATGGGCGCCCTAGTAGTTAAAATTGGTTTTATAATGAATCAAAATAATTCATCGTGAGAAGTGGGAGGTTCGGGTATAGTGTTAGTGAGGATAGTGTAGTAGGAACTAGTTGAACTTTGGAGTATTAGGCTTAGCTTAATTTCAAGGACGAAATTCTTCTAAGTGGGGAAGTCTGTAACAACCAGAGATTTTTGGGACAATAATTTATTTATTTTTAGGAGAAATAAATATTATTTTAATTGGAGAAGAATCAAATTGGTATTGAGGTCAAAATTTAAAGGTATTAGAAAGTGTTTCGAATGGAAATTCTGAGGGCGTAGTTGTTTCCGGAAGGGTTGACAAAATCGAAATGACAGTACTTGGGGTCTATTTGGGTTACGAAATATTTTGGGTTCGTTTGGCTCAAATTAAAGTTACCGAGTCATTTAAAGTGTGTATTATCATTTAAAGTTGCGTATCTTGGGAGATAAGGCTTAAAAGCCTACGAGAGATAGAATTCTCCTTAAAGAGAAAGAGAAAGAGAAAGAAAGAGAGAAATAGAGAGAAGAAGGAAAGAAGAAGAAAAAGAGGAGAAAAGTGGGAATTCCGGCCATTATGCGATCTCGAGGAGGATTCAGACCCTAGGAACTTGAGGCAAGTAATTAAACTTACTAAATAATTGCTGTGTATCATTTATTTCATGATTTGTGGATAAAAATTGTGAATTTTGGGATAAATATGTAAAACCTAGATTTTGGGTAAAATCCTAGATTTGTTGTGTATAAAATGGATTTGAGGTTATAAAATAGTTGGGATGAGTTATACAATGCATTTTGATGTTATATATATGTTTGGGTTGGATAGAAATGGTTGGAAGATGATAAAAATGATTTTTGGGTATTTTGGGTTTATGGAGAAAACAACCCATTCGTAGCTTGCTGACCAAACCGAATCGATTCGCCCCTTCCGAATCGATTCGGTAGGAAGTAGACTTACAGATATTTGGGGCCGAATTGATTCGCTGAGACCGAATCGATTCGCTGTGAGACCGAATCGATTCGGAGGGGCCGAATCGATTCGGAAATGGGGTTGTTTTGAGGGGTTTTTCTTGAGTGAGTTTCGTCAGGTTTTGTTTGAGTTTGTCGATTGGGAACCTCTATAGGAGTTATGAGAAGTGTGTTTTGGAGACTTTTAGTGAGCTTAACTTATAGGAAATTGTTGTAGTCATATTGACTCTATTCGAGAGAATGCCGATTAGGGCATATCGTATCGATAAAGTGGGGAAGCCCACTATCCTTAAGAATTATGTGTGGAGATAATTATGGATTTATAAGAGAGAGTTAGGATGCTCTTAATGATAATGGATTTTAGTACTAAATCCCAAAAAGGGAAAAATTCAAAAGTTCATGTGATGGATTGAAAGTTATAAATGCTGATTGATGTGCATACGAATATTAAAAATATCCTTAACGCTAATTAACTTGGGAGATGTTTCATATAGATGAGAAATGCTGATGGAGGTGCATTAGGATATAGAGAATATCCTCAACATAAATAGAATTGAGAGACGATTATAAATAGAAGTGAGGTGTAAACTTCAAGTGAGAAATAGTATAGTGTATACTAAGTGGGGAAGTTATGTGCGTTATTGACGAATGGTATATCGAGAGTAAAATATACTAAATAATGATATTATTTCATCTACGCCTAAGAGCGTACTAAGAGTATGTAATAGTGTGATATATGTACCTTGTGTGATGGTATACATTTATATGATGTGGTGATGTATGTATATCTTGTGTGAATGATATATATATATATATATATATATATATATATATATATATAAAAGTGAAGCATACCCCCTCCTTGCTATCATGGGAAGTTGCGCGATGAGGGTGAGCGCCCTGGCTTGAGTAGCAGGGTGTGGATATTCCCCAGGTCATAGCGTCCATTTATTATTGTGTGATTGTTTTTATTAGGGGTGAGACGTGGTGGGTATGTTTCGTCTCATTTCGAGGGAGAAACTATGACAGCTTCCCGTACGTTGTGATATGGTTTTTTCCAAGGCAGTGTGAGATTTCGACCGTTGGTACCCAAGATGATATGTGAGTGATTCCCTGGTAGATGATTGCATTGAGAACCTGCGTCCTTGAGTTATAGCTCATTGGGACGGTTATTATCATGCTTGTGTGAATATTATACAAATTCTATATGATTATGTGATATCATATCTGTCTCTAGAGTAAAGAGACAGAAGAAGATTGCTTGAATCTCATTCCGGGAGATTTTATCCGGACTTATACTGTGATGAATCAACTGGGAAAATAATGAGAAATTAATTATGAGTAGTTATATTACTTTAGGTATCGAGGGCATAATGGACCTCAATGACCAACATTGCTAAGGAGCAGTGTATCGGGGGGAGGTTCCTTGTTTGGATTTCGCTTGCGAGACGTCCCACGCACGAAACGCAGTGCAATGTTGGGAGTGAAGAGAAGTTATTCCTTAGTGCTCATATTTATATATTAGTATATCTCGACGATCGACAGTGCCAAGGAATAGTGTATCGGGAGGTTCCTTGTTTGGATTTCTCTTGCGAGACGTCCCACGCACAAAACGCCGTGCACTGTTGAGAATGGAGAATAATTATTTAATTAATTAATTTGTTATAAAATAAAAAGAGAATTTGGGTTATACGCGTAATGCATTAAGGGCATAATGAATCTTGATAATCAATACTGCCAGGAGTAGTGTATCGGGGGGGTTCCTTGTTTGGATTTCGCTTGCGAGACGTCCCACGCACGAACCGCAGTGCAGTATTGAGAATTGGGAGAAGTTTAGTCCTTAGCACTTAGATGATAATAACTCATATATATATTTACACATATATATTGATGGCATAACTAGAATATGAGAAATTCTGGTAAAAGAAAATGTTTATGTATATTTTATATGTTTAGAAAGAGAACAAATAATTGAGATCAATAATAATTAGAAATTGAAGGGTATGATTTAGATGAATGTAAATTGGGAGTAAGTTAGATTACTTTTCCCTTAGTTAGATTTGAGAAATTAATTGGAGATTATATGCATACGTTTAGTTGCACGCTTTAGCTGAGAGGTGAGTTTGATTTTATGGAGAGTGCGACTCCCCCTTAATCATGTCATAATGCATTTATAATTATTATGCATTTTAATGAACTTGATATAAAATGTTTTCACACCTCGCGCTCTGACCCGTTTATATTTTCACTTGCTATGTATACATTGTATTATTTTATGTGTTCCTCCGCAAGGATGCCATTGATGTTTATCCATCCAGTGTATTCGTGGAGCTGTGGCAGTAGCGGACTGTTGCGGCATTTTGTTATAGTCGATTACTATCTTTTGTGTATCTAGATTAGGATTCAGTTTGTATATCATGTTTATACCCAAGTGTTGTAGAGTAGCACTTTTATATTTTCTTTCTCAGATTACTATACTGTCTGTGACCCGACAACATATTCGAATATTTTATTTTGTACATTGTGTTGTACTCTTTTATATTATTTGAGCTTGGGTGTGTCCCTTAGCACAATTAAATGTTATGTCGTCAGTTGGTTGTGGCATGATTTGTTTTAAAAATGTTTTAAAATAAAATTTTTGACACCCTCTTTTTGTGATGATGGGTTGTCAGGCGTGTTTATTTTTGAATCGCCAGTTGATGCTGAGAATGATCCACTTGTGATTCCTAATTATTTTAGTATTGGGCTGGCCACCTGTTATTATTTTGAGCGGGTTGTCACAAAATGAACCTAGGCTAGAGTCAATAATCTGGAAAGCTGCGAAGCACGAGAAATCGCAAGGCTAGAACATCAACAATCTTGTTATCACTGTCTAGAAATAACCTGGAGGGAAAAACATTTACAAATTGGGTCAGAGCCCGAGTTGTGAAATAACTAACTTCATTAATTTATGATGCAATAATAGAGTCGATGCAAAATAAATATTCCCCCTTCGTCACCCACTTGCGTTTAACACCTCACCCTTCCTCTAAGTGTGATACTGTTCGCATCCCAATAAATCCTCAAATCATAATTATAACAACGTCTCAAATCAATAATAACGGCCAAATGATTTAAGCGTACCAACTACATTTAATCATCAATACATGTAATATCCCAGTCTCATAATTTTCACATAAATGGCATAAACATCTGTTATGCGTTAAACAATCACAATTGTCATTAATGTCCAAATTCTGAGACATTTCAGTATATCGCATGAAAAGTTAAGGTAATTATATATATTTCCTTTATATATATATGACACACAAGGGAATCTACCGTTAGTGTATAATTCTTTCTCTATCAGTAAGTCTGGAGGAATCCCTTATCCTAAGCGAAAATCACAAAACGCACACAAGTTGGGGGTAATCCCTATGCAGGACACCTGTACACAGCCCATACCCAACGGTGACATAGGAATGGTCAGCGCCAACATCTACCTCTCGTAGGTGATGCCTCCACATAGTACCTATATGACCTACACATCTTCAAGCCTACCTGTGCTGACGTGTGGTACACGGTCTGAATGCGTGAACCCCCGAGCCGATCGGCCAGTCCATTGGTATGTCTACAAAAATACATAATAGTACATATTATTAACCCATATAATACGTGTAGGTAACTACTCCAAAATTACCATAAGAAGTTAAATTAAAATCCACAATATTTCTCATTTATTAATAATTTATCAGCTAATAAATTATTAACTCCACTCCATAAATAATCACATAAACTCTAATTATGTTAAATTATTTTAAATTTAATACGGCATAACATTATTGTGATAATTTATTTCTTTAATTCCTATTGTTAGTCCAATTTTGGTAATACCAACTCTCTTCCAGTAACCAAAACCATCCCAGGCCCATGGAAAATAGGGAATGAAAAAGGCAAAATCGCCGGCACATCGCTCGAATGACTCGGGGCATCGTTCGCGTGATAGGGCATGTCGCTCGAATGACTCGCCACTTCGTTTGAGCGACCCCTCGTCTTCTTCATACACTACTTCTCGATTTCATTATTTTTCTAGATTCAAACCTCTAAACCTTTAACAGTATACGAACCCAGAATATAATATTTGCAACATCAACAAACAGTCCTAATAAAATTATTACCATTCCCAAATTTTAACGATATAAAACCATAAATTTCTAATTAGGTTCGTTTAAGAATAAGGAGTGTTTATTAGGGCATTTACATCCAGATTTCTGGACCATTAATATTATATAACAATCTCTACACTTTATTAAATTATCCCCAAATAAATTATCAAAAACTTAAGAAAATCTAACCTCAATATTCAGATTTTCGATCCCTAATTTATGGGAGAAATTCTACATATAAATCAGTCCTCTACATGTGTTGTTCATCATCAAAGCAACATACTCAAAATCTAAATCCCAGAAATTTAAAGGGGATAATTATATGCATTAAGAAATAAATTGAAAATCATAAATTAAGCAAGAGAATTCTTGCCTTAAAATGTGTAGAAGAATTTATCATGAAGCTCCCTCGATTTTCCCCTTTGTTCATCCTCTTTTCTTCCCTTATTGGTATTTCTACTTTTCTCTCCCGTAGCTGATAATCCAGGTTTTCTCTAATGATAGCGGGGGAGTGGTTTACCACCACTTAAACACTTAATTAGTGGTTAATCCTGAGTTGGGCCTAAAACACAACTTTTGGACCCCGAAATGGACCCGAATCCATAACCCAACTACCTAAAAGCTCCCCAAACTCGTATACTTATGACCCGGGACCAATTCTAAATATTTAAAACACTAAACCGAGTCTATAACTCTCCCCAAAATGTGTCCCACTTATTTTTATTTCACTTAGACATTTATTATGTTAAGACGACACACGCCCATAAATTTATTTATGTGTTATTTATTTTTCACTAGTATGCCAATTATGTTTAGTTGTGTTTTATATTTATATAATCACGAATAATCGTCTGTTTTAAATTTAAATTTTACCCATCTATATTTAAATTCATTCAATTCAATTTATTCCCAAATTAATATTAAATTATCAAATTTAAATTAGTCGAAATATTTTATTCCAGAATTACGGGGTATTCGCTCACCCATGCCTATCATAACATCACTGGTTTGTTACTATATTCCACATTATATGTACATACACATAACATTAACAAAGTTGGATGGCACATATATATCTAATTTGTAACATTCATACCAAGCATATCCATAAGCAAAGTATAACCCCATATATGTACATGAGAAATAAAGTAATGATCTTAGTGTCCGACTTCCCTCAGCTCCCGACTTTTGCCAATTTCATGCATGGAATGTCTCGCAAGAAAAATCCAAACAAGTAACCCTCCCGATACACTACTGTACGACTTAGTCAGTTATTGAGATCCATCGGCCCAATATTAAAAGAAAATGGAAATAAAATAAATGTGTGCAGTAATCATGGAAATTCTAACTTTTGCCCATTGTCAATTAAAGTCTCATATCACCAAAGGGATACATTAAATCCAAATAAAGATATCCATTTAATTATACTAATAATCATAACCCCAAAATCTCCTAGGGTCTAGCTTCTCTCAGCTTCAAATCTGTGCTACTTTCATGCGTGCGATGTCTCGCAAGAAAAATCCAAATAAGGAACCCTCCCGATACACTACTATATAGCATTGTCAGTCGCTGAGATCCGTCAGTCCATGACCCTTGTCTATAATGTGCTCAATTAATTTTATAAGGCTCTCCAGGCCTTAAAGTCTCCCATTTGACCATATTTAAAACTCAAAGTGTCACAATTTCCTTCAGTATTTTTCTCCTTGAAAATAAACATTAATGCCAACTAGTCACACCACATTCGACTATTAAATTATTATTTTCATAAATATCAACGCAAACCCTATGGTTTAAGTTCTCCTGAGGTAAATTCATGTACCCTTACATACAAGGCATTTTAGGTTCATATACCTCAACTCATGGGTCAAATAATGTAAAGCGTTTAAATAAATGGAGTCTACCCTCCCTAATGTACAAATGAGATATCATCTACTAAGGAGTACTCTGCACTAGTACTAAACTAAGCATGTTCTACAAAATAAAAGAATTAAGGATCATACCATCACTGTCTATGCTAATGCCGTTCCCTCTCTTATTGCGAGGTGATACACGCGCCCGTACTACAACTGCGGATGTTATCCCTGTGGTGGAGTGGGTAGCGCTAGAATGGATGGCACTACCGCCATTGGTTGTACATGTAGTGGTCGGCACTCCCCCTGGGGTGTCTGGTGTTCCCTCTGTCCACCTACCTCCCCTACCACTTGATTCCTCTGAGGGAACCTCCTGGCGAAGTGCCCCCTCTCACCACAAACATAGTAATTTCCCTAGAACTGGTGCCTGTCTGGCTGTAGCCCCTATTGGCCCTAATTTTGATGCCCTTGACCCTAGTAGCCTCTCACCCTAGCCTAGTTTGTTCCCATTATAGGAACCCTAATATCTCTTGTACAATTATAAAGGTTGAGGGCCACAATATTGTTGGTCCTCCTGACTGCTACGCCCATTCGCCCTACTATGCTGGTTGGACATCTCGGAGCGCTGTCTTTTCTCCCCCTTATCTTTTTAAAATGCCCTATAATCGTAGCAATGCAGTAAATAAGCATTCACTGTCTGATATTCCAGGCCATCCCTGACACAAATTTCTCTATCTTCATCTGCTCTGTACTCACATCCTCCTTACTAAAATAGGAAAGAGTGGTAAACTCTTCCTCCTATTCTACCTCAGTAAGACTCCCCTGCTTAAGTTCCATGAAATTCCCTATGCATCTCTGTTTGCATTGCCCATGGATAGTACTTCCCCATAAATATTTCCCAAAACTCATCTATGGTAAGATTGTCCCTCTCAACAACCGTCGTAATCGCCTCCCACCATTGGAGTGCGACCCCCACCAATCGAAATGACGCTAACATTTGTTTCTCCACAGGTGTGAACTTTACCATCCTTTAGTGTCACTGAATATCCCTATGCCACCTACTCTCCACTAGAATATATGAACTGCACCCAAACTCTGGCGGTTGGCCTATAGTAAAGGCCTCCCTCACTCTGTCCCACATGTAACTTGGTGCTTGTGCTGGTATAGCCATCTGTTGTGGTTGTGGCTGCTGAGGTGCCTGTGGTGGTGGGAAGTTCTAATAGCAGGGCTTCCATAACCGTAAAGATCGACTTAGACGCGATGGTGGTTATCTCAACGTGGGTAATAAGTTGTGGGGCCCGTTGTGGATCCAGGTGAGCCTCATCCTCCTCAACCGGCGGAACTACTCACCTCGGTATGCCCCTACAAACGTTTACCATCTGGAAGTAAACAAGATTCGCATTAGTAACTAATTGTAAAGAATACAATGGTTCCTAAACATAGGGCTCTGCATAAAAGAATGCAACAAAAAACGTACCGAACTCAAACACGGATTCTAAGGACATTATAACCATGCTCTGATACCAACTGTAATAACCCCCATTTTCTCACGTAAATGCTCGTCAGGCATAATATGCCAAAGATGGGGCTTGTCGATCAATTAATACCATTCTCATCACAATGTAATATAAATATTGTTATTTAAAAAGGCCGGTACTTTAAATTTTAAGAATATCTCACTGACAATTATTAAACTCAAATCAACACTAACTAAATAATAAATTCAACAGCAAGTAAAAATCACAACTCCAGTATAATGTAAATAATAAATAAATCCTGGGCTTATGCCCTTACAATGTTTACCAAATAAAATAACTAAACTCTGGAAGAAAATCAACTAGGATAGAGTCAATAATCTGAAAAGTTGCGAAGCACGAGAAATCATAAGGCTGGTACAAGAACGATCCTGCTATCCCTATCTAGGAATAACTTGGGGGAAAACATTTATAAATTGGGTCAGAGCCGAAGGTGTGCAAGAATCAACTTAATTAATTTATGATGAAATAATACAGCCGATGCAAAATTAATATTCACCCTTCGTCACTCAC
Source organism: Sambucus nigra (assembly GCA_949130495.1). Lineage (NCBI taxonomy): Eukaryota > Viridiplantae > Streptophyta > Magnoliopsida > Dipsacales > Adoxaceae > Sambucus > Sambucus nigra. The sequence continues at coordinate 229,249,866 of OX422215.1, forward strand.
ATGTGTTTAACACCTCACCCATCATCTAATTGTGATATTATTAGCATCGTAATAAATCCTCTAATAATAATTATAACAATGTCTCAAATCAATAATAATGGCTAAATGATTTAAGTGTACTGACTACATTTAATTATCAATACCCGTAATATCCCAGTCTCATAATTTTAACATAAATGGGATAAACATCTATTATGCATTAAAGAATCACAATTGTCATTTATGTCCCAATTCTTAAACATTTCAGTATATCTCATGAAAAGTCCAAGTATATATATATATATATATATATATGACACACAAGGGCATCTACCGTTAGTGTCTAATTCGTACTCTATTGACAAGTCCAGAGGAATCCCTTATCCTAAGCGGACATCACAAAACACACACAAGTTGGGGACGGTCCCTACGCAGAACACCTGTACACAACCCATACTCAGCGGTGACATAGGAACGGTCAGTGCCAACATCTACCTCTTATAGGTGATGCGTCCACGTAGTACCTATACTACCTACACATCGTCAAGCCCACCTTTTCCAACGTGTGGTACACGATCCGAACACATGAACCCCCGAGTCGATAGGATAGTCCACTAGTATGTCCACATAAATACATAATGAACTACACCAAAATAGCTGACTTGTCATGGTCAATGACCGTGACAAGCCTGTGACAACTAAAAAAAATTGTCACGGTCAAAGACCATGAAAAGTTTTTTTTGTCACGGACTTGTCACGTTTTTTGATCGTGATAATTCTGGGTAAAATTGAAAAAAAACTACCAGGTTGTATGACCACTGCCATAGCCCAACAATATATTTTTACCTATTATAGAAAAAGTATACATGTCCAAACAACATATATACAAATAAGATATAAATAATACATCAAATCATGGCATATATAATCCATATCAAAATAAAATAGAAATGAAAATATCCATATGCAAACCAATATGTACCCAAATCAAAAAAATACAATCCAATATCAAAATACCTGAATAAGAAGATAGAAATAATGTCATGAATAAGGAGCAGGTCAGACGAGGAAGGAAGGCCGCACGACATATGAAATGAGATACCCCACAATATGTTGAGCGCCGCATTTTTCGCGCAACCACAAAGGTGAGTTGTCCTTTCCCTCCACCACATGCGTGACACATACTCTTGCCTCAATGTCTTGGAGGGGACATCCATGAACCAGCATACATGGGAGGAATCTCGGTTCCCTCAACCCCCTCACTATCATCTCCCCACAATATATGTCGAGTAGAAACACGCTCGACCAATCGATTGTTGACATAGGCCGCTCGACGGGGGTCGCGATGGGAAATGGCTCATCATATGGCATCGAGTCCATCATATCGGTGATGAAGTAGTGGCATCCTCATCCTCGTCCTCGTCTAACCCTACCTCCTTCACCTTCACCTTCTCCTTCTCCTTCCCTTTGCACTTACCCAACTAACGCTTCATGAAGGCGTACATATCTAGGACCGTTACCGTCAACCTTGATAGCTTATCATCATGGGTGTCCACCTTATATGATAACCCATTGTTTCTCTTCTCCATTATGAAGATCTTAGACTTCCCCACCCACGAGCTTACCCCCTAGTCCTCCCCTTGTAATCCAACCCAAGCACTTGGTTGAGAGCGTACATAGACAAAGATGCTTTGTTGGAATCAGACTGTGACTCATGCACTTCCTTAAGCTTTGCCTGAAAAGACAAGTACACGATTAGTTAATTAAGTAAATAAAAAAAAATCATAACATGATTAAATAAATTAAACATTTATAACTTACAATGGTGCCTGCGACGCTTGGGGCCGCCTCCTTGCCCTTTCTCGTTCGAATTACCGTATAGGCTTCGAGCGTATGTGACCTACCCCCAGGGCCACTCCCCGTGTCCTGAAATAAAATAATACAGAATTAGATAAGTAACGTAAAGTAATGCTAAATTAGAATAAATAAAATTAAACAAAAATAAAAACTTACTATCCTGTGCTCCACCTCGGCGTAAGACGTCCGCCCGGAGTAGTGCACATCTAACCTTTTTGCCTAGTTTTCCCTCCCCGATTTCCGAGATTACAATTTCCACTCATTGGTCTCATTGTCGATAAACTTTTACCACTGTGCCAATGAGATTGGCTCTTTCGGGTGACAGTGTCACTTAATCTCAGAATGGACTCCCGGGTCTTCCCAAAGTACCATGCCCGCAAATTCTTCTTCCACGTCTTATATTTATCCTTCAATTGCTCCAATGTGGAGTCGCCGACATACGCCAGCAGGCCGAATTTTTCCAGTCAAACAAATACAAACCAAAAAGAAAGTAAGTGTTAGATGCTTATAAATACAAATACAAATATAAATATAAATATAAATATAAATATAAATACACTACTTGTAGTGCCCCCAGATGTTCAAGTTGAGTTCAATAGGCATGACTCTCCAATCAATGTACCCCGGGCCTATGATCGCCTTTATCCACTCTAGCGCTCTATCCAATAATACCGTCTTATTCTCGACGACGAACCCCAATTTTCCCCATTTTGGGGGCCTACTAGCCAAGGAGCCCTCATCGCCTCTACTACCGCGCTCGGATGAAGTCATTTTCTGCAAAAGTTGTTATTATTAGTACAAATATGTATACGGACTTTGAATTAAAGCTCAAATCCGATAATAACTATACATACCAATACCAATATCAATTTATATCAATTTCAATATATACCAATACCAATTTCAATTTACACACAGGCACATTGCTCCCATCCCACCCACCCACCCCCCCGCCCCCGCGCGCGCGCGCCCACACACTCTCCTCGGTCATGGACTTTGAATTAATGCTCAAATCCGATAATAACAATACATATCAATACCAATATCAATTTATATCAATTTCAATTTATACCAATACCAATACCAATTTCAATTTACAAACACGTAAACTATCCCCCACCAACACACACTCCTGAGTCATCTAGTATACTAATTTCAATTAAAATAACACTTAGCATCACATCATCTAGTATATAACCAGAGAACATTAAGATACCCCTGCAAAACTTTCCCAAAAAGTAACAAGTTTAAACCACTAAGAATATTATTATAAAGAAACTATGCAGTCCCAAACTGTCCAAGCGGGACAATTCGAGAGATCTCATTATAGGGGTAATGTCTCTCGAATGGGTCTAAGGGCTATTGAATGCGTACGCATAAGAACTAGAAGTCTAGTATTTATGCGCACTATATGTAATTTAAAGTATGTTTCTTATAATTATGTCTTATCACAATTTGAGAGATTTCATTTAATTATGTAATTTAAAGTATGCATAAGAACTAAAACTTATACCAATTTATACCAATATCAATACCAAATCAAATTCAATTTCAATTTTAATTTATACCAATATTAATACTAATTATAATTCAATTTCAATTTAGAAAAACGGGTCCTACAAAATTACAATGTATACAATTTGAAAAGGTTATTAATGTTTAGAACATTTCATATGTTTCAGTCCATTTCATAAGGAGCTAAGGGGATGGCAACACAATTTGGGCAAAGTATAAAGTGAACAACCAACAATTATACTATTTTTGGAATCATACACGCACATGTGACATTACATATATTGATACCCAAATTGAAAACAACACACTAAAATCTCTTACATCAAAACCAAACACAAATTGATTCTCTCACAAAATTGATTCTCTCACCTTCCCCACCACTCCCCCTGCCCCACCACTGACACCCCCACCCCCCCACACCTATACACATACAGACACCCCTACCCCCACCCCCACTACCACCCTCTGTCCCCCACTCCCCACTGCCCCCGACTACCCCCCACCACTGACACCCCCATCCCCACTGTGACTCTCCGCTTATTAAAATAAGAGGTGACCAGCACGATACTCCAATAAATATAGGAATCATAGATGGCCCATTCTGATCATCAATGCTGCAAAAATAATAGTATGAGATAGCACCGATTAGTTTAGAAAACGGATGCCAAATATATTTGCAAGTTTAATAAAAACAATTTCGACATTCCAATTTATAAAAGAAGGTGGATATATATAGAAACATGTAACAGTTTAGCAACCATCCTATAAAATAATAACCGAATACGCTGTCGTTTAACAGACTAACAGAAACAGGTGACACCTAATATTTTAGTTAAACATAATAGTATATACAAATACAAAACTTGGGCAACGCACCCGAATGTACAGACTAATCATAAATAGATTATACAAAAGATCGATGCGTCTATTACAAAAATACTACAACATCAGCAAATATGCTGTAGCTCCTTGACACTGAGAAGGAAAGATTAACATGGGCGTCCTTGTGGCGGATCACCTGAGCATAAATAAGATCCACACAAAGTAGAGGAATATAAACGGGTCAAGGCCCGGTTTGATATGATATACATGTGAATAAAATGCATAAAAGTTATGAATGCTAACATCATAAACAAGTTAGGTTCTCTCTTAAATATAAGAATCATCCTCACCTCTCATCTAAGTGCACATCCTAGCGCAATACCATTTATCGAGTTAAACTATTCATCAAAGTAAGAGAAATAACTAAATTCCATTTTAATATGTTTAAATTGCAGTTTCGTAAAATATGACTTCACAAGTCCATTCCTCATCAGGAAACTTATTCCATGCAGATGATTTATAAATGACTTTGCCATTTATGAAATTCCACATTCAGGAGAATAGATACAATTAAAATGTAATGATTCTAAGACCATCCTTTCGGGAGTCACCCCACTGGATGCGCCCCTAAATACTATCATCTTTAGGGCCTATAACCAAGACGACCTAGGCATCCTAACTCGCGTATCGTGGGAAGAAGCCATATACCTTCAAAACTGAGTCATAACCCCAGGAATTAACTCATTTTGAATAAAACATCACAATATTACCACTGGTCCTCTGGCCGAGGACTATATTCTATCTACATTCACTAGCCAGGGGATTTGCCTCATTCGCGTAACTTCCCTTATGATAGCAATTAGAGAGGTATGTAAACGCAAGATATGAATCACAAGATAAGCCAATTTAAAATATTCATTTATTACATCCGGAACCATATGTTTTTAAAGACATAAACTACAATGTTTAATTGTCCCCATAATAGTCTCCGAGAGTTCCCAACAACACTATACTACCAATTGCAATTTGCCTCATACTAGTCTCCTAGAGTTCCCAACAACACTATACTATCAAGTGCAATTTGCCTCATACTAGTCTCTAAAAGTTCAAAACAATACTACTAAACTCTCCATTAGTCCTAAACTAGCTTACTAGGAGAAAAGACCCTAACTTCGATTAATTGATTAATTAATCGACTCCCGATATAAGCCCGAACACTCCCTTTCTAACCTAGGGTATAAATCCCCCTAATACAAAACCCTAATACTCTATCTTACTTCATATAAGAAGGTTCATAAGCCTCAAACCTTAAAAGAAAAGAATAGATGAAAATCCAGATATATGGGTTAAAAACAAGGTACCGTTCGACCGACCCCTGACCCCCGGTCGACTGCGTTCTTAAAATTTGCCTTGGGAGAAATGCAGTAGGCTCTCCCCTTAGGCCCGGTTGATCGGTGTTTGGACCGAGATCGACTGCATTATAGAAATTTGACTTGTGAGAGAATCAGTATGCTTTTCTCTTTAGGCCCGGTCGACTGGTCGCACCAGATCCAACGGCCAACCCCTAATTTCCTTTACAAAACCTAAATTTCTAAACCTATTTTCTTCCACTTCTCCTAACCTCATCATCTAATAACTTCACCTAATCATTTCAACACAACAACAAACTAATATAACCAACTCAAATCATATCTAAATCAAAATCTAAGGGTTTAAACACCAAACTCATCAAAACCCATAAGTGGTTTAAATCTAAAAAACACAACTATATATTCAAATTATTCACACTCAATCATACATATGAAAGTTAGAAACTTACCTCAAGGTTGTAGCCTCGAATTATCTTCTCATAGAAATGATTTCAAGCTCCAAATCTTCAATTTTCTCTCTTCTCCTCTCTTTCTCCCAAGCTCTCTCTCTTCTCTCTAACTCTCTTTAGGTTTAGAAATATAAATGAGAAATAAATGATCTTGCAAGACTAAAATACCCAATTATAATAAGTCTAACACTTAAATGCTACTACATAATTAAAATGATTCTTAACATCATAATTTAAGTTATAAGTAGTCAAATATGTCTCGGAACCCCAAAACACAATTGGTACTTATTTTGACTGTTTCAACCATTTCCGGACTAACCGTGCCCTTTAAACTGGCATTCGGAATATCATTCATTATTTCATGTTCCAACATCATAATAATTCTTTAATAATAATCCAATTGAAATATAAGCCATAACCATCGCTTAAAGCACAACGACGCAATAAAACATGATATGATGCTATTTACATTCACTTAACAGTAAATATGCAAAACTCAGTAAATATCATCTTTGAAATCACTTAAAGTAATATGTACTTAAACTTCCTTTATTTTATATAATTAAACCACTAGGCAAATTAATATAAAAATAATTACTCATAAATAAGGGGTGTTACATACTCCCCCCCTTATAAGGGAATTTTGACCTCAAAATTCAGGCATACCTTGTAAAAAGAGGTGTGGGTACTTTTATCGAATATCGTCCTCTCATTCCCAAGTTGATTTCTCGATGTTGTGTGTCCCCGTTGGACTCAGACCAAGGGCACCACTTTCGTTATTAGTCTACGCTCTCCGTGATCTAAGATAGCAATCGGTTGTTCCTTATATGAAATATCAGGTTGTACCTAGATATCATCCAAAGGAATGTGCCAATGAGATCCCTCGCACCTCTTATACTTCTTCAAAGATGAAACATAGAAAACGTCATGAATTTGTTGTAAGCGTTCTGACAAAGCAAGTTGATATGCTACAGATCCTACCTTTGCAATAACGGGAAAAGGGCATACATAGCGCGAAGCAAGCTTGACTTTCTTCCCAAATCGTGTTACACGCCCTTCATCGGGGATACCCACACTAAAACTTGGTCCCCCACTTCCAATTTCACATGCCTTCTATTTGCATCGGGATAGCTCTTCTAACGGTCTTGTGCAATTCGTATGCGATTTCTTATAATCTCAATCTTAGAAACGGTATCTTGGATCATTTCAGGTCCAAGGAGCTTATTGTCTCCTACTTCCAACCAACAAGTAGGTGATCTACATGGCCGACCATACAATGCCTCATTTGTATGAAAATTCGACCAATGGAAGGTGTTGTTCACATCCTCCTTTAAAGTCAAGTATGCACATTCAAAGAATATCCTCCAAAATTTGGTTGACTCTCTCCGTTTGTCTATACGTTTGTGGGTGGTAGGAGGTACTCAAATTCAATTCGGTCCCCATTGCCTCTTCGAAACTTCGTCAAAAATGGGATACAAAAATCTTATCTCAGTCTGAGACTTTAATGATAGGCACCCCATGGAGTTTTAATATCTCCGCAATAAAGAGACAAGCATAACGTGTCGTATTATAATCCGTCCGTACCGGTAAGAAATGTGCTGATATGGTCAAACGATCGACAATAACCCAAATAGAATCATGACTTCTTTGTGACGTCGGTAATCCCATGATAAACTCCATCGAGATACTCTCCCATTTCCACACCGGTATTTCTAACGGTTGCAACAATCCAATCGGTCATTGGTGTTCCACCTTCACTAATTGACAAGTGGTGCATTGGGAAACAAACTCTGAAATGTCCCTTTTCATACTTGCCCACCAACACTAATGGCGCATGTCTTGGTACATTTTGTCTCCACCTAGGTGTAATACAAAACTTGAACCATGAGATTCTGTCATTACAACAGGTCTCAAGTCTCCCTCATCCAAGACTATAAGTTTCTCGTGGAAATGTAACCCACCTTCAGAACTAATAGAGTAGGTCTCCGCTCCCTCAGTCAACAATTGGCATACTTGGTCTTGACAATCCTTATCCTTTCCTTTCACTTTTAAAAATCACATAACAATGGCAGGCGTAACGATCAACACCGACATGCAAGATCTGGCTACAGCATCATCATGGCTAAGTTATTTCCAGTTGGTTTTCCACACCTTCTCTAGTTCCCCCGTGGGTTTTCGACTCAGCGCATCCGCTACCACATTTGCCTTGCCTGGGTGATAATGAATATCGAACTGGTAGTCCTTTACGACCTCCAACCACCGACGTTGTCTCATATTTAGATCTTTTTACGAGAACAAATATTGTAACGACTTGTGGTCCGTGAAAAGACTAAAAATCTCTCCCAGGAGGTAATGCCTCCATATCTTTAAGGCAAACACTACTACGGTAAGATCCAAATCATGCACGATATAATTCTACTCATGGGGATTTAACTTGCGAGACACATAAGCAATGGACCTATGCTCGTTGTGTAAAACACCTCCCAATCCTTGTAAAGATGCGTCTGTGAAGACTAAATAGTCCACTCCCGATCTTGGCAATGCGAGTACATGAGCAGAGGTCAACTTGTCCTTCATCTCATCAAAATCTAGTTGACAAGAATCATCCCAAAAAAATTTTACTCCCTTCCGGGTCAAGTTTGTCAAAGGGACTGCAATCTTGGTGAAACCCTTAATGAAACGGCGATAATAACCTACCAAACCCAGAAAACTATGGATTTTAGTGGGAATCGTGGGATGAACCCATTCCCTCAAGGCGAAAACTTTACTCGGGTCTATAGAAATACCCTCATCCGTCACAATGTGCCCCCAAAACTGTACTTCTTGCAACCTGAAACCACATTTCTCAAACTTAGCATAAAGTTAATGATCCCGTCGTGTCTTCTGGACCAATCGTAGGTGTTCGGCATGCTCAGCTCCAGTTCAAGAATAGACTAGAATGTCATCAATAAACACTATGACAAACTGGTCTAGGAAATCTCAAAATGCTCGATTCATAAGGTCCATAAAGACGGTAGGAGCGTTGGTTTGCCCAAAAGGCATGACCAAAAACTGATAAGATCCACACCTTTTCAAGAAGGCAGTTTTTGACACATCTTGCTCCCGAATACGCAGTTGATGGTGCCCAGTCCTTAATTCTATTTTATACAAGTACGACGCTCCCCTTAATTGATCAAACAAATCATCAATTCGAGTTATTGGGTATTTGTTTCTGATGGTCACCTTATTCAATTCACGGTAATCAATGCACAACCGAAGGGAACCATCTCTATTCTTCCCAAATAACACCAGAGCATCCCATGGAGATGTGCTACGCCGAATAAACCCTTGCTCTAACAATTGCTAAATTTGATCCCTTAACTCCCTCATTTCTAAAGTAGCCATACGGTATGGATCTCTCGCAATCGGTCTGGATCCCGGTGCTAAATCAATTACAAACCCAATGTCACGACTGGGAGGTAATCCCGAAATCTCCCAAAAAATTGTGACACCCTGCTTAAAATAATAACGGGTGGCTAGACCTATACTACATTAAATCAAGAATCTCAAATGGCTTATTCTCAACATCAGCAGTCTATACAAAAATAAATGCTAACTACCCGAAACTATAAAAGCGGATGCCAAAATTAAATAAAACAGACAAAGGAAATCAATACAATAATATACAACCCCTAACAAGGTACAACATACACAAGTACTATGATAAACGAAGTGCTAATCATTAAAATAAAAGGAGTACATATAAGTACTAAGACAAAACTTCTCTCCACTCTCAACATTGCACTACGTTTCGTGCGTGGGGCATCTCGCAAAGCGAAATCCAAACAAAGAACCCCCCGATACACTACTCCTTGACAATGTCGATCGTAGGGATCCATTAAATCATCTACATATATCACACTACTGCAACTACTTAAATACCACGTATTATATTTAAGAACATAAATAGAATCTCTATCTAACTCCTTGAGGTCAATATAACCGCAATTGTCTCTAAGTACGATTTTTCGACCCTAATAAACTAGTACACCAAATCACAAGATGTACGTCATAGAAACTCCATATCCTCTTCATCTATAGGATATATAAATATATATTTACTCAAAATATATATAAACAATCATTCATTCCTATAACCACGTATACATAACACACATAATGTACACTTTGCAATACACATAACATAAACGGTTATAGGTTACCAAAATATTGCACCATGCTATCATCTTCCAGGAATTACTCACTTTCTCCCGGGGTCACCACCTATCGGACTATTATCACACAGCCATAGCGGCAAAATCAATCATAACGTATGGGAAGCGGTCATAGTTCCTAACCGGCAAGTGAGAATGACTCATACCCAAGACTTCTCACCAACAAAATAAAATCACTCAAATAAAAAAAATGGACGACTATGACCTAGGGACTATCCACACCCTGCTCCTCAAGTCAGGGGCTCACCCTCATCACTCAACTTCCCATGATAGCATGTACCGGGTATGCTTCACATATTAATTATATATATCATTCACACTATATATATACATCCATATGATCACATCATATAGTCAAACCATCACACGCGGTATAGATATTCACGCCATAAGTACACACAAATATACCTATCTCTCTCTCTCTCTCTTTCTATATATATATATATATATATATATACACACACACACACATACCATCTCTCGTCCGTATCTATGAAGTTTATAAACTCGTCTATAAGTGGACATAATCCTCAATATACTAACCGTCGTTCCAAGCGTATTAACTTAATTCGTTATATAAATATGATCCCTCACTTGAATCATATTCACCCATTACCCCTACGAGATGAATAGTCTTCCAATATATCCAACACTAAGGTTATAAACCCAAAGTTTATTATAGGTAACAATCACTACACATCCCATCTATATCCGAAAGCACATCGATATATCAAGTAGTAATTACGACTATTAGTATACACCTAACTAATAGTCTGCAAACCTCAAGCTTCATCCTAGATTTATTGCCTGATCCCATCAAGTATGGGAATCTCCATTATTAATCACCCATAAACATACATTAACTCTCCCGACTACCATTACAACCCAACCTATTCTCGTTGATTCAACAATCCAATTGTTCTCAATTCCGCCTACGGTTCAATTGCTCCTATGAACCCTTAACATTTCCGCACTTACGATTTATTCCTTGAGTTTATCATCACTAAGGATACCCGACTTCTCCCTATCCTCGGTCCCCAATCATACCTTGTAATACTTATAATTGATTGCGCATAGATGTATAATAACGATCTCGGCTATAAGTACACACATAACTATTCTAGTCGATAATGGTCTAAATCTCACACCATGATACCAATTGGATTTAAACACACATAAGTAAAAAGGGACTATCTCTACAACTTATAACTGTTTCTTGATAGCCCACCACAATTACATTACTATAATCCGACTATCTTTCAGTACCACAATCGTTTCCTTACTAAATGAGGCATCGTACCCTCATAATCCAATTCTAAGATAGGTCCGAAGGCGGCCTAATCATCCTAAGGCACCAATCTCTTAATATTAGAACATAACCCTTTATAAGACATTCACTAAGAAGGTCGCTAAGTTTTAAACCCAAAAGAAAAGGTGGTAAAAGAAAATCCTATTCTTGGGCTAAAAACAGAGGACCGGTCCCTGACCCCCGGTCGAGCGCGGTTCTAATTTTGACCCTGCGAAGAACACAGTAGGCTTTTCCCTTAGGGAGCGGTCGATCGGTCCCCTGGGCACGGTCGATCAGCCATACCAGATGTCTTGGCCGATTTCCATTTTTGAACGAAACCAAACTTTCCAAAAACCAATTATTTCATTTTCTAACCGCAAATTTTCAACCCATACATGTTCCTAACATCAAGACTCATCCTACATCTCATCGCATCAATTTATATATCATCAATCCCATGTATAAACATCAAATTCAGTTTTAGTCCCAAAAATCTAGGTTTTGACATATAACCCAAAGATCCAATTCTTTTGTCCACAATTTATGAAATGAAATACACAAATGAAATATTTAGCAATATTAAACACTTGCCTCAGAATTGAAGAGGTTGAATCATCCCCGAAATGGCGTACGGGTCGAAAATCTCCGAGCTTTCTCCTCTTTCTCTTCCTCTCTTCTTCTTTCTCTTTTCCTTTCTCTTAGGCTAATTCGTAAGCCTCTTAAGCCCTTAAAACATAAGTCCCAGTTTTAAATGATGATACACACTTCAAATGACTCATTTACTCCAATTCGAGTCAAACTTTCTTAAAAATATTTCGGACCCGAAATAAATCCCAATGACAGTCATTTTGACTATCTCGACCCATCCGGAATCAATGGCGCACTCAGAATCATCATTCGGAGTACTTTATAACATCCTCAATTTTTGGACCTCAATTACCAAAATTTTAAAATTCCCCAATTTAAATAAATTTTGTTTCTCTCAAAAATCTAATTTCTCAGTCCCAAAATCACGGGGTATTACAGACTTCCCCCCTTATAAAAATTTCATCATCAAAATTTAGGTTATGCCTAAAACTTCGAATCTCATCTAGTCCTTACATCTACCCTAAACATCGCTGTACCTATTTCTTCCACTTCTCACATCGAATCATATAAACTTTAAAATCAAACTAGCTACCCTGGGCGCCCATACACCCTATACCTGAGCTCAACTCGTAAAAACATAACCCGGGTCCACTAGCCTCAAATCGTAATATAAATCTCAACAAATTTATCTTTAGTATCACATTCAGTATATATAAAAGTTTGAAATTCCCAATGGTTGAACTCTTCTCAATTCCTGACATTTTATACATTCATGCGGGGGAGGTCTCACAAGCGAAATCCAAACAAGGAACCCTCCCAATACACTACTGTGTAGCTATGTTGGGGATTGAGATCAGTTGGACCAGGGTGAAGGTTTTGTAAAATATTTTTGAATCATAATATTGCCCGAAGACCTATATAACAATATGCTATAAAATAATTCCATGTCTTTTGACACGCCAAACAAACACCTTATGTTCAAGACACAAGGCTTCAACAAACACAATACTCTCACCAATACCTAGTCCTAAAACTAGCACAACCATGAGCTAAATTCTCCGCTCAATAATAAAACTGCTAAACTCTGAACCTGCTCAGATATACAAATCCTTTACACCACATTAAAGCATTGCCACAAGGTAAGTCTTTCCCTCATTGGAATACTACAATTACCTGCCCTAGCCTATCTATAAGACAATAACCTTAAAATCGCTACTCAACAAACCTTAACAATCCACACTTTCGGAAATCAAATATCATAGCTCTCTACTAGCTCATTGCGAAACGATATATTATCCCAAAAGATGAAAGATGACATACAAAGGCCACACTTAGTCTCTCCTTCCTCCAAGGAAGTTCTGTAAACACTATGCTTATGGAGGATAATTTCTCATCATACTGTACATGCGATGCCCTCAATACCGCACAAAGCGTGGCCTAAACCCAAAGAACGGTATTCTACTTTATACTTCCATAATTCAATTGTTTCACTTCATCCCTGGGTCCCTCAACTCTTTCTAGGATAAGCCCTTCTTCCTAAGGCCTAATTCTCCTCAAAGAAACATCCTCCCGACAATCCTTCCTAACCATCCTGAAAGACAAGGCGCTATTATGACCCCTGACAACTCCTTCAGTCCTACCCAATGAACCCAAGTCTCCCAATTTCTTACTCTATCTTCCAAGAAGGGGATAATCCTGACATTGGGACAACCCCACACACCTCACATCGGTAAAAGTAAGCAACATCGTCTTTCCCTAATAAATGCTAGCAAATTCATCAATCTAAACCTCCCACGGGCTTCATTATTCGCTTCTCCTCAGTACTTACCTTATTGATCATAAAATTATCCATTTGAGTCAATTCTCCTTCTCACTCGACCACCGTTAGATCACCTACAATCACCGCTATAAATCTCCCCCTTATCTATGCCTTACTCGTGGAAAGAAAAATATTTCCAGTCAAAGCGTACCTAAAATCTGTTATAGGTGTTGCATCTCTCAGCTTGCCCCTTCCTGGATGACTTATTATAGGTGATGTGTGAGACGAGAGCAACTGCGTCAGAAAGTCGTTCAAGTGAGTACACCTCGCAGAAGGAAATAGACGTGGTGAACACTACAATCCTAATAGTAGGGCTCAACATCAAGAACGCTTGCGAAAGAACGCAGAAAACCCGCACAGATCCTAAAGACACTTGAACCTGATGCTCTGATACCATCTATGACACCTCGCTTAAAATAATAACGGGTGGTCAACCCTATACTACATTAAATCAGGAATCTCAGATAGCTCATTCTCAACATCAAAAGACTATAATAAAATAAATAAGTCTAACTACCCGAAACTATAAAAGCGGATGCCAAAATTAAATAAAACATACAATGGAAATCAAACCAATAATATACAACCACTAACAAGGTAAAACGTACACAAGTACTATGATAAACGAAGTGATAAACATTAAAACAAAAAGAGTACATATAAGTACTAAGACAAAACTTCTCTCCACTCTCAACATTGCACTACGTTTCGTGCATGGGGGGTCCCGCAAAGCAAAATCCAAACAAGGAACTCCCCTGATACACTATTCCTTGACAATGTCGATCGTAAGGATCCATCATGTAATCTACATATATCATACTACTGCAAATACTTAAATACTGAGTATTATATCCAAGAACATAAATAGAATCTCTATCTTACTCCTTGAGGTCGATATAACCACAATTGTCTCTAAGTACGATTTTTCGACCCTAATAAACTAGTACACCAAATCACCCAAGGTGTACGTCATGGAAACTCAATATCCTCTTCACTTATAGGATATATAAATATATATTTACTCTAAATTTATATAAGCAATCATTCATTCCTATAACCACGTATACATAACACACATAATGTACACTTTGCAATACACATAACATAAATGGTTATAGGATACCAAAATACTGCACCATGCTATCATCTTTCAAGAATTACTCACTTTCTCCCGGGGTCCCCACCTATCGGACTATTATCACACCGCCATGGCGACACAATCAATCATAACGTATGGGAAGCGGTCATAGTTCCTCACCGACAAGTGGGAACGACTCATACCCAAGACTTCTCACCCCCAAAATAAAATCTCACAAATAAAAAAAATGGAGGACTATGACCTGGGGACTATCCACACCCTGATCCTCAAGCCAGGGCTCACCCTCATCGCGCAACTTCCCATGATAGCATGTGTCGGGTATGCTTCAAACATTAAGTATATATATCATTCACACTATATATATACATCCATATGATCACATCATATAATCAAAGCATCACACACGGTATAGATATTCACTCCATAAGTACACATAAATATACCTATCTATACATACATACATACATATATATATATATACATACATATATATATATATATATATATATATATATACCATCTCTCATCCGTTTGTATAAAGTTTATAAACTCGGCTATAAGTGGACATAATCCTCAATATACTAGTCGTCGTTCCAAGCATATTAACTTAATTCGTTATATAAATACGATCCCTCACTTGAAGGATATTCACCCATTACCCCTATGAGATGATTAGTCTTCCAATATATCCAACATTAAGGTTATCAACCCAAAGTTTATTGTTGGTAACAGTCACTACACATCCCATCTATATCTGAAAGCACATCGATATATCTAGTAGTAATTCTGACAATTGGTATACACCTAACTAATTGTCTGCAAACCTCAAGCTTCATCCTAGACTTATTCCCTGATGCCATCAAGTATGGGAATCTCAAATATTAATCACCCATAAACATACATTAACTCTCCCGACTACCATTACAACCCAATCTATTCTTGTTGATAGAACAATCCAATTGTTCTCAATTTCGCCTACGTTTCAATTGCTCCTATGAACACTTAACATTTCCACACTTACGATTTATTCCTTGAGTTTATCATCACTAAGGATACCCGACTTCTCCCTATCCTCGGTCCCCAATCATACCTTATAATACCTATAATTGATTGCGCATAGATGTATAATAACAGTGTCGGCTATAAGTACACACATAACTATTCTAGTCGGTAATGTTCTAAAGCTTATACCGTGATACCAATTGGCTTCAAATGCACAGAAGTAAAAAGGGACTATCTCTACAACTTATAACTATTTCTTGATAGCCCACCACAATTACATTACTATAATCCGACTATCTTTCAATCCCACAATCATTTCCTTACTAAATGAGGCATCGTACCCTCATAATCCAATTCTAAAATAGGTCCGAAGGCCGCCTAATCATCCTAAGGAACCAATCTCTTAATATTAGAACATAACCCTCTATAAGACATTCACTAAGAAGGTCGTTAAGTTTTAAACCCAAACAAAAAGGTAGTATAAGAAAATCCCATTCTTGGGCTAAAATCAGAGGATCGATCGACCGGTCCCTGACCCCCGGTCGACCGCGGTTCTAAATTTTGCCCTACAAAGAATGCAGTAGGATTTTCCCTTAGGGAGCGATCGACCGGTCCCCTGGGCGCGGTCGACTGGCCATACCAGATATCTTGGCCGATTTCCAATTTTGAACGAAACCAAACTTTCCAAAAACCAATTATTTCATTTTCTAACCACAAATTTTCAACCCATACATGTTCCTAACATCAAGACTCATCCTACATCTCATCCCATCAATTTATATATCATCAATCCCATGTATAAACATCAAATTCAGTTTTAGTCCCAAAAATCTAGATTTTGACATATAACCCAAAGATCCAATTCTTTTATCCACAATTTATGAAATGAAATACACAAATGAAATATTTAGCAAGATTAAACACTTGACTCAGAATCGTAGAGGTTGAATCATCCCCAAAATCGTGTACGAGCCGAAAATCTCCAAGATTTATCCTCTCTCTCTTCCTCTCTTATTCTTTCTCTTTTCCTTTATATTTCTCTTTCTTTCTCACAAATGAGATAGGCTAATCCGTAAGCCTCTTAAGCCCTTAAAACATAAGTCCCATTTTTAAATGATAATACACACTTTAAATGACTCATTTACTCCAATTCGAGTCAAACTTTCATAAAAATATTCCAGACCAGATATAAAACCTAATGACAATCATTTTGACTATCTCGACCCATCCAAAATTAATGGCGCACTCAGAATCATCATCCGAAATACTTTATAACATCCTCAATTTTTGGACCTCAATTACCAAAATTTTAAAATTCCCCAATTTAAATAAATTTTGTTTCTCTCAAAAATCTAATTTCTCAGTCCCAAAATCATGGGGTATTACAAAAACATCCTCAAATTCTCTAACAACAGGAATCGAATCTAGGGAAACATCTATTTCTCGTAAAGTCTCCTCCTCAATGCAATAAAAGTGCGTGCTCGAACATCCCTCCGAAAGAGGCATAGCCACTACAAACATTTCCTATCTCGAAATGGAAAACACTATACTCCTTCCATAAAAATTTACCATGGCTCGGTATTTAACTAACCAGTCCATACCCAAAATAACATCATACTTGACCATATCCAGGATGAGTAAATCGACATCAAAACTCAAATTATCAAGGTCTATTCCTACCCTTCTACAAATAAGAAGTATAAGTGAACCATCACCCACGGAGGACTCCACACTAGTAAAATTACTTTCGGCAAATTTAAATAGCCTCATTGAATGAGCAAAATGCGTAGCAATAAATGAGTATGTTTCGCCCGTATCAAATAGCACTCGACCCATACACCCCATGAATGGGAAACTTACCCTCAATAGCTGGTGGTGCAGGCAGTGTTAGGGGAAACAAAGCACCCTGAATATTATACACACGTCCATACTGAAGTTGCCCCTATTTTAGAGGGATGGATGGAATAGGCGCGGGAGGCTATAGATGTGCTAGCTGATGCTGAGGACCCCTAGGCAACTGTCCCCCGATTAACTGTGGATAAGCTCTCTTAAAGTGACCCTATTAACCACACTAAAAATAACGGCCCGCAAAATTTTCTAGATGATGGCCCCAATTGTTATTCTGAAACTACCCCATGCCTTGGCCCTAATAGCCTCGACCTCCATTATTCCCCCTGCCTGCTTGGCCCTGTTGGCCTGAGCGATGTTGTTACTGAGCACCCTGATCGTGTCTAAAACCACCTCCGCCAAAGTTGAAACACCCAAAATATTTCTTCTTAACCGATTCCCCTTGCCGTGGGTCCCTCTTTTTCTGTTTATTTCTAGATTATTGTGGCGGGGGTCGTGCTCCACCGACACCATTTCCTCCTTACTTACTAGTTTGGATTGAGTCTCCATTCTTCTTACTCCTCTTTAAGTGAAGGCGATGATCTTGACAATAGAGTAAAGAGGCATTCATCACATCGCCAAATGTTTTCAAAGATGGGTTCCCCAAAAGGTACTGCCTTATCCTCCAATTTAAACCCCCGATGAATTTTTAAATCCTCCTTTCTTCTGGAACTACTTCATCCGGCACAAAATTTGCTAGACACGTAAATTCTTCTTCATATTTCGCCACTAACCATTCTCCTTGAACAAAATCCTAGATCTTCCTCCTCATCTCCTTCTGGACCACTGGAGGAAAATACTTTCGATCAAACAAAACTTAAAATTTCGAGATAGTCATAGTATCCCTATGTTCCGGAGTTGTCACTGACTCCCACCAATATAGAGCTTCTCCTACCAGTTTAAAAGTGGAGAGAATATGCTTCCGCTCCCCACTACATTCTACCATTCGAAGATGGCATTGCATATCATTCTTCCACTAATTTGCCAAATCAGATCAGCGCCACCCTGAAATTCTGGAGGGTAACCTTTGAGGAAGGATTCTCTAACTCTTTCCCAAATGGAGGATCCCTCATGGACTTGAATCTCTGGTACTATCGGTTATTGGGCTTGGGGAAGCTGTTGTGCCATAGCGATCATCACAACGTTGATTTCTTGGGCAACAATACAAGCCACCTCTGTCACATTTATCGTTCCTTACGGGGGTGGGGGCCCTACGTTCTCTGCAGCTCGATTTCCTTTCGTCGGGCGACCTCTTCTAGGTGGCATCTGAGACGAAAAGCAACAAAATAAGAATACAATTAAAACAATTTATCCTTGCAAAAATCGCAGGGATGCACAAACCAAAATAGTCCTAATAATAGGGCTCTATATCAAATAATGCTAAGGTAGAACGTGATAAGTCCGCATAGATCCTAAGGACTCTAGAACCTGATGCTCTGATACCATCTATGACACCCACTTATTAAAATAAGAGGTGGCCATCCCGATACTCCAATAAATACAGGAATCATAGATGGTCCATTCTTAGCATCACTGCCGTGAAAATGATAGTATGAGATAGCCACCGATTATTTTAGAAAATGGATGCCAAATAAATTTGCAAGTTTAATAAAAATAATTTTGACAGTCCAATTTATAAAAGAAGGTGGATATCTATAGAAACATGTAATAATTTAGCAACCATCCTATTAAATAATAACCGAATTAGCTGTTGGTTAACAGACTAATACAAATAGGTGACACCAAGTATTTCAGTCAAACATAATAGTATATAAAATAAAAAATTTGGGCAACGTTCCTGAATGGACAGACTAATCATAACTAAATTATATAAAAGATCGATGCGTCTATTACAAAAATCCTACAACATCTGCAAACATGTTGTAGCTCCTTGACACTGAGAAGGAAAGATTAACATGAGTGACCTAACAGCGGAGCACCTGAGCATAAATAAGATCCACACAAAGTAGAGGAATATAAACGGGTCAGGGCACGATTTGATATGATATACATGTGAATAAAATGCATAATTTTTATGAATGCTAACATCATAAACAAGTTAGGTTCGCTCTTCAATATAAGAATAATCCTCACATCTCATCTAAGTGCACATCCTAGCGCAATACCATTTATCGAGCTAAACTATTCATCAAAGTAAGAGAAATAACTAAATTCCATTTTAATATGCTTAAATTGCAGTTTCGTAAAATATGACTTCATAAGTTCATTCCTCATTAGGAAACTTATTCCTTGAAGTTGATTTATAAATGCATTCTCCATTTATGAAATGCACATTCACGATAACAACTACAATTAAAATATAACTATTCTAAGACCATCTTTCCGGGAGTCACTCCACTGGATGCGCCCCTAAATACTATCATCTTCCAGGGCCTATAACCAAGACCATCTGGGCATCCTAACTCGCTTCGCATGGAAAGAGGTCATATACCTTTGACATTGAGTCATAACCATACCCGAAATTACCTCACTTTGAATAAAACAACATCACAATATTACCATCGGTCCTATGGGCGAGGACTATATTCTCCCTGCATTCACTAGCCAGGGGATTTACCTCATTCGCGTAACTTCCCTTGTGATAACATTTAGAGAGGTATGTATACGCAAGATATGAATCAAAAGATAAACCAATTTAAAATATTCATTTATTACATCCGGAACCATATGTGTTTAACGACATAAACTATAATGTTTAATTGTCCCCATACTTCTCTTCGAGATTTCCCAACAACACTATACTACCAAGTGCAATTTGCCTCATACTTGTCTCCGAGAGTTCCCAACAACACTATACTACCAAGGTCTATTGCCTTCATACTACTCACTAAAAGTTCAAAAAATACTACTAAACACTCCCTTAGTCCTAAACTAGCTTACTAGGTGAAAAGATCCTAACTTCCATTATTAATTAATTAATTGACTCCCGATATAAGCCCGAAGACTCCCTTTCTAACCTAGGGTATAAATCTCCCTAATACAAGACCCTAATAATCTATTTTACTTCATATAAGAAGGTTCCTAAGCCTCAAACCTTAAAAGAAAAGAAAAGAAGAAAATCCAGATTTATGGGTTAAAAACAGGGTACCGGTCAATCGGCCCCTGACCCCCGGTCAATCGCATTCTTAAAATTTGACTTGAGAGAAAGGCAGTAGGCTCTCCCCCTTAGGCCCGGTCAATCGGTCTCTGGACTGTAGTCGACCGCGTTATAGAAATTTTCCTTGCGAGAGAAGGAGTATGCTTTTCTCTTTAGGCCCGGTCGACCGTTCGCACCAGATCCAACGGCCATTCCCCAATTTTCTTTACAAAACCTAAATTTATAAACCTATTTTCTTCCACTTCTCCCAACCTCATCATTTAATAACTTCACCCAATCATTCCTACACGAAAACAAACTAATATAACCAACTCAAATCATATCTAAATCAAAATCAAAGGTTTAAACACCAAACTCAGCAAAAACCATAAATGGTTTAAATCTCAAAAACACAACTATATATACAAATTGTTCAGACTCAATCATACATATGCAAGTTAGAAACTTGCCTCAAGGTTGTAGCCTTGGATTCTCTTCTTCTAGCAATGATTTCAAGCATCTTCAATTTTCTCTCTTCTCCTCTCTTTCTCCCAAGCTCTCTCTCTGCTCTCTAGGTTTAGAAATATAAATGAGAAATAAATGATCTTGCAAGACTAAAATACCCAATTATAATAAGTCTTACACTTAAATGCTACTACACAATTAAAATGACTCATAACATCGTAATTTAAGTTATAACTAGTAAAAAGTGTCTCAGAACCCAAAAACACAATTGGTACTTATTTTGACTATTTCAACCATTTTCGGACTGACCGTGCCCTCTAAACTGGCATCCGGAATATCATTCATTATTTCATGTTCCAACGTCATAATAATTCTTTAATAATAATCCAATTGGAATATAAGTCATAACCGTCGCTCAAAGCACAACGACGCAATAAAACATAACATGATGCTATTTACAATCACTTAACAGTAAATATGAAAAACTCAATAAATATAATCTTTTATATCACTTAAAGTAATATTTACTTTAATTTCCTTTATTTTATATTATTAACCCACTAGGCAAATTAATATAAAAATAATTACTCATAAATAAGGGGTATTACACCCACACACCTATACACAACCACACACCCTACCCCCACCCCCACTACCACCCACCACTCCCCACCCTCTGCCCCCCCACTCACCCCTTCCCCCCGACTACCCCCACACCACTACCAACCACCCCCACACATACAAACGTGCGCGCGCACACACACACATACACACACACACACATATATATATACACAAAGGAAATAGAGAGAGAAAAATAATACCTGAAAATGTAGAGAGAGAGAGAGAGGAGTCGCGTGCACGCGCGAGAGAGAGATAGAGACAAACGGGGAAATGAAAACGGTGGGAAAAAAAGAGGCGGTAGGTTTTTTTACTGAGAAAGTTGTCAAGGACATGTCAAGGACTTTAACCGTGACAAGTCCGTGATAACTGTACTTTTTACAGACTTGTCATGGTCAATGACTGTGACAAAAAATACGTATTTTTTTTCTCATGGTCAATGATCGTGATAAGGATGGCCGAACCAAAGGTGACAATTTAGCCTTTTTAGTATAGTGATAGTACATAATATTATCCCAAACAATATGTATAGGTAACTACTCCATAATTACCATAAGAAGTCCACTTAAAATCCACAACAGTTCTCATATATTAATAATTTATCATCCAATAAATTATTAACTCCACTCCATAAAGAATTACTTAAACTCTAATTATTTGTAATTATTTTGAATTTAATAGGACATAACATTATTGTGAGAATTTCTTCCTTTAATTCCTACTGTTAATCCAATTTCGGTAATACCAACTTTCTTCAAGTAACCAAAACCATCACAGGCCCAAGGAAAGAAGGGAACAAAAAAGCCAAAATCCCCATCCCATCGCTCGAACTACTTGGAGCTTCGTTCGAGCTATAGGGCATGTCGCTCAAACGGCATGCCACATCATTTGAGTGACCCTCGTCATCTTCTTTCGCCACTTCTCGATTTCAGTGTTTTCGCAAATTCAGACCTCTAAACCCTTCAAAGTATACGAACCCAGAATTTTATATTCGCAACATCCATAAAACTTTCCCAACAAAATTATTACCATTCCCATAGTTTAATGATTTAAAACCCTAAATTTCCAATCAGGTTCGTTTCAGAATAAGGAGTATTTATTAGGGGATTTACATCCAGATTTTTGTCCCATTAATATTTAATAACAATCTCTACACTGTTTATTAAATTATCCCCAAATAAATTGTCAAAAACTTAAGGAAATCTAAACTCAATATTCATACTTTCGATCCCTAATTTCCGGGACAAATTCTACATATAAATCAATCTTCTACATGTGTTATTCATCATAAAATCAACATACTCAAACCTTAAATCCCAGAAATTTAAAGCGGATAATTATATGCAGCAAGAACTCAATGAAAATCATAAATTAAGGAAGAGAATTCTTGACTTAAAAACAGTAGAATAATTTCTCTTGAAGCTCCCTTGATTTTCCCCTTTGTTCTTCCTCTTTTCTTCACTTTTAGGTATTTCTCCTTTTCTCTCCTGTAGCTAATCTAGGTTTTCTCTAATGATGGCGGGGGAGTGGTTTAACCCCACTTAAACACTTAATTAGTGGTTAAACCCGAGTTCGGCCTAAAATCTAACTTTTGGACCTCCAAATGAACCCGAATCCATAACCCAAGTAGCCGAAAATCTCCCCAACTCAAATACATAAGATATGTGACCAATTGTAAATATTTAAAACACTAAACCGAGTCTATAATGCTCCCCAAAACACGTCCCAATTATTTTTATTTCACTTAGACATGTTATTATGTTAAAATGACACATGCCCATAAATTTATTTACGGGTTATTTATTTTTCACTAGTAAGCCCATTATGTTCAGTTGAGTTTTATATTTATATAATAACGAATAATCATTTGTTTTAAATTTAAATTTTACCAATCTAGATTTAAATTCATCCGATTTAATTTATCCCCAAATTAATATTAAATTACCAAATTTAAATTAGTCAAAATATTTTATTCCAAAATTACGGGGTATTATAGTTGGGGGGGGGGGGGTAAGCATTCTTTATTGAAGAAGAGAAAGAGAAAGAGAAAGAGAGAAAGAGAGGTGGGGAGTAATTTTCGGTTAAAAGGTTTTGTTTTTAAGAGTTAAAAAACTAAAATGCCTCTAAAAAAGTTTCATGTCTTGCACATGACATATTTTTCATCGAAAAGTTTAATGGTGTTAACAGTAGGCGACTACTTGAAGTCGTTTTGAAAGTATAGGGTTTGAGGGCTAAAATATTTTTGTCCGGGTGGTGAACTGAATAGGAGGTAAGGTTCAGGGGGGAAAGTGTCATTAAAACTTGTTTATATTATCTACTTCATTTTTTATGTTTTAGATGTAATACATGTAATCACTCTGTATCGCCTTATTATCGTCGCTCCATTGCTAGATTACAAAATTGTATTTGCACTACAGTGTTTATACAATAAATTTTTTTCACTGTTTATTACTAAAAATTAAGTATACAACTGTTGATACCAAAAATTACCCACCTACGTGGACCAATTAGAAGTAAATACGTGTCCTCCTACATGGCAGAAATCTTAGTCAGTAAATGGTAGCTCTTCCAATTACCATGAAGAATGCTGACCAACACAAGGAATGTCGACCAACATAAGGAGGGCCGACCAACAAAAGCAGTGAAGCGTTACTATAACAAAAGGCATATTGCATGAGAGTTATACAATCAACTGTCACATTCATTATGTAAGGATGTAAATACTTGAATATGAAAGCATTCCGTCCCTTGACATTCCAACGCTTGGCCTTCGGGTCATTATAAATACTTTGTACCCCCTTCATCAAGGACATGCATGAAAAGCATGAAAGCAAGCAAGCTATTGACAAGATTAATAACATAACAGTGGACGTAGTCTTTCATACATAGTCGTACCACTTTAAAATCTTGTGTCATTTTTCTTTTATTTAAATATTTTAAAGAATTAGATCTACTCTATTTTTTTACATCAACAGATTGACGTTGTGTGTGGGAACGAGTTTCTAATTACCATTCTCACTCATATACACCCTTATTCAAGCAAGGTGAATGATCATGAGCCTATTATCAGAAACGAAGCTAACCCGCCTACTCCACTTGTTCCACCACCAAATAGTGATTTGGAGGGAATTCTCGTCAGTCTCTCCAGAGGACAAGTGGCCATGCAAGACACAATGAGACAACTCGATCAATCATTACAAGTAAGACAGGGTGAAATTCCACCTCCACCACCATGATCTAGCAGACGCAGTTATTCTATAACTTCACGAGATAGTTCTTATCATCCAGGAGCAAGTTCATCCCTCGGGTCTACAGAACCCTATGACGTTCATTCTTTTTCTCCTGAAAGGCCAAGTTTTTATAAATCTCCCAATACAATGCGATTATATAAATTTCTAAGCATGGAAGAAACATTCGCTTAAAATTAACGTAATTAAACCACTTGCCTCGGATTGTTCTCTGAATTTGATGTTGGATGTTGGATGTTGCTCTCTTTTCCTCTACAATTTCTCCCAAGGTTGAAGGTTGAAGATGATGGTTATGGTTTTTCTCTTTTGGGAACCTCTCCTAACTCCTCCTATAACTCCCGTAGCCCTCTAATTAGTTAAGTGCTGGTAATGGGTTAGTGGGTTCCTAAATACCCTATTTTTAATTCCCAAAATTCGTTGGTTATAAATCCCAAAATACCAAAATTACCAAAATACCCTTTTAAGTTGCCGGTATGGCCCAAAAATACCCCGGGACCCAAACTAAACCTCCGACTAGTGTTTTCTGACTATTTCGACCCTTCCGGACTCGTTGGCGCACTCAAAATGACCATACAGTTGATCAAAATAAAATTCACTTTTTAATTTAAATAATTACATTCCTGACGCGACTGTCATGCGCGTCCCAACAAAATTTCCCAAATTGCCGTATTTCAGTCTCGCGATAATTTTAATATTTTCAATATTCATATACTACCATATATGCACATTATGATCAAATACCAAATCACATATCGTTAGTATTTTATCCGGATTAATTCTCAATTAATTCACATTTAATTTAATTAATCCCGTAAATAAATATCAATAAAAGTACGGGGTATTACATACTTCCCCCCTAACAACAGAATTTCGTCCCGAAATTTGGAAAAATAAGGCATACCTTTAAAAATTCGGTACCCTCCAGTGTTCCAAACAAAATATAAAGAAAATCCCAATCACTAAAGCCCTTGTTCACAACAAGCTTGTTTAACAGACTTGATACCTTATCAGAATACACTTCAATAAATGTACCTCACGTTGCGCTCTTATTAAACAATAATCGAAGAAAAATGGCCTATACATCGTTAGCCGCATCATTTCAATATTATTGTTAGCCCGTGCCTCTCTACGCATTACTTTCGCGTTTAGCAACACACCAAACTCCCACCTGGAAGAAATTAATAACACAGCTGACTACTTCTTGCCCATTCCTTGAATCTCTGTTCCCTACGTTGTGAATTACACAAGGTAAAAATACATTCAGGTGGTGTTTCACAAAACAATTTTCGGCACCTTGTCCACAATAAAATAGATACGGGTGGTTTCACCCAGCTCTACTATTAGATAATATTTTCTTCCCATTACCACAATGTACCTTGCTTACTAGTTTCTCGATTTGGAAATAAAAATATCGAAATGAATTCAACATTATTTTATACAACCCACCAGTCGTCAATCATCTTGCGCCTACACCTCGGGCCATAGGTGATACAACCTTGTCCAAGTGAAACGTATTTCCACTACTTCTTGTTACCCCACGTTAAAGGTGGATTTCGGGGATCTCCTCTTAGTTTTGAATAGTACTGTATCGAACCATGTACCGGCGTGTTCACTATCTAATAGTGTAAATAACTCCAAGTATATAACTATTTCTCTCCTTCTGGACAACATGTCCCACATAATCGAAGGAACTCATTACTTATCAATAAGTTGGCTGCCTCTCAAGAAAATTCTCCAACTTGACCCTCCCATTCTTGGAATCGTCGTCTTGATACAAAATTATTTGGTTGATCATCTAACCCCAACTGTTCTACTACTTACTATACCTCTTTCAATGCCGATATTCACATAAAATTTTCCTCGTTAAATGATACTTAATGATCTTATTCTCCCGACGAATACCAAAAGTTTGGACCTTTACACTTTTCACCACTTTGTTCATATCTGGACTTTATACCTGATTGACATCCTCATTATATTTATTCTTGAGTCACACTCAACATTCGATTGATCGTAACTCTACTCCAAATTGCTCATAATAATTTATTCGCCTTCTCAAGAGATATCCTTTTAATTAAATGGCTTTCTACTGCCTTTTCTCCAAATTTGAACGTGCTACACTTACTACACATGATATTCACTTACACCTTTTCTTATGACGTTTAATCTCATAAGTAATAATCTCACCCGTCTATGTTCCCTCTTCCTTTGATTTACACTTTAGCAAATCAAGATGTCTACGCCCCTTATAACCCAACCATACGGTTTTTAAACATTATATACGCTTCATACAAATCCCAAACTCTTTATTGTCACTGTAAATACAACGGTGCTATACCACTTGGGCGTTCTCAATCTCTTCTGAATTAGAAATCCTAAATCCTCCTTATCCTCAATGCGTCCTACAACACGCCGTGACAAAACCAACATTATTAGTACTTATATCGTAATTTACTAACAACTGGCTCTAATGGCCGTACATCATAATTTACTCCTTGTAACTTCCCGTTATAACTACGTATCCCATAACGATAGAGGTATCCAAATCATGAACGAAGGGCCACACATTTCCTTACTACCAACCTTACGCTAAGTTTCATGTGTGGGGTGTCTCGCAAAGCGAAATCCAAACAAGGACCCCCCGATACACTACTACATAACATTTTTGGTCATCGGAATCTGTTAAGCCCTGTCCATAATATGTACATTATGATCAAATACTAACTCACATCTCGTTAGTATTTTATCCGGATTAATTCTTAATTAATTCACATTTAATTTAATTAATCCCGTAAATAAATATCAATAAAAGTACGGGGTATTACATCAAGGAGCTATAACATTTTGCGGATGTTGTAGGATATTTGTTATGGACGCTTATATCTTTTTGTACTCTAGCTATGATCGTTCTACACATTCGGGTGTGTTGCCTATGTTTTGTACTTGTTTAATGTATTGTGATATTCGTTTTAATACTCGGTGTAACCTGCTTGTAATGATATGTTATCCGACAGCTTATTTGGTTATTATACTATGTATGAATGTAATTGTTATTTGACTTTTTATCCACCATCTTTTCAAATTGGATTGTCTAAATTATTTTCTTTAAAACTTATAAATAATTTGACATCCGTTTTCTAAAATAATTGGTGGTTATCTCGTATATTTATTTTGACGACAGTGATGCTAAGAGTGGACCATCTATGATTCCTATAAAAATTGGAATATCGGGCTGGCCACCTTTTATTTTAATAAGTGGGGTGTCACAACAAGTTGCTCAAACACTTAGAGGATCGTTAATGCGATACACCATATTAACGAATTGTATGGGATCCTCATTAGAATCACAGAGTTGATGCACTGCTACCATTGGCTTACCACCAACCAAAACATTCTCTATATGAAGACAAGATTTTATAACATAACCTTCGTTATGAACCTCCCTTTTTTAAACAAGGATTGTTGGGATCATGATTTTATTGTGAAGAATTGGAAATAGTCTCTCTTCCCGAGGGTAAAATATATAATGGGCCAAGATGCCCTCAGAAACGCAAGGGAATGGGTTAGGAAATTAATTTAAAATATCCCCGTATGAGTTGTTATTTTCTGATTGATGTTGATTTCGTGCTCTTATTTGTTTCTTTCAACGAATAGCAAGAAAAAACTTCCTCGTGATGCCGACGTTAACTTCACTGACTTTGGGACTGTATGGTCCCTTCAATAAAGACTAGGCACTGAAGATCACCCTAGATCGGTTGTTTTCTTGTTGGATTATAAGATCACTATAACTTACTTTGCGTTAATACCTATTGAAGTGATAAATGTTGCCTCGATCTTTTTGGCTGATCCAGGAGCCTCAACGTTTAACTCTAAGCTTGGTTCGGAGTCCTCCCCTATAGAATGAGTCAATTTTTCCAAAAATAGCATTGCTTCATCATTTGAAGCATTGGATGTTTCTTTGGTGTCTGCCAGTGATTCCCAAAGCAATATAGCAATGCGTAAGATCACTAACCTGATTACCTCCCATGCTAATACAAGGTTTTGTCTGCCGAGTAAGAGGTCCGAAGTTGGAGGTCCCAATGACCATCTAATTTTGGATACATCTCCTATGAAGGACCATGAATCTCTTTCCATGAGGACGAGAAAAGATCCACCTCTCAAAAATCGAGAAAAAAGAAAAAGTTTCTAATATGAAGTACTTTATGACAATGAGTGAACTCAAGCAGGTTGGGTCTAGAAACACATAATTGTACGTCGAAAATAACCTTTATAGATTTTGGATCAATTACATTCTTCTCCTTTAAATGATTCACATCACCATATTTATTCGAGTTTGAAAACATTTTCAAAAAGGTGATTCATTTTATGGTGAAGCATTGATACAAAGTGCAGCTCCATTAGAAATTCCTTGTTTGCGATCATTCAAGTCTTTAATGTTTGTATTTAATGCTAGCCCGAGTATGTTGAATATACGATTTATAAGTTATTTATCACATCAACTTATTAATTATTTCTCATTTGGGACTATATAATACTCTCACAAGTTTTAAGAAATATCAATACAATTCACATCATGTATTTTACCCGTATATAAATATCTACACCATATAAACCTATCATCATATTACAACATTCACACACATGCCGTAAATATATATCCATCCTCCCGAGTAGACACTCATCGAATGTTCTCTAAAAATCTATCAATCCAGATACACTCATCCACCCGGACATCCTGACACGGTAAGCTCCCCGAATCAGTGAAATAAAATAAATGCGGTGGAGGCGTTCATAGTTACCTCTGGAAATGAGGCTAAATCATACCCAAGACGTCTCACACCTACTTTTGAACGCTATGATCTGGGGACTATACTCCCCCTGCTCCTCAAGCCATGGGATTTGCCCACGTCGCACAACCTCCCATGATAACACTAGAGGGGTAGGTATTCCTATAAATATTATTCACACTAATATTTATAAAGCACGCAAATATATATAAACTACGCAATCACGCATATATATATATATATATATATATATGTGTGTGTGTGTGTATGTGTGTGTGTGTAAATTTAATTAATCCAGGCTACTCCATGCACAATTTACCCTAACACTAGCCTAATACTTAAGCCAGTTTCATCTGGTAAAACTTATTCCCCAACTCCACATATTAAGGGTAACACCTTTTGTATTTTGAATATTCCTTAATATATTATATAACCCTATAATGAATTAACTTGGACAACACCATACCTAAGCACTCGTAGTACTAGGCCAAATTATTCACGAGTCAATATCACGGCTTAGACTTAATTAAGCATGCATTAATTAATTTATTACTTGGCGTCACTCAACCAATATACCCGGACTCGCTCACTTGGCCCGAAAAGACAATATTTACAATTTCTTATTCAAAATGCTCTTCAATAAGTTTTGCACACATATTATTATGAGGTTGTTAAATTACCCAATTTAACCCTTAATTTCCTTTATGAAATCTCCCTAATTAATTCACTAAGGGTTTTATCATATAAATCTTAAAAGAGCCATGGATGTACCCTCCAAATCAACCCCAGGTCAAACAAATCAAACCCAGGTCAAACTGTAAGAGGGAGAAGGTGCCTCCGAACTTAGCATGTTGTTTGAACCATCACATCGGTCGTTCGAACGACTATGGCTGTCGTTCGAACAAAACCCAGGTCATTCGAATGACCCTGAATTTCCCTTCACATTCTTCTTCAACCAATCTATTACGCTATTGACGACTTCAAGAAAACCGAGCTGCACTGATTCTTCGTTTAATCCCAAAAACTCACACCAAACCTAGTTTCAAGATCCCCAATCTTAATAGCGATACCCTCATAGATCGATGATTTCTTACTCAAAATTCCAAATCCTTTACAGTTCGTAAAACTAACTGATCGAAACCCATATTTGGATATCAAACCAATGTGATACCCCGCCTAATTAAATACCGGGCGATCACTCCTTTATTAAATTAAAATCAAGGTGAACAGTTGGTTCATTCTTAGCATCTCTATCGTAAAATAATCTTTTCTAATTTAAACACCCTAAATAATTAAGCTAAGTGTCAAAACCATTTTAGACATTACTTTCCAAATTTTATTTTTATAAACCAACATATAAAACTTTACATAATTCACAATTTAAATAATCACACAACAATTTTCATGTAACATAAAATCCAAAGAATTAAACATTCAACAAATAAATCCCAACATTTAAACTTAAAGGAAAACATCCTGACAGTAATAAAATCCAAAGTGTAAATACTGGAAATAAATGAATCACAATGTCCAATAAAACAACTGAATAATGGGAAAGGGCGACACATGCCCAACTGGATAAAATAAATGCTAGGAGTGGAATCAAGAAATGAGGTCGTCTAAACAAGAGGCCCGCAACTCCCACCTAACCTGCAGCGCGTTCCTTCCAAAGGATCCTATGCAAGACGACTCTGTGGCTGAACACCTGTAATATATACATATATATACAAGAGAGAAAAGAAAATAGAAACGGGTCAGAGCCCGATTGTAAAAACGATTTAAAGTTTGTTTAACAAGTATTTAAAATGTTTACTAGCCAATGCAACAACATATTAGTGCGACACTCCCTTGAGAAATTCTCACCTCTCTTCTAATGTGCACGCCTATCGCACTAACCTTCCCAACGGTTTAACTTATCTTATCTTAGGTTGCAACAACATATTAGTGCGGCAGGTGTTCGATCGATCGAACCATCGATCGATCGATGCTCTATGATCGATAGATCGATCAAGCAGGTATGGCGAATTCTGCAGAAAACCAGTTACGGGTTTTATCATCCAACATCATCCAAATCCAATGTTTTGAATCCCAAAATCCCAGAAATCTATACTACAACCTTCCTAAACCCAAATGGACAATATTTAACGTAAAGCATGCGAATTTTCATCAAGATTCATGGATTAAAAGTGCCCAAATTTATACAATTTTCGTGAACCCTAAAAATTTCTTTAACTTAATTCAAATAATTCTTTCTCTAGAAATTCTACTTCTAATTCATCATAAATCCATTGTTAAACCTCTACATATGAAGGGGATTTCCAGATTATCATTTATATCACTAAAACATGAAATTTTCTAATATCCAACATGGGTTTCTTTCATAGAACTCATCCTAATCAACCCTAAAATAACATGAATGAAGCATTAACGAAATTAGGCAAGATAAATACTTTCCTGGGGATTTTTAGTCTCTGATTTGTGCTAAAATCAGTGTGGTTATGATCCTTGCGACGTGATCTATCGTTTGGCAGTGACGGCGGCCCAAACGGAGGAGTTTTCGGCCTAGAACTCCTTGGAAAGCTCTCTCTTTCCCTCTCCTATGGACGTCACTTGTCTTTGGTTGTGTTAACCATAGAAGACAACCCTGGGCATCTGATATAACCCTTGTAAATTCGTGGGTTTAATTACCAAAAATTATTAAATGTCCAAAACGCCCTCTCGGGATACTAATTAAGCCTAAAAACACCCCGAGACCCAAACTAAACTCCCGGGTACACTTTTTTGACTATCTCGACCCTTACGGACACTTTGGAGCACTCAAAACAACCATATGAGCAACTTATAATTTATTCACCTTTATTAATCAATATTTAGTCCCGACACGACACAGGCACGTCCTGACTTAAATTTCCAAAATTGTCATTTTATTCACTCTTGACATTTAATAGAACCAATATCATATATTACTTTGCTCATTGGTAATATTCAACAAGTTTCCCATACTTACTAACTCACATCACGTTAGTAATTATTAAAGAAAAATAATTAATTTTTTGATTTATATTAAATTAATAACTCACATTAAATTTATTAAATCCCCAAATTTAGAAAGCATAAAAATACGGGGTATTACATACTCCCCCCCCCCCTAATAATGGAATTTCGTCCCGAAATTCGAAAAATAAGGCATACCTGGTAAGAATAAATCTGAATATCTCTCCCGCATATCTTCCTCGCGCTCCCAGGTGGATTCCTCCACATTATGATGCTCCCACTGGACCCGTACAAGTGGAACTACCTTCGACCTCAATCTCCTCTCGCTATGGTCTAGGATAGCCACTGGTCTCTCCTCGTAAGAGATGTCAGGCTATAAGTTTATCTCATCTATCGCGATGTGGGTGTGGGCCATATTATCCCGAATGTATCGTCTCAACGACGAGATGTGGAATACATCGTGGATGCGATGCAGATGCTCTGGCAGTCTCAATATGTATGGTACCGGCCCAACCCTCTCGATAATTGGAAAAGGTCCCACGTATCTCGGGGCCAATTTCCCTTTCTTCCTGAACCTCATCACTCCCTTCATAGGAGATACACGTATTAATACTTGGTCTCCCACATTAAACTCCCGGAAGAACTGTTTCGCCTCGACGTAGCTTTTCTGCTTGTCCTGGGCTACCCGAATGCGACTCCTGATAATATCGATCCTCGCGAAGGTTTCCTGAATTACCTCTGGTCCGAGCAACTTGTTATCCCCCACCTCTAGCCAACACGTTGGGGAATGACAAGTCCTTCCATACAAAGCCTCGAATGGAGCCATGCCAATCGTGAACTGATAAGAGCTATTATAAGCGAACTCTACCAATGGAAGATGTGGCTCCCAACCTCCTCCAAAGTCAAGGACACACATGCGTAGCATATCCTCTAACATCTGATTAGTACGCTCTGTTTGTCCATCTGTCTGTGGGTGATAAGCTGAACTCAACCTCAAATCTGTACCCATAGACTCCTGAAAGCTCTCCCAAAAACGCGATACGAAGATCTTGTCTCTATCTGACACAATATTCAGGGGCACCCCATGTAATCTGATAATCTCAGCAATGAACAACTGAGCATACTGACCCATGGTATAGTCCGTCCGCACCGACAAAAAATAAGCCACCTTGGTCAAACGGTCCACTATCACCCAGATGGAGTTGTGGCCCCGCTGTGATGTAGGTAACCCAGTAATAAAATCCATAGAAATACTCTCCCACTTCCACGCGGGTATTTCCAATGGCTGAAGCAACCCTAACGGTTTCTGGTGGTCCACCTTTACCAGCTGGTAGGTAGAACACTTGGACACGAACTCAGCAATGTCCTTTTTCATCCCACTCCACCAGTATTGCCGCCTCATATCCTGGTACATCTTATCTCCCCAGGATGTACAGCAAATCGGGACCCGTGAGACTGGGTCATCACTGCATGACGTAATTCTTCTCCTTCTGGGACCACCAATCTCCCATTAAACCTCAAACCCCCATCAGAACTAACAGAATAGGACTCAACACCCTCTGCTAAAATTCGTACAATCTGCTCCTGGCAAAATGGGTCTGTTATCTGCACCTGTATAACCCTCGTAACAATCTCGGGTGTCACTGTCATGATAGATATGAAGGAACGGGCTACTGCATCTTGGTGACCCAACTCTTTCCACTTTGCTTTCCATACGTCCGCTACATCGTCTACCAATCTACGGCTCAACGCATCAGCAACTACGTTGGCCTTCCCCGGATGGTACTGTATATCAAACTGATAGTCCTTCACAAACTCTAACTACCTGCGCTGACGCATATTCAGCTCTCGTTGAGTGAACAAGTACTGCAGTGATTTATGGTCAGTGAACAAGCGAAATTTCTCCCCCAATAAATAGTGCCTCCAAATCCTCAATGCAAAAACGATCGATTCCAACTCTAGGTCGTGTGTGGGGTAATTCTTCTCGTGCGGATTAAGCTTGCGGGAGGAAAAAGCTATAGCCTTCTCCTCCTGCTGAAGTACTCCCCCAAGTCCCCATAAAGAGGCATCGATCTAAACCAGGTACTCCACGCCCGGTCTAGGTAAAGCAAGGACCGGTGCTGAAGTAAGCTTGTCTTTTAGCTCATCGAAAGCCAATTGATAAGCATCGTCCCAAATATATGGCACCCCTTTGCGAGTCAGGTTCGTTAATGGGCCCGCTATTTTGGAGAACCCTCGAATGAATCTCCTGTAGTATTCGGCTAATCCCAAGAAACTACGCACTTCCGTCGGTGTCGTGGGTTGTCCCCACTCCCTCACCGCTGACACTTTACTCGGGTCAACTGCTATCTCTTGTTCAGAAACAACATGTCCCAAGAACTGCACTTCACGTAACCAGAACCCGCATTTCTCATACTTAGCATATAGCTGATGCTCTCGTAGAGTCTGAAGAACCTGCCTCAAGTGCTCGACATGCTCCTCATGTGAGTGTGAATATATCAAAATGTCATCTATGAAGACGATGACAAACTGATCCAAGAACTCTCTGAACACTCGGTTCATCATGTCCATGAATACGGCTGGAGCATTTGTGAGTCCAAATGGCATCACTCTGAACTCATAGGACCCATATCTTGTTAAGAAAGCAGTCTTTGAAACATCCTGCTCTCTAATACGTATCTGATGGTACCCCGACCTCAGATCTATCTTCGAAAAGAAAGTTGCTCCCCTTAGCTGGTCGAATAGATCATCGATTCAAGGCAACGTATACTTGTTCCCTATCGTGACCTTGTTCAGCTCCCGGTAGTCCACACATAGCCTCAGTGAACCATCTCTCTTTTTCACAAACAAAACTGGAGCGCCCCAAGGTGAGGTACTCATGGAAATGAATCCATGACCTAATAACTGCTCTATCTAATCTCGTAACTCTTGCATCTCCACCGGAGCCATACGGTATGGAGCGCGTGCTATAGGTCGAGTATCCGGCAACAAATCTATGACAAAGTCTATCTCTCGACTGAGGGGTAGGCCTGGTATCTCCTGAAATACATCAGAATACTCACGAATAAATGGGATCGAATCTAAGGGAGTCACAACCTCCTTAGAGGTATCCTCCTCTATGTAATATAAATGATCGGTCGAGCCTCCCTTTGGGAGAGGCATCGCCACTACAAACATCTCTTTCCCCGGAATGGCAAAAATAATACTCCCACCAAAACAATCTATCATGGCTCTGTAAGCTGCGAGCTAATCCATACCGATAATAACATCGTGCTCATGTATATCTAAGACTAACATGTCTGCTGGTAATACCAAGCTACCAATCTCTACCCCCACTCCCCAGCATATAAAGAAAATTAGCGATCCATTTCCCAATGGGGAGTCTACACACGTCACAGTGCTCTTTGCTGTGGCTAATAACCCTAAGGCCTTCGCAAAATGGGTAGCTATAAAATAGTGCGTCGCCCCAGTATTAAATAAAACCCGACCCATAGTACTATGGATAGCAAACATACCCTCAATCATGGGCGGTACCTGTGGAGCTACTGCCTAGTGGACGTTATAGACACGTCCGTACTGTAACTGCCCCTGCTGAACTGGAGCGGCTGGAATGGCTAGTAGGGCTGGTACCTAAGCTGGTGCTGGGAGGGAGGCTGGAAAAAGTGGCCTCTGTGGCTCATTATGGGCACCCTGCTGCTGTGGGGCCCTATCATCCTCTAGACAGTCCTGGCGCTTATGGCCATGCTTGCAGCACACAAAACATCGGCCTTTGAAATTACCTCCTCTCTGACCCTGCTGACCACAACCCTGTTTTCCGTTACCGCCCCGCCACTGGCCCTGTTGGCCGTGCTACTGACCCTGTTGTTGGCGGTGTTGGCCTCGTTGGCCCTGCTGATTAGGCTGGCCCTACTGACCCTGCCTATATCCCCCCAAATCCCTACCTAGAATCACCTGATCGGAACCGCTTGGCAGGGTCCCCCTGATGGGAACTCTGCTCATGCTGACGAGTCTTCCCTTGAGATGTCGGTGCTCCACTAGTGCCACTACCCCCTATCCTACCCTGCTGGACGGACTCTCCTGCTCGCTTGCTTCCTTGTAGATGGAAGCGGTGATCCTGACAGTGTAGTAAAGCAGTATTGAGTACATCTGTGAAGGTACTCAGAGATTGATTCCCTATAAGGTGCTGACGTATCCTCCAAGATAACCCGTCCACAAATAATAGTATTTTCTTACCCTCAGTGGGTGCCTCATCTGAAACTATAGTGAGAAGTCTTGTGAACTCCTCTTCATACTCAGCAACAGTGGAATTTTCCTGCTTCAAGTTCAGTAACTTTAGCCTCATCTCAGTTTGCACGGCGAATGGAAAATACTTGCGGTCAAACCGATCCCAGAATGACTGAATCGGGATAGTATCCCTCTCCTCCAAGGTAGTGGTGGATTCCCACCACTACAAAGCGGCCTCCACTAGCTTAAATGAAGCCAACAACTATTTCTGCACGTCTGTGCACTCATACATACTCAGATGCCTCTGTATATCTTTCTTCAATTGGCTGACGATGATGATATCTAAACTACCCAAGAACTCAGGGGGATGCGCCTTCTGAAAGGAATCCCTAACCCGCTCCCATGCTGATGGAAGTTGTGTAGGTACTGGCGCCACTGCCTGAATCTGGGGTGGAGCCTGCTGTACTACCGCCAACGCGGCATTCACCGCTTGAGCAACAATAGCGGCTACCTCATTAACATTCATCGTTCCCTGAGCCGGAGCTGCTGGTTGCTCGGCTTGGGCACGACTATCCTTTGGTGCATGTCTCGGAGGCATCTGAAATAGGGCTCTACAATAAAAACGTTAAGCTGAAAGCGAAATAAGCCATACAGATCCTAAGGACACTAGAACCTGACGCTCTGATACCACCTGTGACACCCCGCCTAATTAAATACTGGGTGATCACTCCTTTATTAAATTAAAATCAAGGTGAACAGTTGGTTCATTCTTAGCATCACTGTCGTAAAATAATCTTTTCCAATTTAAACACCCTAAATAATTAAGTTAAGTATCAAAACCATTTTAGACATTACTTTCCAAATTTTATTTTTATAAACCAACATATAAAACATTACATAATTCACAATTTAAATAATCACACAACAATTTTCCTTAACATATAATCCAAAGAATTAAACATTCAACAAATAAATACCAACATTTAAACTTAAAGGAAAACATCCTGACAGTAATAAAATCCAAAGTGTAAATACTGGAAATAAATGAATCATAATGTCCAATAAAACAACTGAATAATGGGAAAGGGCGACACATGCCCAACTAGATAAAATAAATGCTAGGAGTGGAATCAAGAAATGAGGTCGTCTAAACAAGAGGCCTGCAACTCCCACCTAACCTGCAGCGCGTTCCTTCCAAAGGATCCTATGCAAGACGCCCCTGTGGCTGGGCACCTGTAATATATACATATATATACAAGAGAGAAAAGAAAATGGAAACGGGTCAGAGCCCGATTGTAAAAACGATTTAAAATTTGTTTATCAAGTATTTAAAATGTTTACTGGCCAATGCAACAATATATTAGTGCGGCACTCCCTTGAGAAATTCTCACCTCTCTTCTAATGTGCACGCCTATCGCACTAACCTTCCCAACGGTTTAACTTATCTTATCTTAGGTTGCTGGTAAGATTTAAACTGACAAATTCAATTGAGTAAGAGGTTAATTTCATTTGATAATAAAGTTCTCATTTAATACTTATTTCCTAATAAAGTTTCACAGTATCATATTATACTTTTGAAACATATGTTCTCCAATTTAAATAATGATTCATTTTCTTACTTACCATAAACACAGTAGGTAGTTCCCAAATTCCAGAACTTAATATATATATATTAAATACTCACATAATATATATATATTCTAACGACACCCCACATAATAATTATGGTGCGGGCACACTCTACTATCTAGTCCCCGTATCACTCGTACTAAGGGAAATACAAGTTCGAAATCACTCTCGAACTGTACTAACACAAACACAAACACAAACACAAATAATATTGAGGCGAAGCATAGATTCTAAGTCTCTAAGAGGTCAGTACATGCCCACACATCTCTTAGGACCACGTCTGAACTATAGATTCGATAACCTGTACCAAAGGATTTCTATCTTCTAGGGTACGAGTCAATATTCCCCATAAAGGCTCATCGAGATAAGACTATCCCAGCGCGGTAACCTCAGGGATAGCGAGTAGTGCAGGCATGATTTTCACACGTATATAGTATATGCATAAACACAGTCATATAAATATACTACTATTACCATATCAAATTTAGGTACATCTCATAACCCATAATTATGACATTTGTCCTTATTACTCGTCATTTAGTTATCACGTATAACGTTTGCCTCATATCCTAATTTGTCGGATTATTCCAACTTATCAAGTGACACTCGTGAATTTCTATACTCCCAAGTGTAATTTTAGTAGGTACTCATTTATTTTCCAACGTAACTATCTTACGCGTCTCCTTCTTTAATACATAGTTCCATCGTCCCTTATATGTAAACATCCTCGAAAATGTGAATTTCGTCTTACATTAAAGGTTTCATATTTTTAATAAGTCCTACGGGTCTTCTTTACCTCCCAAAATATTTTAATAAGGATGTCCAAAGATTATTACACATTTAAATTAAATTCAACTATTTAGAAGGGGAATTATTAGTCTACCAGGAGGGGTCGATCGATCAATGGCAGGTATTCGATCGATCGAACCATCGATCGATCGATGCTCTATGATCGATAGATCGATCAAGCAGGTATGGCGAATTCTGCAGAAAACCAGTTACGGGTTCTATCATCCAACATCATCCAAATCCAAAGTTTTAACTCCCAAACTCCCAAACATTTATACTACAAATGTCCTAAACCCAAATGGACAATATTTAACGTAAAGCATGCGAATTTTCATCAAGATTCATGGATTAAAAGTGCCCAAATTTATACAATTCTCATGAATCTTAAAAATTTCTTTAACTTAATTCAAATCATTCTTTCTCCAGAAATTCTACTTCTAATTCATCATAAATCCTTGGTTAAACCTCTACATATGAAGGGGATTTCCAGATTATCATTTATATCACTAAAACATGAAATTTTCTAATCTCCAACATGGGTTTCTTTAATAGAACTCATCCTAATCAACCCTAAACTAACATGAATGAAGCATTAACAAAATTAAGCAAGATAAATACTTGCCTGGGGATTTTTGGTCTCTAATTTGTGCTGAAATCAGTGTGGTTATGATCCTTGCGACGTGATCTATCGTTTGGCGGCGACGGCGGCGCAAACGGAGGAGTTTTCGGCCTAGAATTCCTTGGCAAGCTCTCTCTTTCCCTCTCCTATGGCCGTCACTTGTCTTTGGTTGTTTTAAACCTAGAAGACAACCCTAGGCATCTGATATAACCCTTGTAAATTCGTGGGTTTAATTACCCAAAATTATAAAATGTCTAAAAACGCCCTCCCGGGGTACTAATTAAACCTAAAAATGCCCGAGACCCAAACTAAACCCCCGGTTATACTTTTCTGACTATCTTGACCCTTCCGGACACTTTATCACGCTCAAAACGACCATACGAGCAACTTATAATTTATTCACTTTTATTAATAAATATTTAGTCCCGACACGACACAGGCGCGTCCCGACTTAAATTTCCAAAATTGTCATTTTATTCACTCTTGACATTTAATTAAACCAATATCATATATTACTTTGCTCATTAGTAATATTCAACAAGTTTCCCATACTTACTAACTCACATCACGTTAGTTATTATTAAAGAAAAATAATTAATTTCCGAATTTATATTAAATTAATAATTCACATTAAATTTAATAAATCCCCAAATTTAGAAAGCATAAAAATACGGGGTATTACAACCAACTCAAATTAATATGTTCTTATTACACCCACTATGATATGAATTGAAATTTGTAATTAATTTAAAATCAAGTTTAACCATTTGTCTTAGGGTTCATAGGGCATGAATCTGTCGGTGTAGATGATGATTATTTGATAAAGAACATATACCCTTGTTCTTGATTTTGGCTCCCATGGTTTCTCTAATTGCGCTCACTTTTCTATCTCTCCATTGGGTTTTTCTAAAATGTATTATAGTTGTCACACCCTCTCACTGTAAGGGTTTAACAACTCGATCCCGTTTTTAGGCTTGTGGGCTTTATAAAAAGGGCCTAAACACTCTTATATGGGCTTAAATATGCCTAAAAATATCCCGCGACCCATCTACTACCCGTGGGTACTATTTTCCAACTATTTCGACCCATCCGGACTCAACCGCGCACTCGAAATTGCCATCCGAATTATTTTATGACATTCACCAATTTTGACCCCCCAATGCGACACTAAAATAATCCAAACAATTAAATCTCAATTTGCCAAATTAGATATATCCTATAATTTAAATAAACTCTCCAAATCATAAAATTCAATTTCTCCCAAATAAAATAAATTATATTTCCACCAAAAATAATTAAATTAAAAGTCCTCGAATTTACGGGGTGTTATATACTTCCTCCCTTACAAAGGAATTTCGTCCTCGAAATTAAGACAAGCCTAGTAATCCCAATCCTCGACTAGCTTCCTAATCACTTTTCCTTAGGATCACTACACATAATTCTTAAGAGAATATAGTTAACCTGGGCGCCCATACACCCTGTACCCGTGCTTAATTGCACAATTAATACCCGACTTTTACTAGCCTTAAATCACACTGTTACTTTGATCTCACAGTCCTCATATGTGCACATTAACAAAGAGACCAAACCTATGTACTAATGGCCAAAAATCTACCCCACTTCCAATGTTGGGATAAGTTTCATGTGTGGGGCATCTCGCAAAGCGAAATCCAAATAAGGAACCCCTTGATACACCACTATCTAACGTTGTCAGTTTATAAGATTCGTTAGGACCTCAATCCATAGCACGTACCCCCAAACACATGTCTCTTGACATAAAAGTATACACATCGACTCTTTATTCTACCAAAGGCAACATGCCATACCGCGCCCTTAAAATCACTAGTTTCCTTGCGCGAAAATCAATTACGAGCTATATTTACTCGCTCGATAATAAGTCTATCCATCATAAATCACATCAGTGACCCCCTACCCCTCGGGATTTCAATTAAAAATATTAACATATTATTATGTAACAAATTTTAACATATCTACTCGGATATATACGCTAGACCCTATCTCAGGTGAAACCTAGCCAAGACAATTCATACCCTCGTACCGCGAACACACAGTCTTACTATAACTATCTACTACAGCCCCAAACTTTCGCTAACCAGTTGAAACTTGGAAAAATCATCTACCCTACTCCCATAATTCTCAAAACTAGTAATATCTCGTGTAATGTAACCATTCTCTTAGTGTATCCTTCACTCTCTCGTGGTTAACACTAAAGAACTCCGCTACCCCGCTGTACTTTTATATAACATATGGCTATTACGATCAATACACCCACTAAATCCAATCTCACTCACGAATCCTAATGATAAAAATCTTAGGCTGTGACGCACTAAATGTCACTCTAAACATACCCATTCTCAACGTTTCACATTTCGAGGGACAACTTATTCCCCTTTTTCCAGAATATACCCAAAATCATTGCCTTTGTGTTTGCTCCCAAAACTGCAAGGCATCTGACTAGGTCAGACTCTAGATCCACCCAGGTGCCCATAAAGCCTATATTCCGTTCATATTTGTACAAACCTTAGATTATCACCTACATAACATATTTATCTCAAGTTTATCCCCCTCGCATTCTCGGAGTGGCTACACCATCCAGGTATTTTCGATAACCCCACCAACTTCCCGATATTGCCCCGCTTATCAACTTGTGGTGTAAATAATCCCAGTGTTTCTTTTTCACACCTCCCATCTCTAGTGGCCCTATTTCTTAGTGTCCCTCCACTCGATGTATTTTCTCCACACGTTCACTAATTATTATTAAATCTGATGTCCTAGCATCCCATGATGTTTCTCCACTCCCGACGTTTATCAAGGCCTATGTGTATAACATCTCATAGAAAAGCCCAAATGAACTTTTCCCAATACATTATTCCTCAACATTGTCAATACTCTATTTTTGTAGAACCCAAAGCATACACTCGAGACACTCGAACCCTATCCTTATACTTACAAGTCTAATTAGTGACTCCCGCGTCTCTAAAGGAGTCATATACTACTGTGCTCGCAATATCACTAAGTCCTCAGTGCTAAATTAATAACAAGTTAAATCTCTCTACTCTATAGTAACCCGACATACCCTGAATCTCACCAGTAAAAGTACCTACGCACCCGGATCCAATGTCACCAGACAATTGTACTCTGAAGCCTAATTCATAAAATATCTCCGCAAGCTCAACCCTTTTTCAGGTGAGACATCACAAAAAATAAAATATATCCTACCCTACAACAATGAACACGATAAGCTTCTTGTAACCACCCACTATTGCTCACCAGTCCATACTCAGGATAAAATCATAAACACATTATCACCTCATCATTGGATTATATTGAAAAAAAATACTCTCACAGTGTCCACACCCATTCCCCTGCATATGGAACAAAAGAGGGGCCCACTACACAATGGTAAATATTTACAACTATAGTACTATTAATAATACCTCTACAATCCCATTTCTCACACAAATTTATTACTAATACATTACCATGACTCACTCACATCACACAAAAAAAAACCCAATCATCTCGGGACAAGACTCATACTTTCAAC
Source organism: Sambucus nigra (assembly GCA_949130495.1). NCBI lineage: Eukaryota > Viridiplantae > Streptophyta > Magnoliopsida > Dipsacales > Adoxaceae > Sambucus > Sambucus nigra. Next base: position 229,293,796 of record OX422215.1, read on the forward strand.
TGCCAATAATACTCGCAGTTCAGATGGTTCCTGGACATAACACCCTCGTCCTAACCTAACCAAAAATGCCTCTAACTGTTTCCCCTGCTAGACATCCCGCTCATATCCCCTGACTCATTGTGGGCAAGATCCACCTATGTGCTTTTACTATTTACACATAAGACTCGTTGTTCCCTTCGTCTTTCTCTGGCCCCACCGACCGTGTTGGGGTTATCCTTATCATAGGCCTAGTAGTCTTGATCCTAATTGCTACCCCCATTATCCTTTGGATCCACGAGCCCCATGGGATTTATTACTGGCCTTAATATCCCTTACTGAACCCACCGTCACTTGGTAGAATTTTGATTGATATGGATCATTAATTTGGGTTCATTACTGAGTATCCCTTACCTTGGTGCCACACTAGCACTAAAAAATCCAGCCCTTCCCTTCAATTAGATTCTCTAACTCCCCTAGCTCCCTTCTCACAAGAGCATTGATACAAATCTTAAATGTATAACCTTGACAATAATGACACCAGTCATCCTATCCATGCTTGTATTTTCTAACCACGAGTCTATTATCAATTTACGAACCCTTTTGATTCTTTGTATTCCTCTCATCGGTTATGAAGTTTGCGAATTTCTTCAACTTTCCTTCACATCTGACCACTGTTCGACCCTTTTAAAAAATTACAAAAATCTCCCTTACCTCTCTATTTAACCTCTGAAGAGGATTCGTAATAATCCACACCCCAAATTCATCGTTATTCATGGAAATTTTCTCATAGATATGGTGACTTACTCCCATTACCCTATGATGCTCCTATGAGCAAACATCTTGCCTGGAGTTTTGACTTGAGTGTTACTACATTCTCCCACATGTGATCCCAATTGGATGTTTTCTATCCATTGGTAAATCACCCTTTCGGACCTTCCTCGAAATCTAGAAGATTTTCTTGTGAAAACAAAATCTTCCTCAACCCTTTCCCTTTGTCATCTACACTTAGGGTTTTAGATTTGCACCATCATCCTCCACGACGGTTCTTAGGGAAATTACTGCACTCCAGCGGTTACTCCAACTTCAATTGTATGAACAATTATCATGGTGACTCTTATCGCGTCATTATTCCTAGAAAACTCCATGGCTTCTGTTGAGTCCTCCCTCATGCAATCCTTCTAATGTTCCATGCTTGTGGTTCTATAATGTTCGATCTGCCATGCTCGATCGAAGTCATATATGAATCATATCAACTATTCTTTATAGCAGGACAACGTAAGTCTCATGCATAAAGGAATTCAACAACCCTGTAATAAGTCTCTATATCAAAGGACATTACGCTGAAACGTAATAAGCCACATAGATCCTAAGGACTCTAGAACCTGATGCTCTGATACCATCTGGTACACCCCGCCTAGTAAAATACCCGGTGATCATTCCTATATCAAATTAAACAGGAGTCTCATTTGGTTCATTCTTAGCATCACTATTGAAAACCTTTTTCAAACTTACTAACCACCTAGTATTAAAAAAGAAACGGTTCCAAGTTTTATCTTGTTATCAAACAACAACAACATGTGGAGGAATATAAGTTAAACCATTCACACAAATACAGAGTCAAACCAAAATGAAAATGAATAAATACAATCATTTCCAAGAAAACCACCGGCTACAAACCAAATACCAAAAATCTTAAACACAAGGATAATAAATGGAATTCATTAATAGGCTGGAAAAAAATAAATAATTAGGGCAACATGCCCAAATGAAATGCTGACAGCATACTACTCTAGCAATGAAATGACTAAAGCGACTAAGTCGAAATCCTGCAACATCCACATATGTCCCAGCTGCTTAACCCTGGAATAGAAATAATTATGGAGTCCCTGTGGATGGACACCTAAAAGGTTTTAAAAAATAAATATATCAAGGGTTAGAACCCAAAACATTTTGAAAATATTTAGCAAGTGTAATAAAGTGCAGTAATTTAAAATTCATGAATGCTCTTCATATTTAAGGTAGTGTCTCACTCCCTTGAGGACCGGCTCACCCTTTAACTATTGTGCACGCCTAACGCTTTTCTACATAACTCACCGAGTCACCTACCCCGTAACTTGTTCTCGATAATATCCTTCTTGTCACACTACTCTAACCTGAGTATGTTTAATATATGATTTATAAGTTATTTATCACATTAACTTAATCAATCATTTCTCATTTGGGACCATATAACACTCTCACGAGTTATATGAAATATCAATACAATTCACATCATGTATTTTACCCATATATATATAAATATCTACACCATATAGATGTATCATCATATTTAAAATATTCACACACATGCCGTAAATATATATCCACCCCCCGAGTAGACACTCACCGGATGTTCTCTAAAATGTTATTAATCCAGGTATACTCATCCACTTGGACATCCTGACACGGATAGCTCCCCGAATTAGTGAAATAAAATAAACGCAATGGAGACGGTCATAGTTCCCTCAAGAAATAAGACTGAATGATACCCAGGACGTCCCACCCCTACTTACGGACGCTATGACTTGGGGACTATACTCGCCCTGCTCCTCAAGCCAGGGGATTCGCCCACGTCATACAACCACCCATGATAGCACTAGAGGGGTAGGTATTCCAATAAATATTATTCACACAAATATTTATAAAGCACACTTATATATATATATATATATATATATATATATAATTAATCCAGGCTACTCCGTGCACAATTTACCATAATACTAGCCTAATATTCCCAAGTTTATATACCGACTTGTAATTTAAATAATTCCCACATTTATTTATTTGTCATTCGAGTTGTGTCACTTAACTAAATTGGCCGGACTCGTTTCTTCGGTCCAAAATTTCATCTGGTAGAACTTATTCCCCAATTCCACATATTAAGGGTAACACATTTTGAAGTTTGAATATTCCTTAATTTATTAGACAACCCTATAATGAATTAACTTAGCCGAAATCATACCTAAGCACTCGTAGTACTAGCCCAAATTATACACGAGTTAAAATCCCAGCTTAGACTTAATTAATCATGCAACAATTAATTTATTACTTGGCGTCACTGAACCAATATACCCGGACCCGCTCACTTGGCCCGAAAAGTTAATATTCACAATTTCTTAATCAAAATTCTCTTCAATAAGATTTGCGCACTTATTATTCTAAGGTTCTTAAATTACCCAATTAAAACCTCAATTTCCTTTATGAAATCTCCCTAATTAATTCACTAAGGTTTTTCTCATATAAATCTCAAAATAGACATGGATATACGCTCCAAATCAAACCCAAGTCAAACCGTAAGAGGGAGAAGGTGCCGCCGAACTTAGCATGTCATTCGAACCATCATGCCAGTCGTTCGAATGACTCAAGCCGTCGTTCGAACCAAACCCAGGTCATTCGAACGACCCTGGATTTCCCTTCCCCTTCATATTCAACCAATTTGTTTCGCCATTGACGACTTCAAGAAAACCCAGTTGCTTCGATTCTTCGTATAAGCCCAAAAACTCACACCAAACCTAGTTTCGAGATCCCCAATCTTAATAGCGATACCCTCATAGATCGAAGATTTCTTACTCAAAATTCCAAACCCTTTACATTTCATAAATCTAACTTATCGAAACCCATATTTGGATATCAAACCAACTCAAATTCATATGTTCTTATTACACCCATTAGGATGTGAATTGAAATCTACAATTAATTTAAAATCAAGTTTAACCATTTGTCTTAGGGTTCATAGGGCATGAATATGTTGGTGTAGATGATGATTATTTGATAAAGAACACATACCCTTGTTCTTGATTTTGGCTCCCATGGTTTCTCTAATTGCGCCCACTTTTCTCTCTCTCCATTGTCTTTTTTTAAAATGTATTATAGTTGTCACACACTCTCACTGTTAGGGTTTAATAATTCAATCCCGTTTTTAGGCTTGTGGGCTTTATAAAAATGGCCCAAACACTTTTATATGGGCTTAAATATGCCTAAAAATACCCCGAGACCCTTCTACAACCCATGGGTAGTCTTTTCCAACTATTTCGGCCCATTCGAATTCAACCGCGCACTCGAAATTGTCATCTGAATTATTTTACGAGATTCTCCAATTTTGACCTACAAATGCGACACAAAAATAATTCGAACAATTAAATCTCAATTCGCTAAATTAGATAGATCCTCTAATTCAAATAAATTCTCCAAATAATAAAATTTAATTTCTCCCAAATAAAATAAATTATACTTCTCCCAAAAATAATTAAATTTAATGTCCTCGAATTTACGAGGTGTTACATACTTCCCCCTTACAAAGGAATTCCGTCCTCGAAATTAAGACAAGTCTAGTAATCCCAAGCCTCGACTAGCTCTCTAATAACTTATCCTTAGGATCACTACACATAATTATTAAGAGAATATAATTAACCAGGGTTCCCACACACCCTGTACCCATGCTTAATCGCATAATTAATACCTGGCCTTTACCAGCCTTAAATCGTACTATTACTTTGATTTCATAGTCCTCATATGTATATATTAACCAAGATACCAAACCTATGTACTAATGACCAAACATCTTCCCCACCTCCAACGTTGCACCAAGTTTCATGCGTGGGGCATCTCGCAAAGAAAAATCCAAACAAGGAACCCCTCGATACACCAATATCTAACGTTGTCTGTCGTTGAGATTCGTTAAACCTCAATCCATAGCACGTACCCCAAAACACCTGTATCTCGACATAAAAGTGTACACATCCACCATTTATGCTACAAAAGACATCATGCCATATCACTCCCTTACTATCACTAGTTTCCTTGCACAAAAATAAATCCCGAGCTATATCTCCCCGCTCAACAATAAGTCTATCCACCATAAATCACATCAGTGACTTCCCTACTCCCCGGGGTTTCAATTAACAAGGTTAACATATTATTATCTAACACATTTTAACATATCTACTCAAATATATACGCTAGACCTTATCTCAGGTGAAACCTAGCGAAAATAATTCATACCCTGGTACCGCGAATACCCAGTCTTACTATAAGTATCTACTATAGCCCCAAACTATCACTAACCAGATCAAACTTAGAAAAATCATCTACCCTACTCCCATAATTCTTAAAAGTAATAATCTCTCATGTAATGTAACCATTCTCTTAGTGTATCCTCCACTCTCTCATGGTTAACACTAAAGAACTCCGCTACCCCGCGATACTTTTTTATAAAATATGGCTGTTACGGCCAATGCACCCACTAAATTCGTCTCAGCCGTGAATCCTAGTGATAAAAATCTTAGGTTGTGACGCACCAAATGTCACTTTAAACACACCCACTCTCAATGTTTCACATTTCGAGGGACAACTTATTCTCCTTTTTCAAAAATATACCTAAAATCATTGCTTTGCGTTTGCTCCGAAAAATGCAAGGCATCTAACTAGGTGAGACTCTAGCTCCACCCAGGGTGACCATAAACCTTACATCCCATGCATATTTGCACAAACCTTAGACTATCACCTACGTAAAATATTTATCTCAAGTTTATCCCCCCCTCGCATTCCCGGCATGGCTACACCATCTGTGACAACCCGCTCACCAAAATAAGGGGTGGCCAACCCAATACTCCAATATAACAGAATCATAGATGGAATCATTCTCAGCATCACAATAAAATATAGAGTATCCAGGATAACCACCCAATACTTCAGAAAATGGGTTGTCAAAAATTTTGAATTTAAAGTAAATAAAGGAAAACAAACGACCCATTTCCTGAAAAGATAGGGGAAACCCCAAGAGTATATATATAAAATAACAGCAAGTAAGATAAAGGACCGAATAATGCTGTCGGTCCACAGAATCTACAACAATATTGAATAATTCAATAATTTATATAATACATTTCATTAGACATTTACAAAAGCTTGGGCCTCTCGCCCGAATAAAGAGACCCGATCATAGCAAGAATGCAAAAATGAAAACATTTATACCAAATGTCCCGTAATACCCGCAAAGCATCACGGCTCACCGAAAACATCGGAATAGGAATTCAAATCAGGCATCCTTGCGGCGGAGTACCTGAGCGGAGACAAGATGCATATGCAACAAGAAATGTAAACGGGTCAGGGCCTGGTTCTATATGATTACCAGATGAATAAAGAGTATGACAGTTACGAATAATAAGTCATGAAGAAAGAAAATAAGCAGCTACCTACACAGTTTAAAACATAATCTTAAGCAGGAAGATTAAAAGAAGTAACATTAAACTAAAATCTTCATCGTATGTACCAATTATCTCATATATCTTTTCCTTAACAGGAAGTATATATATAATCACAATCTTTTGCTCTTTATGGCAAATTTTATCTCAATTTTACCTTTTGTAAAAATCCTTTCCTTATCAGGAAAATAATCATTTTCAAATGCTCTTTGTGGCATTCATATTTTCTCTTTGTGACACTTCATCATGCTCTTTATGGCATATCAAATACATCAAGTCCCACTTGATTATGAACTGTTATATTTATATACACATAACGAATTCTAAGACCGCCCGTCCGGGTTTCCCCACTGTGCGCCCCCCTAAATGACCATCATCTTCCAGGGCCTATCATAAGACAAGCTGGGCACCTATATCGCAAGACGTCGGGAAGCGGCCATGTGCATGCGGGGTAGTCAAGACCACACCCGGAATCTCCTACCCATCGCAGAAAAATATACAACAATAAGCGCTCACATGGCCTATGGACTATATCCACCCTGCGTTAATTTGTCAGGAGGCATCACCTCGCGCGCGAACTTCCCTTATGATGTCATTTAGAGAGGTGTGTTTAAACCATTTTATTTATCATTTCAAAATCAAGTAAATTATCATTTACGAGTTTCATGATTAAGTAAATTATCATTTACTAACATTAATACCATTTCCATTTCATTTCATTTCCATGTATATGTTTCATTTTATCCGAAACCATTACTATTTATTTCTTGTGAATAATATAACTTTTTATCCGTAGCCATGCAATAAATTATATCGTTGCTACAACCTCAAAGGAGTAATTGAAACTCTTAATTACCTCCAAACATTGTAGGGTATTATTTTAAAACCCCAATATTATCATACCTCAAAGGAATGAATGAACTTTCAATTTATACTCCCAACTTACTTTTATGGTGTTAATATAAACCATCAAGATCAATGTAGCTCTATTGAGCTCCAAAAGTCTCCCAAACATAACTCTAGGAATCCTAGTTCCTTAATAATTAACTAGAAAAAGAATGCCCTAACATCAATTGGCATAACCCCGAAAAAGTCCCCACATAACCCATTCCCAGCGTAGGGAAAGTAACTAACTCAATTAATACTCTAGGACACTTAGTTTACTTCATTAAAGAAGGTTCCTAGGCCCTAGAATTAAAGAAAATGAATTGGGACAAAACTAAGAAAATCACTCAAAATGCAGGGCTTTCGAATCGATTCGCCCTAAGGCCGAATCGATTCGGCCCTGCAGATTTGCCCAATTTGGGCTACGAGTTTAAGAACCCTAGAAATCCCAAAATCCTCAAATCCTTAATTTCTTCCAACATCAACAACAATTATTGTTGCCCAATCATTTCTACACAATTTCTAACTAATATTTTCTCCTCTAATCAAATTAGAACATAGATTAAGGGTTATACACTAAAAACACCCAAAACCCATAAATGGTTTAAATCTCCAAAAACCTAACTATACATGCAATTTATCACATTAAATCAATATCTAGCAAGTAAGAAACTTGCCTCGAGTTCGTAGTCTCAGATTTTCCTCCGGTAGCAACAATTTTCGGCCTCAAATCTTTATTTCTCTCTCTTTTCTCCATTTCCCCCAACTCTCTCTTCTCTCTCTCTCTCTCTCTCTCTCTCTCTCTCTCTCTCTCTCTCTTTCTCTCTCTCTCTCGGCTTCTAACACAAGATTAAGAAAAAAAAGGGGTGGGGGACTTATACGGGTCTTAAAACATAATTCCCCTCTTTTAAATGTTGATACACCATTAAAATGACTCGTAACCACATAATTGAGTCATAATCCGTTAAAAATGCCCAAAACTCAAAAATATAACTTGGCACTTATTTTGACTATCTCGACTATTCTAAAAACAACCGCACCCCCTATTTTGGCATTCGAAATATTGTGAACTATTTTTATGTTCCAAGTTCATTTCACTACATTAATTATACTCTAATTTATATAAGAGTCATAACCGTCGTTTTACATATAACGACGTAATAAACCACAATATAATGCTATTTACCTTCTCATAACGGTAAATAGACACACCATAGTAAATATTATCCCTTAATATCACGGGAAATAATATTTACTCTAACTTTCCCTATTTTATAAAATTAGTCCATCAGGAAAAATAATATAAAATAATCGCTCAACAGCCTGAATTATTACATACTCCCCCACTTAGAAGGTAATTTTGCCCTCAAAATTCAGGTGAACCCCATAATCATATAGAGGGTATACTATTCCAAACTATCGTTATATCATTCTTAGCAAACCCCTCAGCAGTGCGGCGTCCCCTTTGGACTCGGACTAAGGTCATCACTATTCAATCTTAGTCTACCTTCTTCGTGCTCTAACATAGCACCAAATCATTCCTCCTGAACTATCGATCCTACCTTTCTACTACGGGAGGAGATACCTACACATCTCGGCACAAATTTCTTTTCTTCCCGAATCACTTTATAACCTTTCCAGGGAATAACTATACTAACATATAATCGCTTAACCCCAACACTACTTAACTTCTATTCGCATTGGCGTAGCCCTTGAAAGTATGCGACTCAATGAGCCCCATCACTTCGTTTAAGTTGAACATACCCATTCAAGGTATGCCCTCCAACATTTGGTTAACTTTCTCCATTCATTTATCCACTTTTGGGTGGTAGAATATACTCCATTTCCATATGATTCCCATTTCTCTTTGGAAACTTTACCAATAATCATGACCGTTGCAATATCGACAATTCGATAAGAATGTCCACAGACATACCCGTTTTCACTCCACACCACTCTCTTAACACGAGTAGGTGAAATGGTCAATTACGGACATGAATGCTCTTGATATAACATCCTCTCGGTTAAGCTCGTTCCACTAGGATTTCTATGTCTCAACTAATCTCTCCGATGGGTTTTCTACTCGATGCATCGGCTACCCCATTTGCATTTCCTTACCAAAAAGTGAATATCCAATTGAGAGTCCTTTACGAACTCCAAACACCAACTCTATTCCTCCCACAACATATTGTCCCTCTATTTCTTTAAGGAGAATATTACCACTATGAACTTTAAATCAAGCGGGGGATAACACTTCTCACAAGATTTAAGCCTGTGAGACGCATAAACAATGGGTTCATGCTCCCGTATTAATTCTTCCTGTTCCTGGCAAAGACTCGTTCGTTAAATCCACTCTCGATCTTAACAACACGAGTGCAGGAGTAAAAGTCAACTCATACTTAAACTCCTCAAAAATTAGGTTACCGACGTAACGCTCTATCTAAGAGAGGACTCACCTTCTATGGCCTAACCTTTCGAATCACTCGAGATCCCACACTTCTAACTCTGGGGACCTGATCCTACTTAGAGTTAACCCACAACCCTATTGTGGTAAACTCCCTACTGCTTTCCTAATACAACGTCGCATGCCATAAGGGCCTTACGTCCTAATAATCCTCAGGTCGATATATATCCTAATCAAGTCATATAAGTATAATACTAATTATATGCCTAGTGTCCAAGACCTTTCCCGACTTCCGACATTCGCTCGATTTCATGCGTGGAACGTCTCAGCGAGGCGAAATCCAAATAAGGAACCCTCCCGTTATACTACTACCTCACATCGTCGGTCGTCGAGATGTAACGGTCGAAGACACATAATCGGTATCGCTACAATCCTAACTCGTAACCCTACCAATGCACTTCTACTTCTAAGTCTTACCATTTCAATTAACTGAAAATTTAACTAATCTGGCATTTACTTTCTGTAACATGCCACAAATGATTTATCCCAATATACATACATACATACATACATACATCTTTTTAAATGGCCTTCTCATTAAGGCATAACCATAAGTCTCAATTTGACTTTCATATCTTAGTCTCCCCCACATCGATAAAAGGGAAGGACTATATACAGTGCTTATATCTCACACTTTAACTCAGCCCTTAATCACTCAATTACATGATTCTCGGCTAAACCTTCCAACCCAGCATCTTAACATTAAAATAAAATGAAATAATATCATATCTCCACTCCCAATGTCGTTAAGGTTCATGCGTGGAGCATCTCGCAAAGCGAAATCCAAACAAGGAACCCCTCCGATACTTTATTACTTAACTTTGTTAGTGGCGGAGATAAGGCAACATCATACATGCAAAATGAATAAAATGAAAAGAAAATCCTTGCATACCTTAAACCACCTCTATAAAGTCTCAACCTGTATCCAGGAGAGATATTATAGAGCCACTAGTTCCACGTTGAAACTAGACATAGGATATCCTCACGATTCATTCGTTTGCTATCGCCCCAACTAAACCAAAATATCTCTACTCTTATAATACATATAATACAAGTAGCACAAACCACACATATACATTTAAATTACCAACACCCGATTTATAATGAGTGAGGGAAATACATAACTTCCCTACTATGGAAGCCATATAATTACATCGATAGTGCCACAAGATCAATATACACACCCGAATCTAGGGTAAATACCATACTACTCCATCTTATCATATGGGACACACCACCCTTAACTAAGGTGGAATTCCCGCAAACATCCTTGCCAATCTCCTTGGACACTACTAATGGTTCAGAGACACAATATTCTAGTCTTATATGAACCAAACTACTTCCATCTATGCCCCCAACTAGGCACCCTTTTCTTGCCCCTGTTCTCCAAAAGACAAGATCAAAATGCGTGGTTCTACATTCCACGTCAGAACTATTTCTACATATCTAGCCACCAAAAAATTACCGCGTAGTTCCCTTAACTTCCTTAACAAAAGAGAACACGCTCCCGACCTCCCTTTCTTTGTACCAATAAGTCTTCCCCGGGTGGATGACCACCGATGGGGTCTCACGAACACTACTTTTTTAGAAGTGTTACCAACACTTACTTGTGAGCTTATCATTCCACTGAAGGTCTCTCTCTCTCCTTGTACCAACGTTATTTTGGTGCATAGTTTCCTTAACCGTAACACCCTTTATTCACTGTCGGCCTCTAACCGAACCTCGCGTGAATACTTGAGAATCTACTTCCTCCTCATTCCTAATATTCTAGAGAAACTCGCTGTTAAAATGTCTACCGGGCTTCTCTATGAGCAAAACTTCCTGCTCCTTTAAAATATCGCGACTACCAATTCCGCTACTTCAACCTTACTCCTATTGGTGAAAGATTTTCTTCAAATCCTTGCACCTGGGCACTTCCATACCCCTTTGTAGGCCAAAACTCTTGGACCATATGTTCCCACCGAACGAGGTTACTCCTCCTTCATCTGACTTAACTTCAACATGTAGTCCTTATCAAGGACTTTTTAACTCCAAAACATACCGTTGCTAGAAATTACAAACTTAGTACCACTCTCTACTGGCAGCGGTACTTGGAAAAACTATATCAACTGCACTTAGTAGTCGTGGTAGAAATATAAGATACTGCTATTAAGGGAGCGACCTCTAAAGCGACCCTCATCCCCGACTACAGCTTATAGCTCTTAATAATCCCATCTCATGACGCCTTCACGACGGCCTTCTTTGACGCCCTTCATCTGTCGACTTGCAAATCTCACACGAACGCGCAAACGATTTTCAGGGTTCTCATATCATAACAGGAGAAAGAAACCTCACAAGAGAAATCAACGATCTAAATCTTAAGGCTCTATATCATATCAGAAGTAACGCTGAAAGCGTAATAGCTCGACACAGATTCCTAAGGACTCTAGAACCTAATGCTCTGATACCATCTGTGATAACCTGCTTAATAAAAAAATGGGTGGCCAGCCCAATACTCTAATAATCATAGGAATCATAGATGGTCCATTCTCAGCATCACTGTCGATTAAAATAATAGTACGAGATAACCACCAATCATTTTAGAAAATGGACCGTCAAATTTTAAATTTTGTAAATAAAAGAAAAACACTTAGACAATCCCATTTGCAAAAACGGTGGATATCAAAAATCAACAGATAAAAGAAAGATTATATAATAAATAATAACTGAATAAACTTTCGGTTAACAGACCAATACAATAGTTACATCGAGTATCACAATATAAATATCACATTGTAATAAATGAGTACAAAGCATGGGCAACACGCCCGAGTAAAAACTGAATGTAACTAGAGTACAATGGAAAGAAGCGTCTATAACAAATATCCTACAACATTCGCGATATGCTATAGCTCCATGACAACTGGAATGGAATGTCAATACGGGTGTCCTCACAGTAGAGCACCTGAACGGACAAATAGTTGCATGCAAAACAAGAAATATATACAGGTCAGGGCCCGATTTGATATGATTACTATGTGAGTAAAATGCATGATAGTTTAGTGCGTAATTCTCTCGCAATTAACATAATACAGTTTCTCACCTCTCACTCTAAAAGCACAACCTAGCGCAATATCAATGATGATGCTTAATGAATCATATAAGCATGGGAGAACTCATCTACCAAATACTCTAATTAACCCAAAGTACTAAGGGCTAACTTCTCCCCAGTCTCAACACTATGCCCTGTTCGTGCGTGGGGTGTCTCGCGAAGCGAAATCCAAACAAGGAGCCCCCGATACACTACTACTAGGCAAGGTTGATCATCAAGATCCATTAGACCCTCAGCACGTAATTAGTATATACATATTCGTCTGATTATGTAAACATAACGAATTCCTCTTTATCTTTCATATAAATGCCATTTTACACTTCCGGTTATATCTTCCGGAATGAGAATTCACTTTATGGAATATTTACCAATTAATTTTTATTTCAAACTTTCTTTACCAACTTTATTTCCTTTATTCCATCCAGGAAAATACATATTTAAAAGGAAGTTTTATTAACATAAAAATGCTTTTCTTTCATTTCATATCTTCCATTTTCCTTCTTCCATCCGAAAAATGTATTCAAATTCCCATTTCCTTTCTTCCATCCGGGAAATGTATTTAAAGCCATTTTATTATCATAAAATGCTTTAATCACCAATAATATCCCACATTATTGTCAATAGTTATATATCATATTATATAACGTTCTCTTAGATCGCCCGTTCGGGTTTCCCCAATGTGCGCGCCCCTAAATGGCTATCATCTTCCAGGGCCTATCATCAACACAACCTCGGATCCTACCGAAACGTCGGGAAGCGTCCATATGCCTGCGGGAGAGTCATAACCACACCAAAAATTACCTCACCATCGCAGAAAAATATACAATAAACGCTCATATGGCCTAGGGATATATCCACACTGCATTCATTAGCCAGGGGGCTTCATAACACGTGCGCAACTTCCCTTATGATAGCGATTTAGAGAGGTGTGTAATCATAAATTAACATTTATGAAAATCATTTTTCCATTTTGAAATCATTCACTTTTACATTTCTCAAAATCATATGTTCATTTTCATTAGTACCACATTTTAGAATATGCATTTCTTATTCTTAGTGTCATATTTTATTAATGACCTAAGACCCGAAGTGCCATTATCCTTAAACTAGCCTCCAAGAGTTCAACACAATATCCTAAATCATCAAAGTGAGTCTCCCCCAATAATTGACTCCTAAAAGTCCCACATTATCATTTTATCTCCCATTTATTTTTAGGTAAACTTCCTATATGATACGGATATTAACCTACACAAACTAGCCCTCGGGTAAGTCCAATTATCCTCATTTTAGCCTAGGACATTAGTCTACCCAAAACAACCCTCTAGGACTCCCCATTAATTCCCAAAGGAAGGTTCCTAAACCTTGAACTTAAAAGAAAAGGGCTAAAATAAAACTAGGAAAAATCTCACAAAAACAGAGCGAACCGATTCGCCCGAAAAGCGAATTGATTCGGTGAGTAAAACCAACTTTTTGCCTCAAACGAATCAATTCGGCCCCAACCCAAATCGATTCGGTTTCTTCAGACCTGTATCCTTCCCCTCATCCGAATCGATTCGCCCTAAAGTTGAATCGATTCGGCCCTACAAATTTGCCCAATTTGGGCTACGGGTTTAAGAACCCTAGAAATCCCAAAATCCTTAATTTCTTCCAACATCAACAACAATTATTGTTTCCCAATCATTTATACACAATTTCTAACTAATATTTTCTCCTCCAATCAAATTAGAATAAAGATTTAAGGGTTATACACTAAAATCAGAACAAATATTTAAGGGTTATACACTAAAATCACCAAAACCCCATAAATGGTTTAAATCTCCAAAAACCTAACTATACATGCAATTTATCACGTTAAATCAATACCTAGCAAGTAAGAAACTTGCCTCGAGTTCGTAGTCTCGTATTTTCCTCTGGTAGCAACAATTTTCGGACTCAAATCTTCATTTCTCTCTCTTTTCTCCATTTCTCCCAACTCTCTCTTTTCTCTCTCTCTCTCTCTCTTGGCTTCTAACACAAGATTGAGAAAAAAAAGGGGTGGGGGACTTATACGGGTCTTAAAACATAATTCTCCTCTTTAAATGTTGATACACCATTAAAATGACTCGTAACCACATAATTCAGTCATAACCCGTTAAAAATGCCCAAAACTCAAAAATACAACTTGGCAGTTATTTTGACTATCTCGATTATTCTAAAAACAACCGCACCCCCTATTTTGGCATTCGGAATATTGTGAACTATTTTTATGTTCCAAGTTCATTTCACTACATTAATTATACTCCAATTTATATATGAGTCATAACCGTCATTTTACATATAACGACACAATAAACCACAATATAATGCTATTTACCTTCTCATAACGGTAAATAGACAAACCATAGTAAATATTATCCCTTAATATCACGAAAAATAATATTTACTCCAACTTTCCATATTTTATAAAATTAGCCCATCAGGCAAAATAATATAAAATAGTCGCTCAACAACCTGGGTTGTTACAAAAAGGTCACCTTAGGCATTTTTGTTTTGATCTTGGAAAAAGTTCTAGGAAGTTTATGTCTAGTGTTCCCCTGATTCCTAAATTCCCCACGCGACGTTTCACATCTATTTGGGTTAGGAAATCACTTTTAGAGGCGCTAGATTTTAGACAATTTGATTCCCGTTTTCTTGCACATGATTCTTCTCTTACTACATCATATAGATGATTGTGTTTGCATGTTTGTCATACACTAGTTATGGTTTCATGATATATATTTGCTAGTATGTTGACATATACTTTTTGTATAAATTTTTGTTTGTGAAATTTTTTGAAAAATACAAAAAGATTTTATTTTGAAATAATTTTTGAAAAATCCAAAAAGATTTTTGTATTTTTTTTGCACCTTTTATGGATCGACCATTAGGATGACCGAGTCACAACATCATTCCATTTTTCATGTGACAAATTGATAGTGTTTTGAGACAATATATCATGTCATCTTTGTGCTTTATAATGTTTGGAGTCATTAAGATGTAATTAAGTATTACTTCCTACATGTTTGACTCATGTTTTCCTTTATTGCACACATGCACGGATTTCTTTGATTTTTGTGCTTGTCTTATCACATGTTGGTTGGGTGTTTTCACTTCAATCCTGTCCTTAAAAAGAACCAAGCGTGATAAAACTTGACAAGAAAGTTGTGCATGTAAGAGCCGTTTATGAGTTTGTGTGCTTTGTTTGAAAATGGTGAAGGGCTACGAAAGATTATTTTTTATCCTTTGCGATTAAGCCGCCGTTTAAATTGGACCTAGAAAATTGAGGAATTTTATTATTCGGGGTCCAAAGAGATTTAAAAGAGAGCGAATAAATTAAAGGCAATAAAAATAAATTCATGCCAATTATGGGCCATTTAGGTTTTCGCACCAATTCTCCAAAGTTTGAGAATTTAGTTTATACACCTCTAAAAGAAAATATATTTGAGGGAGTTTGGCTGAAGAATTTAAAACGGGTTTGCACGTCCTTGAAAATCTTGAAAAAGTGCTAAATAGTTTTGGACGTTATTGGTGTGAAAATCACTTTGACTTTGATTTGTTGATTTGCAAAAGACGATGTCATCTAAATTCAACATTTTTTACACCTAAAAATACTTTTGATGTTCATTCGTTAAGGGTACACGTATGCATCGTGCACATATGATTGATTGAGTTTATTTACCTATCGAATGTGCTCACACCCATTCATTCCATTTTCATGACTTGGTTATTTTAGTTTAAATCCATGGTGTGATTTTTAGTATCTTATTTATGTATGAAAAATTTGAGAAATCAAAAATAGTTTGTGAATTTTTTGAGATACTCCTTTGCATGCGCGTAGCTTGATCCACATGTTTTCTATGCATTTTATCGTGACACTCTATGTTTTGATTTTTTCTTCTTATCTGTCTATTTGGGGACATCATAAAAACGGGGAGAAAGAATTATCATGTTATGGGAGAGTTTTTGCATTATGGGAGAGATTTGATTTGCTAATGATTTACTAAAAACCTTCGTTAGTAAATCATTAGTAACATGATAATTAGTAAATCAAATCTCATGTGTGTAGGTACAAAGATTGAAGATCATAATGTTGCAAACCCTGATGAGAAAATATCTGAGAGTTTTGATGTTGAAGAAAAATTTGAGAACTTGTAAATTTTACCTTTTTAGTTTTGGGATTCATGGGAGGGTAGATTTGTATAGGCTTTTTGGTATTTAATAATTTGGATGTTTTTATGTATGTACCGGCATAGACATAGGGGGATATTTGTAAGGACATATTTTTTATAAATGTCTGTCACAATTTGTTATGTCATATACCGCTACAATCGTCGAAGAATTGTAGAAGTTTTCATCTACAAAAGACGAATCTGAATTACAAGTTGTCTTCAAAATTCAAGCCCAACAATATGATCTTTGGTAAGATAATGTTTTAAAGTTTCATTTACATTTCATATTAAGAGTGTTGGGATATTTTTAAAAGGAGTTTTAAAAAAGTTTTTATTTAAAAATGTTTTTTGTTATAAAGGTTGTTAACTGTTTTAGAAAGATGTGTTTTTTTGAAAAGTTTGAGAAAATTTCTAAGGCAGCAAACATACCTGGGTTTCGACGCCAAGGTCATTCAAGCGAGATCACCATCTCATTCAAACGACATTAAGATGTCGCGCGTAGTCATTCAAGCGACACGCATATCTCGTTCGAGCGAGATGGGTTTCTCGTTCGAGTGACGCAACTTTTCGGCTGCCACACTGACCTCATGTTTATCCTTTGACCAACTCAAAATTTCATATAAAAAGGATGTCAGCCCTTTGCTTTCAACGTGGAGAAAAATTTTCAACCTTAAAGAGTTTTATCCTTTGAAAACTTTTGTTTTGTTTATCTGCACATAATTTAATTCAATACCTTTGGCAGAAAGTTTTTCTCCAACAATTTAAGGGTTCAAATATTTGTTTTGTTTACAATTCACAAAAAATCCCAATTACTTTTATGTGAGTTGTTTTGTGGAACCCAAGAACCTATTTTTCTTTGGTTTATTCTTTGTGCGAAAAACTCTACAACCGACAACTGCGTGCTTTTATGGAGGGAGTCCTTATAAAGTTCACTCTTGTGGAGAAGTCGTTTCTCTTCTTCATTGCTGACCACCGGGAGTTCTTGTGGGAGATTCCAATCGACGTCATTTCTAGTCATTACTTTGGAGGTTTGACGAAGACACCGTGTGTTACACTTGTGATCAGGTTGTATGTAAGTCAATGGTCTTGTAATTTCTTCAAAGTTCTAGAAATAAAAAGTTTTTCCCTTCGGGGATTTTTTCTGAATATTTGTGCCACATGCTTTATTTATTTATGGGTTGGCACACGCACACACGTTGTTGCAAGTTTAGGGGCTTATTTAAGTTTGTTTAAAAATATACTCTAATTAAATAAGTGTGCTGAATTAGAAATTTGCAAATTTAATCAATTATCACATAGTCACATTTTTCACAAATTGGTATCAGAGCTTATTTAAGCGATCACCACTTTTACAAATTGGTATCAGAGCGGGTTACGCTAATTTATCGCGTGATCCTGATTTTTCAAGGGTTTATTTTTTTTAAACAATTTGACCTCCACGTCGTCAAATTGGTATCAGAGCAGGTTGTGCTAATTTATCGCGTATTCCTATTTTCCGCAAAATTTGTGCAATATTAATTGTTTTAAAAAAAATCAGTTTTGTGAGAAATCATAATTTTTCGATGGAACACTTATGTAATCGGATGACCCCCTTTGATGTCACATGCTTTATTTATTTATGGGTTGACAAGGTTAGGGGCTGATTTAAGTTTGTTTAAAAATAGACCCCAATTAAATAAGTGTGCCGAATTAGAAATTTGTGAATTTAATCAATTATCACACAGTCACGTTTTTTAAAAAACACTCGGGACACTCAAACCTTTCCCCTATACTCACAAGTCTAATCAACGACTTTCGCATCTCTAAAGGAGTCACATATTACTGTGCTCGCAGTATCACTAAGTCCTCAGCGCTAAATTAATAACAAGATAAATCTCTCCATTCGATGGTAACCTGACATACCCTGAATCTCACCAGTAAAAGTCCTTACGCACCGGGATCCAATATCACTAGACAACTGTACTCTAAAGTCTCATTCATAAAATATCACTGCGAGCTCAACCCTGTTTTAAGTGAGACATCATAAAAAATAAGATATATCATACCCTAGAACAACGAACATGATAGTCTTGCTGTAACCGCCCATCATCGCTAACCAATTTGTACTCAGGATAAAATTATAAGCACATAATTACCTCATCATGGGGTTATCTTGAAAAACATACTCTCTCAGTGTCCACACTCATTCCCGTCCATGTGGAACAAAAGAGGGCCCCACTACACAACGATAAATATTTACAACTATAGTACTATTTATAATACATCTGCCAAACTCGTTTCTCATGAGAATTTAGTACTAATACATTACCGTGACTTGCTCGCGTCACACAAAACAGACCCCAATCATCTCGGGACAAAACTCATACTTTTAATTACCAATAATAATCGCAGTTCAGATGGTTCCCGGATATAACACCCTCGTCCTAACCCAACCAAAATTGCCTCGAATTATTGCCCCTGCTAGACATCCCACTCCTATCCCCTGACTCGTTGTGGACAATATCCAACTATGTGCTTTTACTCCTTACCCATAAGACTCGTTGTGCCCTTTGGCCCCACCTGCCGTGTTGGGGTTATCCTTATCGCGGACCTAGTAGTCTTGATCCTAATTGCTACCCCCATTGTCCCTTTGGCTCCGTGGGCCCCATGGGACATGTTGCTGGCCTTAACGGCCCTGATTGAACCGACCATCACTTGATATAATTTTTATTGATCTCGGTCATTAATTTGGGTCCTCTAGTGAGTATCCCTTACCTTGGTGCCTCACTAGAACTGAAAAATCCAGCCTTGGCATTTGGTTAGATTCTCTAACTACTTTTTCTCCTTTCTTATGAGAGCATTGGTACAAATCTTAAATGTACAAATTGACAATAATGACACTAGTCATCCTAGATGGATCTCCTATTCACACTTGTATTTTCCACCCATGGATCTATTATCAACTTACGAACCCTTTTTGGTTCTTCGTATCCCTCTCATCGATTATGAATTTTGCGAATTTCGTCAACTTTCCTTCACATCTGGCCACTATCCGTACCTTTTGGAAAATTATGAAAATCTCTCTTACCTCTCTATTTAACCTCCGGAGAGGATTCGTAATAATCCACACCCTAAATTCCTCGTTATTCATGGTAATATTCTCATGGCTATGGTGACTGGCCCCCATCACCCCATGCTACTCCTATTAGAAAACATCTTTCCCATAGTTTGGACTTGAGTGTTACTACAATCTCCTATATGTGATCCCAATTGGATGTTTTCTATCCATTGTTAAATTACCCTTCCGTACCTTCCTTGAATTCTAGCAGATTGTTCTTCTGAAAAAAAAATCTTCTTCGACCCTTGCCCTTTGTCGTCTACACTTAGGGTTTTAGCTTTGCACCATCATCCTTCACGACAGTTCTTGGGGAAACTACTGCATTCTAGTGGTTACTCCAACTTCAATTTTTCAAACAATTATCAAGGTGACTCTTATCACATCACTGTTCCCAAAACACTCCATGGCTTCTGCTGAGTCCTCCCTCCTATAATCCCTTTAATGTTCCACGCTTCTTGTTCTATAATGTTCGATTTTCAATGCTCGAACGAAGCCATATATGAATCACATCAACTATACTTTATAGCAGGAGAACGTAAGCCTCATATGTAAAGGAATTCAACAACCACCCCATAATAACGCTCTATATCAAAGGATTATAAGTTGAAACGTAATAAGCCTCACAAATCCTAAGGACTCTAGAACCTGATGCTCTGATAGCATCTGGGACAACCCGCCTAATAAATAATAGGTGATCAATCCTAAATCAAATTAAATAGGAATCTCATTTGGTTCATTCTTACCATCACTGTCAAAAACCTTTTTCAAACTTACTGACCACCTAGTATTCAAAAAGAAACAGTGCCAAATTTTATCTTTTTATCAAACAACAACAACAATATGTGGAGGATTAAAAGTTAAACCATTCACAAAAATACAGAGTTAAAAGAAAATGAAAATCAATAAATACAATCCTTGCCGAGAAAACCACCGGCTACAAACTAAATACCAAAAATTTAAACCACATGGATAATAAACTTAATACATTAACTGACTGGAACAAAAGAAATAACTAGGGTGACATGCCCAAATGAAATACTGACTGCATCCTACTCTAGAATGAAATAACTAAAGTGACTAAGTAAAAAACCTACAACATCCACATAAGCCACAACTGCTTAACCCTGGAATAGAAATAATTCTGGCGTCCCTGTGACTAGACTCCTAAAAGGTTTTGAAAATATTTTATATCAAGGGTTTGAACCCAAAACATTTTGAAAATATTTAAAGTGAATGAAATTGCAATAAATTTAAAATGCATGAATGCTCTTCATATTTAAGTTAGTGTCGCACTCCTTTGAGGACGGGCTCACTCCTCAACTATTATGCACACCTAACGTTTTTTTATATAATCCACCGAGTCACCTATCCAGTAACTAGTTCTCCATGATTTCCTTCCTGACACACTACTCTAACCCGAGTATGTTTAATATACGATTTATAAGTTATTTATCACATTAACTTAATTAATCATTTCTCATTTGGGACCATATAACACTCTCACGAGTTATATGGAATATCAATACAATTCACATCAAGTATTTTACCCGTATATAAATATCTACACCATATATACGTATCATCATATTACAACTTTCACACACATGCCATCAATATATACATCCTCCCGAGTAGACACTCATCGTATGTTCCCTTAAATGATATCAATCCAGGTATACTTATCCACCGGGACATCAAGACACGGTTAACTCCCCTAATCAGTGAAATAAAATAAACGCAGTGGAGGCGGTCATAGTTCCCTCGAGAAACGAGACTGAATCATACCTAAGATGTCTCACCCCTACTTACGAATGTTATGACATGGGGACTGTACTCGCCCTGCTCCTCAAGCCAGGGGATTCACCCACGTCGCGCAACCTCCCATGATAGCACTAGAGGGGTATGTATTCCAATAAATATTATTCACACTAATATTTATAAAGCACACACACACACACACACACACACACACACACACACACACACACACACACACACACACACACATATATATATATATATATATATATAATCCAAACTACTTCGTGCACAATTTATCATAACACTAGCCTAATATGCCCAAGTTTATATACCGACTTGTAATTTCAATAATTCCCACATATATTTATTTGTCACTCGATTTGTGTCACTCAACTAAATTACCTGGTCTCGTTTCTTCGGTCCGAAATTTAATCTGGTAGAACTTATTCCCCTATTCCACATATTAAGGGTAACACCTTTTGTAGTTTGAATATTCCTTAATTTATTAGATAACCCTATAATGAATTAACTTGGCTAAAATTGTACCTAAGCACTCATAGTACTAGCCCAAATTATACACGAGTTAATATCCCGGCTCAAACTTAGTTAATCATGCATTAATTAATTTATTATTTGGCGTCACTCAACCAATATACCCGGACTCGCTCACTTGGCCCGAAAAGACAATATTCACAATTTCTTATTCAAAATTCTCTTCAATAAGTTTTGCACACTTATTATTCTGAGGTTCTTAAATTACCGAATTTAAACTCTAATTTCCTTTATTAAATCTCTCTAATTAATTCAATAAGGTTTTTCTCACACAAATCTCAAAAGAGCCATGGATGTACCCTCCATATCGAACCTAGGTCAAACAAATCAAACCGAGGTCAAATCGTAAGAGGGTGAAGGTGCCGTCGGACTTAGCACGTCGTTTGAACCATCACGCCGATCGTTCGAACAAATCTTGACATCGTTCAAACCAAACCCAGGTTGTTCGAATGGCCCTGGATTTCCCTGCCCCTTCTTATTCAACCAATATGTTCCGCCATTAACGACTTCAACAAAACCTAGTTGCTCTGATTCTTTGTTTAAGCCTAAAAACACACACCAAACCTAGTTTCAAGATCCATAATCTTAATAGCAATACCCCCACAGATCGAAGATTTCATACTCAAAATTCTAAACCCTTTACCGTTCATAAAACTAACTGATCGAAACCCACATTTAAATATCAAACCAACTCAAATTCATATGTTTTTATTACACCCACTATGACATGAATTGAAATATGTATTTAATTTAAAAGCAAGTTTAACCACTTACCTTAAGGTTCATAGGGGCTGAATCCGTAGGTGTAGATGATTATTATTTGATGAAGAACACACACCTTTGTCCTTGATTTTGGCTTCCGTGGTTTCTCCATTTGCACCCACTTTTCCCTATCTCCATTGCGTTTTTCTAAAATGTGTTATAGCTGCCACACCCTCTCACTTTTAGGGTTTAACAACCCAATCCCGTTTTTAGGCTTGTGGACTTTATAAAAAGGGACCAAGCACTCTTATGTGGTCCCAAGCACTCGTTATCTCCTTTAATGCACACATGCACGAATTTATTTTGAGCATTGCACTTGTCTGTCACATGTTGGTTTGGTTTTTTTCATCTCAATTCTACATATAGAACGAACCATATGCGATAAAACAAGATAATAAAAGTAGTTCATGTAAGAACCGTTGCTCCTGAGATTTTGTTTATTATTGAAAAATATGAGTGAACATGGGAAAGGACTGTAAGAAATAGGTTTACTCATCGTGAAAGACACCCATTAAAAGAGCCCTAGAAAAAACTAAAGCATTAAAAAAATCACATTTTGCTAAAAGGGTTCAATAGGAAATCTCATAAAGATAATTAGAACCTCATTTTAAAAAAATACATTATTATTTATGAGGGTGTTTGGTTGGAAATCAACGGGTTTGCACGTCCTGAAAAAGTCTCGAAAAGGCATTACCTAGTTTAGGGCGTTATTGGTATGGAAATCATTTTAGACTTAAATTTTTTTTATTAGATTGAGTCGATATCATATAAATTCAACATTTTTACACCTAAAGACCACTTTGAGTTCATTCGTTAGGAGTATTTGAAATTCATCATGCATACATATGTTATGAATGTTTGAGTTGATTTTCCTATCGAATTTGTTCACACCCCTACACTTACTCTATCATTGACTTGGTTATCTTTCATGGTGTGATTCCTTGTTGTTTATTTTTTGTGGGAAAAATTTTGAAAATTTTTCAAAAAGAGAAGTTTATGCACTTATGACACACTCGAAATCTATTTTTTATGTTTTCTTTCCTTGTCTATTTGAGACATAATAAAAAGGGGGAGAACGAATTATTGGGGAGTGGGAAAATTTGATTATTTAATGATTTTCTCTTGCTTAATTAATTTTTCATTTATGCTTATCATTTTGTGCTTAATTAATTTATCATTTATCCTTATCATTATGCTTTTCATTTTATTTCAAACTTTTGCATGTCACGGGTATTTATTTCTTATCTCATGTGTGTAGGTTAAATTTGAAGATTGTGCATTTGGCACACCCTGATGATGAGAAAGAAACTTTGGAGATATGAAGTTTTGATGATTTAAAGATTTCAAGACATGTATTTTGATATTTCCATTTGAGGGTTTCAGGGGATATTAGATTGTATGTCTTAGGGATTTTTGTTTTTGCATAATTCGAATATTTTTTATGTATGTGTCGGCATAGCTATAGGGGGAGACTTATAAGGACATAATCTTGTCATTATCCGCTAGAATCTAGAAATTGTTGGAGTAGTCCTAAATTACATATGTTATGGCGTATACCGATACATTGGCCCATCTACATGCGATCATTCATGATGTCCTCTATCTGAATCATTGGCAATGCGCCCATTAATTTCAATGTGTGTCACGTTCAACTTCAACCAATCTCCACTACTCCACTATGTTAATGGTATTATTTTATTTGGAGTTCTCAATATTTTGCATTTGTATTTGGAAGATTTTTATTTTGATTTAACAATTGTTTTTATTTTATCTAAAATGAGGCTGGCATTTAAAATTAAAAAAAAAATCGGTTGTTTGATGTCCTTGATCAAATATGGATCAAATGAACCCGTACTATTTTGATTTTTAATTAGTCATTTTTTAGGTCATTCAAAGGACCTTCAAACGACATTGTGATGTCATTCTAATGACCTTGAGAAGTCATTCGAACAAGAAGTCATCGTCTTGAAAATTTTGTTTGCATATATATACCTGCTTTAACATATATGTGAATCATTGAGAAACCCTTATATTCATATTAACCAATCTTGGAGTGATACTTGTGGAGAACTTGTCTCCATTGCTATTTTTGGAGTTCTGGTGGGATCTCTTGTTGAAGACAACGAACCAAGGCCTGCATGTAATCGTCTGTTAAAATGTCTGTATTTCTCTATGTATATGTATGTCAAGGTTTACATACAATAGTGAAATAAAAAGGTTTTGCCCCTTTCGAGATTTTTCTATAAAGTGTTTTTTGTGATTATTGGATTGTGTGCTAGATAGATTTATCGCTTTCAATCACTTAGTTGCATGTTCGAGGCTTAATTATCACTGGTTATAAGATTGGAGTTTAATTCAATACATTGAGACATTGAACCGAAGTGCACTCTCAACCACCAAGGCTAACATGGAAGGAGGAAATAAAGAATAACCTAGAGAACCTAAAAGTAATGATAATTATAATGGCCATAGATAAAAGAATGGGACAACATAGAAAAATCACTTGTAAACATCTTCATTATATATATAGGACATATAATAATTTTGTTGTAACATTAGTCCCTAAAATTATTCAAAACCAAAAATGTCCTTATACTTTTTTAAAATATAATTATATTTGTATTCCTTTCATTTTCTACTCTACGAAATGATAATCAACTTTTTTTAAGAATATTTCCTATTTTATTTGTCCTTAATTAAAGTTTGTACTTTCAAAAAATCAGTTTCATCCTTTATTTTTCTATATAAATCTAGTCCTAGTTTTTATTTACTTAGAATGAGTTGTTTTATTTTTGAAAAAAATTACTAAACTACTTTCTTTTCAAACATTTCACTAAGGATGCCACAGAACTTCATATTATCAAAACTTCCGCCACAACTAGCCAGCCAGAAGGCCAAATTAATTTCTCATCGTTAATTGTTTATAGGATTAATTACACTTGGGCTCCCTGAATTTTGCCTTTCCTATCACTTCACCACCCAAACTTTTAATTTTTGTAATTAACCCAATGACTATATCTAACCTCTACCGTTAACACCGTTAACTTTTTGGAGGATATGTGCATGCCACATGAAAGAAAATGAGGGCATTTTCATCAATTCTCAAAAAAAGTATTTAAAAATTAGGAAAATATTTAAAACATTTGAAAATTACCAAAACAATAATTAAGATTCTAAAAATTACCAAAACATATTTGAAAAATATGGAAAATACAAAAAAATATTTAAACAATAGGAAAATAAGAAAAAAAAAATTATATATATACTATGAAATGATAAAAAACAGTTATAACATAAAAGGAAAATATATTTTAAAATATTAAATATTGCCAAAAATCATTTGAAACTAAGGGAAAACAAATAAATTAAAATTTTGGAGAATACTGTGACACCCCGCCTAATAAAATACCGGGTGATCAGTCCTATACAAAATTAAAACAAGAATCCCAGTTGGTTCATCCTTAGCATCACTCTCGAAAACCTTTTTTTTTTAAATTTACTAACCACCTAGTAGTCCAAAAAGTTGGTGCGAAATTTTATCTTTTTAATTAGCAACCAATAACATGAGGAAAGATAATATAAGTCATACACCACGACTGAAATAAATCAACTGAATAAATAATAAACTACATGCCGAATAAACCATCGATCACCAAAGTAAAGTCCATTACAAACATCTAACACCTAAATAAATAAATTTGAAAACTACAACTGAAAAGTCTGGGTGACATGCCCTAAATAAAACTGAAATTGATAAATGATTC
This sequence comes from Sambucus nigra, assembly GCA_949130495.1. Classification (NCBI taxonomy): domain Eukaryota; kingdom Viridiplantae; phylum Streptophyta; class Magnoliopsida; order Dipsacales; family Adoxaceae; genus Sambucus; species Sambucus nigra. The sequence goes on from OX422215.1 coordinate 229,320,583, forward strand.
CTACTCTAGGAATGAATGAACGATGCGTCTAATCCAAACTCCTGCTAGCATCCACATATGTCGCAGCTCCTTATCCCTGGAATAGAATATCAATACTGGCGTCCCTGTGGATGGACACCTAAAAAGTTTTGAAAATAATTTTATAGCAGGGGTTAGAACCCAAAACATTTTGAAAATATTTAGCAAGTGAGTTAACTCCAGTAATTAAAAATATATGAATGCGCTCCATATTTAAGTTAGTGTCGCACTCTCTTGAGGACATACTCACCCCTCCACTAATGTGGACACCTAACGGTTACCTTAACCCCACCTAGTTGTACTACCCCGCCCAACTAGTCCTTGTAATCCTCCCTTGACTTTCCACTCTAAACCGAGTATTGTTATCCATGGGTTATAAGTTATCTCACTAATTACTTAATTAATTTTATTTAAATAATATCATATAACTGTGACACAAGTTATATAAAACAATTACATCACACCCTATATTATTACCCGCATATAATATTTACTACCATTATATACGTACCTTTACCACAACATCCACACATATATCATATGTATATCCATCCTTTCGAGTATACCCTCTCCGGATGATTTCCTCTAAAGTGTTATCTCACTAGGTGTACTCACATAACCTAGTTCCCCAAGTTGGAATCGCTCACCAACCTGGCCCAAAATATAAATGTAGTGGAGGCGATCATATTCCTTCCCTGAAAGTGAGATAAATCCCTCACCCATATACCAGACACTATGACCTCAGGATATACTCACCCTACTCCTCAAGCTAGGGGATTCACCCACATCGCGCAACCTCCCTTGATAGCACTAGAGTATATAACTTAAATAAATATCTAGTCCCTGATATTTAATAGCACACACAAAGTACATACATGTATATATACTATCACCACACCGTATATATATATATGAAATATAAATCTCGGCTTTACCGTGTACTAAAACCCGTAACACTACCTTATATACTCCCGAGTGTATGGTCCGACTCAAATTTAATTAATTCACTCCTTAATAATTTATTACTTTCCCGAGTCTACAGTCCGATTCTAATTTAATTAATTTACACATTAATTAATACTAATCCGAGTCTATGGTCCGAGCCTAATTTAATTAATTTACACATTAATTAATTTATACCAATCCGAGTCTATGGACCGACTCTAATCTAATTAATTTACACATTAATTAATTTAGCACTTGGTGTCGCCCAACCATTATACCTGGACTCAAACACTTGGCCCGTACCATCATTAATACCCGATTCTATATTTCACCCCATAATTAATTAACTACACCTAAATTCCTTTAATAATGAAGTTCCACTCAACTACAATACCCGAATATTTTCCCTCGGTCCAAAATCAATACTTACGAATTATTTCTCGAAATTCGTTCATCTCATGGCATACAATTATCACCCTCCTAAACCCAATTATAACACCTTATAATTGCTAAGGAATATGTGCCACATATGAATTTATCACTAAATAAAAGTAGGGATTAAATCTTAAATTAATTTCCCTTATATTTATAAAACAAGCCGAATTGCCAAAATTCTGGAACCATCGATCGATCGATCGATCCCCTGGGTCGATCGATCGACCGAGCAGGTATTTGTCTTCTCCGGCTTGCTGTTTCAGCCATTGATGAACCCTCAAGCTTTTTGTTTTCATTCCAAACCCTTACCCAATCACAACCAACATTATCTCCACATAAGAAAAGGGTCTAAATATCCTAGAGACCTTAATTAATCAACTAATTTCCATTAATTCCAATATTTTCCCGATTTGAGTTTTATCCGGGTTTCAAATCTCCAATACCATTTTCATTCCTATTAACAGAAATTAATCATCGATTCTTAATGGTTTTAACATACGATTAATACCTCTACATTCTAGAATTATAAACATAATAAATTTCACCCTTAATCCCATAAAAGTATATCAATTATCGAAAACCCAATTTTACGTGAATACCCACCCAAAACGAATTTAGGTTTACACTTCCCATAATATGAATTGATTATCATCAATTTAAAAATCAAAACAGTTAACCACTTGCCTGGAATCATTCGTAGGGTCTGATCCATTGTAGTTAAGGTGTTGATGAAGAACTCTCACTTTTGTCCCCTAATTTGGCTCCAAAAATCCTCAATTGGCTCTTAATTTGCTTTCCCCAAATTCCCTCTCAAGCCTTAGGTTTAGAATTTGTGTTAACTGTCATTCAACACATCCCCAATTAGGTTTAAACCCCTAATCCCGTTTTTGGTCACATGAGCCTAATTAAAATGGCCTGAATCACCCCATGTGGGCTCCGCTATGCCCAAAAATGCCTTGAGACCTAATTACTACCCTCGAGTACTCTTTTCTGACTATCTCGACCCAACCGGACTCAATCGCGCACTCAGAATCGTCATCCGAAATACTTTATAATATTCTCCAATTTTGACCTCGAAAATGCGATACACATTAATTTGGACAATTTACTTAAAGTCCCCTAATAATAAATAATTCTTTCTGCTCAAATAAATTCTCCAATTCATAAATTTAAGTTTCTCCAATTAAAATATTTCTACTTCTCCCAAAAATAATTAAATTTTAAATCCTCAAAATTACGGGGTGTTACAAATACTATAAACCTTTTTAAAATATATGGAAATTATAATAAAAATATTTAAAACGTTTGAAATTTTAAAGAAAACATTAATTACAATTCTACAAAATGCCAAAAAATATTTTTTAAGTCTGGAAAATACTAAAAAAATATAAAATTCAAAAATATGTTCAAAACTACTAATAATTATAAGGAAAACATTGAAAATACTATAAAAAAATAATAACTATAATTTTTTTTTTGAAATGACCAAAATAAAATAAAAATAAAAGTTTGACAGGAAAATATAATTCAAAATATTAAAAATTACAAGGAAAAAAAAAGCACTTTTGTGAAAAACAAGGAAAAACTGATTCTATAAACAAGAGAGAATGAAAAAATATCAAAATCTGGGAATGATAAACAAATATATATATATACACACACGCACACACACACCAACTCTTATTTCAACTGTTCATCTTCACACCATTTTAGCTAAACAATCTCAAATGTTCCTTGTTCACACTATTTTAACAAATACCCATATCATATTATTATTAATTTTCAAGATCTGTATCAAATCACTTATCTTTTTTTGTAAGAAATGAAGGCAAAGCAAGAATGGTGGTTAGATATCTGAGAGAAGCTCGACCACCAGCCAAAAAAAGAACATCGTCCCAAAGCCCAACATCGGCCAAAAAAATAGCACTGGATAAAACATGTCCCTTCCAACACTAGACAAATCTGATCTCAAACAAAAAAAATCTCAAACCAAAAAGAAAAAAAATAAATCATGTATGTGCGTGAGCGTTTGTGTGTGTGTGTATCATGTCTACTAGAATATGTGGGTTGTGTGTGTTTTAATGTGAGGGAGAAGAAGATGAATGTGGCAGCCAAGGTTAAGGGGGGAGAGGGAGAGAGGTCGACATTCATTGTTGAAGCGGAGAGAGAGGTGGGGAGTAATTTTAGGTTAAAAGGGTTTTATTTTTAATAGTGAAAATATTAAAATGTCTCCAAAAAAGTCACATGTCTTGCACATGACATATTTCCTGTCGAAAAAGTTAATGGTGTTAACGGTAGGAGATTATTTGAAGTCGTTTTGAAAGTATAGGGGTTGGGGGCCAAAAATTTTTTGTTCGGGTGGTGAAGTTAACAGTGGGTAAGGTTTAAAGGACAAGTGTAATTAAGCCTTGTTTATATAATCTACTTCATTTTTTATGTTTTAGATGTAATATCATGTAATCACTCTGTATCGTCTTATTATCGTCGCTCCGCCGCTATATTACAAAATTATATTTGCACTGTAATGTTTATACAACAAACTTTTTTCACAGTGTAATACTAAAAATTGAGTATGCAGCATAATTACTTCTTTTATGAAAAGAAAAAATAAAGGATATAAAACATTAGAAATGACTTGAAAAAATGACGGTGTAAATTTATTTTCTCAAATTGAAGAAGGAGCATCGGTAGTTGGACTCTAATGATCGGAAGTTCGACGACATTCATGTTCTAATCTTTGAAAAGACTATACCATTAGTATATTTGTTTTTTAATAAAACACCTCATTTTAAGGGGAAAATAGGAACAAAATTTGTGTAACACCTCGTATTTTCAGGACCTTTACTAATTAGTAAATTCATTAGATATAAAATACTTGTGCGCTGCAATTTAATTGGATTAATTAATTTTATTATTTAAATATTAATCCGGTGTGTAGACGATTGATATTTATTGAATTAAAAGTTATTGAGTAAATAGTAATAATTGATATATGAATATTAACTTTTAGTAAAATAATTCGGACGACGATTATGTGTGTACGATTGAGTCTGGATGGGTCGAAATAGTTGGAAAGAAGTGCCCAAAGGTAGTAAAGGGTTTCTGGGACATTTTTAGGCATATTTGAGGCCACATAAAGGTGTTTGGGCCCTTTTATTAAAGCCCCTAAGCCCAAAAACGGGATTAACCCATTTAACCCCAAAAGTGAGATGCTGTGAGAGACATAACTCATCTTAGAAACCCTAAACACATAGTGACATAAGAAGGTGCAATTAGAGAAGAGCTTAGGAGCCCCAACCAAGGATTAGTGTGGACAAATCTTCATCAAACCCGTCATCTTCAACAAAGATTCAGACCCTACAAATCCATAAAGTCAAGTGGTTTAACTTGCTTCCAATTTAATTTGCATTTCTTGTTCATATCATAGTGATGTGTGGATTAAATGAAATGTTAGGTTTAGTTCTTGAACTAAATTTGGGGTTTCTAGAATTTCTGATTTTTAAATATGTAGAGGATATAAAAATGTGATTCATAAACCCCCAATATATATAGATGTTGTATTTAGATTAAGGATTTTAAATGGGTGGATTTGGTGTAATTTTTGGAGGACTTTTAGGGGGAAATTCTGGGCAGAAAATGTAGCTTTGAAACAGCAATGGCGGATGTTTTTTATGGGTTACGATGGAGGAGAGAGAGAACTAGGGTCGTTCCAACGACCTGGTATCTCGTTCGAACGGCAGTCAAAGTCTTTCAAACGACAGTCCAAGCCATTTGAATGACGTCGTCTGACAGCCTGTCCTCCTCCCCTGTTTCGGCCTTGGGTGTTCAATTTTTGGGAAGGTTTACTGTTGTGGCAGATATGAATTGGGCTAAAAATTGGGGTTTGAATTGCGCGAATTATTCATGGATTCTTGTGGTGTAAATCCAAAAAGGAAGTTACGGTTTAATTTGAGAGAATTAAGAACCTTAAATTAATAAGTATGTAAAACTTATTAGGAAGAATTTTGAATAAATAGGGATGTTTATTTTCGGGTAAACTAAGAGAGTCCTAGTATGTTTGGTTGTGTGACATCGAGGTAATAAATTACCTAATGTGTGATTAATTGAATTTTGGATCGGAACATAAATATTGGGCATGTTAGGCTAATATTACGGTAGCCTGGATTTAATTACATACATACATATATATATATATATATATATATATATATATATATATATACACACACTAGGGTATGCCCGTGCCTGAAGGCACGATGACAATTCTCCCATGTACGAATCATGTGGTCAAGTCATAATAATTTTGTATTATAGTACAATTTTCCAAAATATTAATCGCAATCAATTTTCCTGAATGACAGATTTTTTTTCAAAATTACTTAATCGAGTATAATTTAAGTCCGCAAATTTATTTTCAAAACAAATAAAGGTAAAAATATAAGAGAAAATATATACAAAATTTATTTTGTTTAAAAACCCTATAAACTATTAAACGCTAATATCCATCGTATTACAAACTCAAGCATCAGAACCAACTCAAATACTTGTACATAATAAATTTTAACAAAGATAGAGCAATACAATCTGTCTTTTCGTTCACAAAATTTAATGACCGTAATGAATTTAAAAAAAAATAATCTATGGAAATAGCAATGTCGACATGCATTTTATGGTCGTAATGTCAAAAAAATGCCCAAAATTTAAAAAAATCTACACGTTACGAATGATACACGTCTGCATGAATTTTATTATCGTAATGTCAAAAAATAATGGAACGATGGAAAGAAACAACAATCTACATTTAAATTTAAAAAAAACACCAACCTACGACCTTTGTAGGACAAACCTCGAGAAGATAAGCTTCTATAAGTACTCGCAAATTGAATAGTCTCTGGAATTACATTAAATGCTTCACATCCCTCCATGAACCCAACTGTCACCACTCTGGCCTCGAGAGGATCTGTCTCTCGAGGTACAATCTGTTGGAGAGACATGACTGCCAATGATGCAGCAAGAATTGGATCTCTACTATTTTGTAAGCTTGTTGCATAGCCACCATTACCTTGAATTGTTACTAAACTCCAAAAATCCTGCAATAACTTCATAGAAACACTGGAGCATAGACTAAAAAGGTTAGTTAATAAAATGAACAACTAAATGATAGAAGAAATGTTAAACCTTTGGACAAAAAAGGTTCAAATATAATACTAAACCAACGACTTTCCACTAATGTCAGTAGTCTACTGCTGCGTGTACTTGAAGAAATTGAGTAAAAGAGATGTTTCGTATGCTCTGAAAGTATCACACATGATGTTTTGTCAATTTCATATTTTTATATAATTTTTTATTCCACTCGTATAGTGAGTAAAGCTCTCAAATAGTCATCAATTTAGTGAAAAAATGGACCAATTAAATATCGGATGCTAGGGCAGGAGAAAACTGTAGAGTTCGTACAGTGAGTAAATCTCTCAAGTAAAGCTCTCGTACAGTATGATATCGCTTCGCAAATAAGATGCCAGGCCAGGAGAAACCTGTAATGGTCCAATCTTTCATCATTGATGGCCAAAACAATATAAAGTAGTAAATAGACATGCAAAAAAAATTATTAATACATGAAAAGTAGTACACAGTTGAGAGTGGGAAATTAGGCTACCCAAATCAGTTACCTCATGTCCACTGCCATGGTACTTGAAAGAGCGAGGGAAGTGGCGAATAACGTAACCGATAAGATGATGTTTAACTACTTGAAAGAGTGAGGGAATTGAATTGAGTACATTGGATTAAATGTTTAACCCAATAGCATTGAATTAACTACTTGAAAGAGCTAGGTGACTTAACCAATAAGATGCTGTTAAATCCAATAGCAGTTAAAGTGAGGGAATTGACTATTTTGGTACTAATCCAATAAGATGATGTTTAACTAAAAAAGAACATAAACTCAACTAAACCTAACAAATTGTAAGTACTAATAAAAAAAATAAGTTGTAGAAGAATCCACTATATGCCGCGAATCCCAACTTAATCCACTGTATGCCTCATCCATTGGGTGAATTTAGCAAAGTACATGTAAATATGGATACTAATCATAAGTGAATGTGATTTTGAAATGTAAGTTAGTATTAAGTACCTTTATTCAGCGGAGAAACTTCTATTAACGGATTAAAATGTGAATCATAAGTTGGGAACTTAAAAGGCGTATGATACCATCTGTTAAACAAAAGTTGGTTAAGTTTGCACTTTGTAAACTATTAGCATACATAATTAACATGAACACGGTTTTATAACAATGTTTTACCTTTTAGTTCTTTAGTTTCATTTGTGAGTAAGCATTTTACCAAATCATAACACCTCTAGTTCTTTAGTTTCAACTGTTATAACTAACTCCTAACACCTTTATAACACTTATAGTTCTTTAGTTTCAACTGTTAGAAATTGTTAATACTTACGTGGATTAGAAAATAAATATGCCCCATAAGAAATTTTTGATTCCCCGCTGCTAATGTTCACAATTGATAAAAATAGAAATACCTGCAAAAGGGGTGAAATAAGTGACACATAAATAGTAATAATTAGAGACAATCAAACTAAGAAACTTAATATTAAGATCAAACAGCAAAACATGGTCTGTGATCAAACAGCAAAGCATGGTTTGAATAGCTTATGCCAACAATTTATATTTTGCTGCTGCTTAATCTTGGCCTCAACTTATAATAATAGTGATATTCAAGCCTTAAGAGTACCAAATCTATAAATTATTCAAGAAAAATTTAAACTTATATTATATTTGTTTAATAAAAGTTGTATATAATTTGTCATTTGATTAATAAATTGTAACCAACTTGGACATTCAAAGAGGAACGATTCCGCCTCCTAAGTATAATATTTTGTGAATTTTATCCTTAGGGTTTGTTTGACTGATCGTGATTTTTGAACCACAGAATCGCATGAGGATGGGGATGGAGGTTATCGTTGGAGCTGGCCGGAGTTCCTGAATTTCTCTTGGCCGTGGGAGCCCTTTTGGTGGTGAACACCCCCAACAGCCTTATTGAATCATGCACATTTGATCAGCCTTATTGAATCATGCACATTTGAATCAACCTTATGTTTATCTAGATTTGAGAAGCTCATCAAAATGGATTCCAAATGCATACCTTTTAAACATTGAATCATGAACATTTATACATATCAATAAAAGAGTAAATGAAATCAAGCAATTATCACAGGTAACATTACTAATTATCAAGGAACTATTTTCAAAAGAGTTGTTCTAGTTGATGCATAGAAGCAATATTAGTGAATATAAAGCAACTGCAGTAATGATAGAAATATCAGTGAATATATGTACAAATTGCAAGACTACAACTAAAGAGGGGGATGCCCCATAACAACTTCTTAATCAGTGGTTAAGATCCACTGATTAGTAAATCCTCTTATTCCTTATACTTCCTTCCCTATTAGTATATTTGCTATCAAAGTGATCTATAATCTTACTTATTTGATCAAGAACTTTTACTTCAGGATCTATGATGCGCTTACGAAAATCTAGAGGATTGAGTGGTTCAACCACTTTTGATAATGAAAATAAAACTCTTTTCGAAAATGCCAAAGGACTTGGTCCAACCACTTTCACACCAAAACTTTAGTCAAACATATTAAAATGCAAATGTCAGTGCAACATGAAAATAGCAACCATAACAAACAACAATCAATTCTCAATATAGATGAAGGATGATGTTATTTATACAGTGATATTGACTTTTAATTAGTATTGCTTGTATATAAAGCCCAAGACTTAAGCTGATGCAAAATCGCAACAAAATGCTTTGATCATGCACTTCCAAAGAAATATCAAAACATGGTAGTTTACACATAATAACTAATTTCCAGCATAAACATATTGAAAGGAAATACCAGCACAACAGCAGCAACACTAAAGAGATTTAGGTCCATGTTTTGTTATTCCTATGGAGTGGCAAGAGAAACATGCATTCTTGAGATCATCCAAATAGCAGGAGCATCTGTCCGATTCTTCATTAAAAATAGACGAAACATAATCAGATATAATTATTAATACCTCTTCATATACTCGAGCAGTTCAAGGGAAGAGTTAATAACATAGTTACTCTATCACAATCAGATATAATTATTAATACCTCTTCATGTATGAAAACATTAGAACAACCTCTTGGATTCACATGAGCTAGCTTAGTTGTCGCAAATTTTGGATGAGCTCCGAATGGACTTTATGTGCTTTATTTTACTCATTTAAGCGGCATTTACCTGTATCACACAAAATCGTGAAGTTGATTGTGTCATTGCAGTTGTGAGTTACCCATGTGGAAGGTTGTAAAGGTCATGTTGCCATGACAACGACACATAACCCCTAGCTATGTTGAGGAGGATTCATCGTTTACCTCAAAACCCCTAGTTGTTGCCTCATTATAATGGGCTTTATAGCTCCATCTTTACAAACACTAATATATGGAAATATAGTGGAGAACGTGTATAGCTTTTTTCTAATTTCATCATCATGTCTCGAGTATAATTTCCAATGTTGGCATCAACAGTTATCAAAGAGATTAATGCAAAGACTCATTGTAATGGGCTTCATAGATCCTCCATCTTTACAAATAATAATATACGAAAAAAGAGTGGAGAGTGTATAGCTTTTGTCAAATTTCATCACCGTGTCTCGAGTATAATTTCCAACATTGGCATCAATAGTTATGAAAGAGAAAAATGCATAGAAGTTGGGTTCTTAAACTAGTTTCAAGCCTGATTGTGTGATGAAAGGCAGAGAAGTAGGAAGGAGTGCAAGAAGTGCTCTTTTTTCAACATATTTGTAAAAATTGAATCTATAAATCTATTTTCACTCATAGCATTCATTATAACAAATCCTAAATATACAGTCTATGCACAGTTTACACATTTTACTAAGCCTTTCAGAAATGTCAATATTTATCCTTGTATGCTTTTCGGGTTACTGTTGGTGGATGGCAAACAAAATGTTTTCTCCCGTGGCACTGCTTTTCGTTGGTGGTAGTTGTTGATTGACGTAATTATTCAAGAGTGGGACCCGGTCCGGAGTATAATCATCATCACTATCATAGCATGTCTCGCGATTGTGGGTTAAGATCTTTGAGAATTATAGACAATAACAGGCATAGTCCCTGTACAGACACAACATACAATCCAATCCATTTGTACTTCTCAAAATTTTCCTTAATAAAATCACTAATCCAAGCTTTAATTGGTTCGAAACCTAGAAATGGTACTCCCAAGGTTTTCTCATGGAAAAAAAGAATCATTTATTATCATACCTGCTATAAGAAAAGTACTTCATATCAACTCATCCTTGTTTCAAAGTAGTTCATTTCAACTCACCCTCGTTTGAACTCACCCATGTTTCAAGTAAATCCAATTAATGATTTCCTAAAAAAAGTAGTTCAACAAAATTACCTTCAAGTTTTAATTACATCCATGTTTCAAAGTATCCAAATGCCTACATTCAAAATCTCAATTCCAAGCTTTAATCTACATCATCACTAATAAGTTTGAATTTATTACACTAATATCGCGCCTTTAAATGTTTGATCTCAATGGATAAACTTTGAAAATGATAAGGTCAAACTAACATTTTACAAAAAAACTTAATATGCCAATATTCAAATTTTTGGTCTCAATGACTTGATGTTTGAAAAATTAGCATATTTGACCCTTGCATCTCTCTCCATTGGCACCTTTAATATAAAATGAACAATTAATCGTCAAATTTAATAGGTAAACATTAAGGGAAAAAAAGGTCAACAACCTATCACATAAGCACATTCCTAATCTACCCTTCTTCACTTCTTTTCATTTCATTGATTTTTTACCTGTCTCAGAGATGATTTTTGATTTTTGAATCCCATGCTTCTCTTACACTGATGATCGTCATGACCTTTTCTAGCACAAAACCTACAGATAAGAGAAGAATCAAATGGCGAATTCGAAAGCCCCGAAAATAGTTCTCATATTATGCGGCGATTACATGGAAGACCTCGAGGTTTACATTTGCATGGAAATCAACTGAGAAAAAATAGTGAATGGAGTTTACATTTGCAATAGCTTCTCAGAACCAAGCTTCCTCATGAACTACATTTGCAACAGCTTCTCAAAACCAAACTTCCTCATGAACTCTTCCATTATACTAACATCAAGCATTGAAATTATGAAAATAAACATAATCAACTTATGTAATAAAAAAAAAATTGATTCTACACATATCACTACTCTTAGCTATTCCCCTGAAGTTCCATACCTATTTATGATGTTCATGTATAATCATGTCACCTGCAAAAGAAAAATAAATAACAAAACTGAAAAAATAATTAGGTCCTAAAAATAAACAGATCTAAAACAAACTGAACCAAATCGAAATAGATCTCTACTCTCAAATCTGAAATACCCAATGAAAATGAAAACAAATCTAAGATGAAGATGAAAACAATAATAAATCAAACATTGAATCGGGACAAAATGGGTTTTCCAAATCGAAATAGTTCTCTACTCTCAAATCTGAGATAGCCAATGAAAATGAACACAAAAAAAATCTGAAGATGAAAATAATCACAAATCAAACATTAAATCTGGACCAAATGGGTTTTCATGTGCAAAATCAAAAAATATAACATCATACGAATCATATTTTGAAAAACGTCATTACCTAGGTTAAAATCGCACAGCCGGGAGAGAGAGAAATGGAGAGAGGGAGTGTGGGAGTGATGTATTGGAAAGTGACGGCTAGGTTTGGAAGATTAGGTAAAGGGAGAGAATGGGTGCAATTACTAGTCTGCCCTCGTGACATCATCAACTCAACTTGCGACATACATATCTTTGCTACTTTATATATATATATATATATATGTGCGGTGATGTGTAGTATATATATATATATATATATATATATATTTGTATTAATTATAAATATTTGTGTGAATAATATTTATAGAAAAGCATACTCATCTAGTGCTATCATAAGAGGTTGTACGATGTGGGTGAATCCCCTGGCTTGAGGAGCAGGGTGAGTATAGTCCCCAAGTCATAGCTTTCAAAATCAAGAAAATATTCCTCAAGTATGAGTCAGTCTCATTCTGGGGGGAAACTATGACCACCTCCAATGCGTTTGTTTGTTTTTACTGATTCGGGGAGCTAACCTTATTAGGGGTCCGGGTGGATGAGTATACCTGTTAATGATAGCATGTTAGAGAAAATCCGGTGAGTGCCTACTGGGAGGATTGTTATATATTTACTACATGTGCGTGAATGTTGTAAATAGTTGATACATGTATATATATAGCGAGAACAAATATATATATATATATATATATATACGGGAAAAATACATGTTGTGAATAGTTTTAATGTTATATAACTTGTGAAAATGGTATATGGTTCAAATGGGATAAGCAAATATGATTAACAACTTATACATCATTGAAATGAAAACTTACTCGAACTAGAGTAACGGGAGAAGTCAGAACTATATGACAACTAGTTGCGGGGTAGATAGCTTGATGGGTAATATACAAGAACAGTAGGTGTGCACGTTAGTTAAGGGGTGAGGCGGTCGTCAAGAGAGTGCGAAACTAACTTAAATATGAAGAGCACTCATGCATTTTAATTTTTGCAATTAAATTCACTTGCTAAATATTTTTAAACATTTTGGGTTCTAACCCTTGCTATAAAATATTTTCAAAACCTTTTTGGTGTCCTACCACCGGGGTGCTAAGCTTGATTCCTTTTCAGGGTACGTAAATGCGGTACAGGTGGATGCTACAGGATTTGCATTAGATGCTCACATCATTCTCTTCTAGATAGGGATAGTATCTTATGTACTTCGATCATGTTTGCTCATGACAATTGTGCTCTTTATTTTGGTTCATCTTGTATTGGTTATACTTTTCGTGTATTGCATTTATGTTGGGTTGCTTGTATGTAATCTATGTTTTTCGGCTAACACTTATTCTAGACATTTGTAGTATGATTCGGGCTCTATTATATTGTGTTAGTTATATTTGGGTTCTTGTGGTACGCGTTGGTTTGGGTTAATTCATAAGATAAAATTTGGCACCGGCTAAATTAAAGATTAGGTGGTTAGTAATAATAAATGTTGCGACAGTGATGCTAAGAATGAACCCTATGGGAATCCTGATTTAATTTGATTAAGGCTTAATCAATCGGAATTTAATTAAAAGGGGTGTCACACATGGTATCAGAGCATCAGGTTCTAGTGTCCCTAGAATCTTTACGGTTTACTTTAGTTTTAGCATTGTGTTCTTTGGTATAGTGCCCTATTATTAGGACTGTTGACTCATCTTTATGATTTAGTTGACGCACTTCTGCTATTTTGAAATTTGTATTAATCGTGAACTAATACAACTGGTTCTACATTTTAGATGCCACCCAGAAGAGGGAGAGGTAGACCTGTGAGGGCCGCGGCCAGAGGTGGAGGGGGAAAGGCCCCTCAGGAGCCCGATATTCTATAGCCACCAGCCCCATAGGGATTTTTGTCCATGGAGCAGGTAGCTGGTATTTTGGCCCGAGCGTTAATGTCGCCATGATAGCTATGGAAGCCCATTTCCCTTAGCCTCAGCCACAGGATCCCATGTCTCCAGTAGTGCAGGCCCATCCGGGGCCTTTTGAGTGGCAGCGTGTCAGGGAGGACTTTCGAAAAGGCCATCCCTCGGAGTTTCAAGGAGGTGAAAATGTGATATTATCCTACCAGTGGAGGAGGTATATGCAGCGATATTTGAGCATGGTAGATTATAGTGAGGTTTAGAGAGAGATGCTGGCGACTTTCAGGCTGACTGGGGACTCCTTACAGTGGTGGAAGTCGATGACCACTATTGGAGAGAGAGATTCTATGACTATCGTTCAGTTCTAGGTGCGGTTCAACCGCAAGTACATTCATCCAGTTATCGAGATTGATATGAGGAGGAGGTTTTGGGAGGTGATTCAGGGTGGCCATTCTGTAGCGGAGTACGAGGAGGAGTTCATCCGTTTGTCTAATCTAGGGCCAGATGAGGGTAGAAACGAGGAGAGAAAGAAAGCTAAGTTTGTGGAGGGTTTAGCCTGGAGGATCAGGCACACTTAATTGGAAACCCTGCTTTAGTGACCTACATAGATGTGGTCAATGATGTTTTGCTTCATTGTCAGGATCATTGCATCCAGCTTAAGGGAAGCAAGAGGAGAGGTGAGCCGAGCCAGTCGGGCAAGGAGAAGGGGGGTGCTACTAGCGGAGCACGGAAGGGGAAGGATACCCACTAGGGGAATCTTGCCAAGAGATTTTGGTTTGAAGGATAGGGGTTCAGGTAGGGCCATCAGAGCCCGAATCAACAGCAGGTGCCTCAGGGCCGCCAGGGTCAAGGGAACAATGGGGGAGGCCAGTAGGGCCAACACCCGGGATAGCCTCGTCAGGGCTAGTATCAGGGATATTTTTAGAGGCTCTACTACATTTGCAACTAGATAAGACACAAAAGAAGGGATTGTCCACAGAGAGGTAGGGGCTAGTAGCAGGGTGCCCCGTAAGGACAGCAAGTGCAGAGGCCTCCAGCAGCACCAGCCCCACCAGGTCCACATCAGCAGGTGTAGTTGCATTACGGTCATATGTATAACATTCGGGATGTCCCGATTCCACCAGCACCTCTGGAGCCACAAACAGTTGAGGGTACATTTCCTATTCATGGACATGAGGGTAGGATTCTTTTTTATACTAGTGCATCGCATTCATGCATTACGATTAGATTTTCTAGAGTCATTGGGTATTGGATACGGACGGTAGTATCCTTATGTCTGTAGAGTCATCGATGGGGGGTGGGTCACTTATACACTCGATCTGTAGAGGGGTAGATATTTTGATTAGGGGACTATGTCTAGTAGATAACCTCTTAGTGTTAGATAGGGAGGGATATGGTGTTATCCTAGGCATGAACTGGTTAGTAGGGTACAGGGAGACGGTTGATTGTTTTGAGAGAACCATAGTATTTTTCATTTCGGGACAAGAGATATTTTTAGTGGTGATGCCTCTTCTCGAGGGAGGATCGTGCAACAACTTATATTATATTGAGGAGGAGACCTCACAGGAGGTGGTGATTCCAATAAACATAATTCTAATCATGAGGGACTTTGAGGATGTATTCCAAGACATACCGGGGTTACCACCCAGTCGAGATATTGAGTTCGTCATTGATCTAGCATCGGGTACTAGACTAATTGCTCGAGCACCTTATCGCATGGACCCTTTGGAG
Source organism: Sambucus nigra (assembly GCA_949130495.1). Classification (NCBI taxonomy): domain Eukaryota; kingdom Viridiplantae; phylum Streptophyta; class Magnoliopsida; order Dipsacales; family Adoxaceae; genus Sambucus; species Sambucus nigra. The sequence goes on from OX422215.1 coordinate 229,336,269, forward strand.
ATGCATGAGTTGAGAGAGAAAATTCAAAAGATTATGGGCCAGGGCTTCATTCGACGGAGTACATCGTCGTGGGGTGCTCCCATGCTATTTTTGAAGAAGAGGGATGGTTCTCTCCGTTCGTGTGTCGACTATAGGGAGATAAATAAGTTCACGATATGAAATAAGTATCCGTTGCCTAGGATCGATGACTTGTTTGACTAGTTGAGAGGTGCGGCGTACTTCTCCAAAATTTATTTGAGATCAGGCTATCATCAGTTACGGATTTGGGGGGAGGACGTTCCTAAAACTGCTTTTCTATCATGGTGTGGCTCCTACGATTTTGAGAGATGCCATTCGGGCTCACCAATGCATCGAGACTGTTCATGGACCTCATGAACTGGGTTTTCAAATAGTTTCTTGACATGTTCTTCATAGTGTTTATAGAAGATATTTGGGTCTACTAGTGCATGGAGGAGGAGCATGCCGAGCACCTGCGTACGGTTCTGCAAACATTATGGGATCACCAGCTATACGCCAAGTTTGAGAAGTGAGGGTTTTATCTACGAGAGGTGCAGTTCCTTGGCCATATTATTTGAGATAGGGGTATTTTTGTGGATCCAAGCAAGGTATCGACAGTGAGGGAGTGGGGACAGCCCACGACACCAACCGAGATTCGTAGCATTTTAGGGTTGGCTGAATATTATTTCCGCTTCATTAAGGGGTTCTCCAAGATTGCGAGATCGTTGAGCGAACTTCGTCATGACGATGAGGTCGCCAGGGCATGTATAGCAGTTCTAGCAATCATGCCCGAGATTTTCATACGGTTGGTGAGAGCTCAGGTAGAGGATCCATTTTAGCAAGATAGGGTGAGGCAGTTACTAGCAGAGGGTGCAGATCCCTACTCTATCATCTTTAAGGGAGGGCTACACTTTAATGGGATGTTAGTCATGCCCGAGGAAGATGATTTGAGACATACCATTTTAACTGAGTCCTATGGCTCTAGATTCACGGTACATCTCGGTGGGGATAAGATGTACCAAGATATGAGGAGACAATACTAGTGGACGGGGATGAAGTGAGACATCACAGAGTTTGTCTTAAAGTGTGTCACCTATCAATTTGTAAAGCTGGACCACCAGAGGCCTTCAGGTATGTTATAGCCGCTCGAGATTCTGGTGTGGAAGTGGGAGAGTATCTCGATGGATTTCATCACGAGATTGTCGACATCACATATTGACCACAATTCCATATGGGTGATAGTGGATCAGTTGACCAAGGTAGCCCATTTTTTATCGATTCGTACAGACTTTGAGACGATGCAGTATGCATGGCTATTCAAAGCATAGATAGTTAAGCTGTTGTAACAACCCGCCTAATGGGATACCGAGCGATCACTCCTATATCAGATTAAAACAGGAGTCACCTATGTATCATTCTTAGCATCACTGTCGAAAATCCATTTAATTACTAATATCCTATTAGGCGAGCGTTAAAAACTTTTACTTAACTACCCTTTTTAAACAATTAAAATAAAACATACACACAGTTTAAGCGTAAATAAAACTGAAAGGAAAATGAAGTGAAATAAAATAACCGAATACTCGGTTCAAATTATACAACCATATCGTATGCTGCTAAAAGAATAACTAAATGCAATTGAGCCATTTGCTCGAAAGTTTATACAATACCTCCTATCTAGAGTACAAGGAAAGAAGCGTCTACCGAGAACCCGCAAGCATCCACAACTGCTGCAGCAGACGTCTGACTCGAAGGAAGTGTCATCCATGCGTCCCTATGTCTGGACACCTATATATATATATAGCAAGAAAGAAAAGTAGATAAACAGGTCAGAGCCCGAATTTTGAAAATATTTTGCAAGTGCTTAAATGCTTTATTTTTAGAAAAATAGTTTTTATCTCGTATTTAAATTGGTATCGCACTCCCATGAGATACCCTATACCTCTCCTCTAATAGTTCACACCTAACGCACCCTAACAACACACCCTAGTCAAGCCATCCCTGCCTAACTAGTCTATCCCCCAACTATTATCTACCCTAGATAGTCCAAGTGCTAAGGGCTAAACTTCCCTCCATTCTCAACACTGCATTAAGTTCGTGCGTGGGGTGTCTCGCAAAGCGAAATCCAAACAAGGAACCCCCCCGATACACTAATACTTGGCAAGGTTAATGGTAGAGATCCATTAGTCCCGTAGCACACACAAATGTATATATATATATATATATATATATATATATATATATATATATATATATATATATATATATATATATATATATATATATACATACATACATCTGCAATATACGTCCGGATAATATCTCCCGGAATGAGATTTACATAATAATCAATTATATAATACACATCCGGATCTACCTCCCGGACTGGGGTGTGTACTATACTCATATCAGAACCTTCCATTTCCCTTCTCATATCCAGGAAATGTATTTAAAATCCAATTCATTAGCATGAATTGCTTTATCATATCATCTACTTTTTTTTAAAAAGCCAATTTTATTATCATAAAAATGCTTTTTCGTTTTATATCATCCCATTTCCCTTTTTATACTCAGGAAATGTATCCAAAGCCATTTTCATTATCATGAAAATGCTTTGATCATATCATGCTTCCACATCCCTTCTTCCATCCGGGAGTGTTACCGAAGCCAAACCTTTATCCCATTTCCCTTTTTATACTCAGGAAATGTAAATATAAAGCCAATTCATTATCATGAACTGCTTTAATAAATCTAAGACCGCCCCTCCGGGTTTCCCCACTGGACGCGCCCTTAAATGGCTATCATCTTCCAGGGCCTATCAAACAAGACAACCTGGGAACCTAACAATGTCGGGAAGCGGCCATATGCCTGCGGGAAAGTCAGGACCACACCCAGAATCCCCTAACCAGCGCATAAACAAATATATAATCGCCCATATGGCCTAGGGACTATATCCACATTGCTTAATAGCCAGGGGGCTTAACCACAACGCGCGCAACTTCCCTTATGATAGCGATTTAGGGACGTATGTAATCCATATTTTATCAATTATGAAAATCTTTTCTTTGCCATTTTGAAAATATTCATTTTTATATTTTCAAAATCATTTACGTCATAACATATATATACTTTAATCACATAGTATATACATATACTATATATTCCTCTTAGAATATATATAAATGGCCATAATGGCCTATAGCATCTAGCGATGACCAATAATCCCAAAGATTCCCTCCAGGAATCATAATCATGCATTCGTATAAGCATGATACTAAACCCAAAGTATTTCTTACTTTGATAATCACTATATATCTCAATCCCATCTAAGGATTTATTGGATATCTCCAATGATGCCATTCCACTCTAAGTGAAATATATATATACCTCTATATTCCCAAATTATCCTAATTATCTCGTAGGATACGCTAACTCCACAATCGATTATAATTATGCTTCTTACACGCATAATTATATAGGCCTAAATGCCCATCGAAATATCCTAGGAATTTATCTCTCCCGAGCAACCTTAAATTTAATGGGTTATGGATTTTATTTCCATGAACCCAAAGACTACACCTAGTCCAATTAATCATTTAGGGGTCCCCACCCTATCTTAGGAACCCCAACATTCAAAATCCTCAACTTATCTATTTTCCTCGAAAATATAATTTAAGGGTTATACGTTAAAACCCTCACCCTACCCTCCTAAGTTTCCTCAATTTGTGAACCATATAGTCCTAAAAGATCCCTCATGTCATCTCATAAATGACCTTGAATCAATTGGAATTGGAATTCACCCCATCCAATTCACCCTAAGAAAATTGCCCATTTTCAGCAAAGGTCGATCGATCGACACTTGGCCGTCGATCGATCGATGTCTCGATCGATCGAGCCCCCATGATCGATCGATCGATCATATCGGCCAGCTTCTTCTCCGAGAAGCTGTTTCGTCCATTAAAGCTTCTCCCAAGCTTTTGTCGCCTCAACCAATGACTTACAACCTCAATCAACTACAACTACACATATATAATGGGTTCTAAACATCCTAGAACCCTATACCACCAATTAATTTAGATTAATTTCTAAGTTTCTCCAATAATCAAATTTTAGGGCTTTATTCGTTTTAACTTTCGAAAACCCATTTTATCCACGAAAACCCAACCCAAAATCATTAGGGTTTGTTATACCAACAATGATATGAGATATTTATGCTTAAAAATAAATAAAGCAAGTAAACACTTGCCTCGTGGATAAAATCCGACGTCCTCGAGCCGAATCCAGCGGAGGCTGGCCGGAATTTCCCCCTTTTTCCTCTTTTCTTCCTCCTCTCTCTCTTCCCTCTCTTATCTCTTCTTTTCTCTTCTCTTTTATCCCCCTCTCCCTCCTTTTATAAGGAGAAAAGTATTAAATCCCTTAATACCCCCAAAACGACTCGTTTACTCAATTACGAGCCTATTTAACTTCGAAATTCCTTGAAACTCAATTTCGACAATCGAACACTCTTTTCCGACTATCTCAGACATTCTGAGATTCATGGTGCATTCGAAATTCCCATCCGAGGTACTTGACCGCAAATCACTATTCTAACCCATAAAAGTAAATGCGGGTTTTCTCATTAAATCTTACCTCTATTGTCGCTATACTCCACGGCGACATATAATTAAAATACCTCGACCTATTTAGTCCCAAAAATAATCTCGACACCCACCGAAAATCATTCAATCCTCGAAAATCTCAAAAATTACTATTTCGAGAAATTCTCAAAATTCCAAATTATACTTAATTACGGAATTTAATTGTCTCCAAAAGGGTGGGTTGTTATAGTTGTATGGCGTGCCGATCAACATAGTGTCCGATAGAGACAAGGTATTTGTATTGTACTTCTGGAAGAGTTGAGGTTGAGCACAGCATATCACCCATAGACGAACGGGCAGATGGAGAGGGTAAATCAGATGCTCGAGGACATGCTAAGGATGTGTATTCTAGATTTTGGGGGAATTGGGAGCAATACCTTCCATTGATAGAGTTTGCGTATAACTACTCGTACTAATTCACTATCATTGTGGCCCCATTTGAGGCACTTTATGGAAGACCTTGTCGTTCACCCGCTTGTTGGTTAGAGGTGAGGGATAACAAGCTATTGGGGCCGGAGATGATTCAGGACACGTCATCCAAGATTGAGTTGATTCGGGAACGTATTCGTATAGCCCGGGACAAGAAAAAGAGCTATGCTGATGCGAATAGGTGGAATGTTGAGTTGGTCAGAGACCAGGTATTGGTGTGGGTGTCCCCCATGAAAGGGGTGATGAGGTTCGGCAAAAAGGGGAAATTAACACCAAGGTGTGTGGGACCCTTCCCTATTATTAAGAGAGTAGGGCCGATAGTTTATCGATTGGGTTTGTCGGATCACCTTATAACCGACGTGTTTCATGTGGCATTGCTGAAGAAACATCATAGGAGTTCAAGAGCTTTGTGGCATCGATGAAGAAATATCACAGTGTTGATGAGTCTACGTGAGAGCTGGAGGATGACATGTGAGAGCAGTATCTAGAGTTATTCACCACAGGTACGACCTAATTTCGAGGATGAAATTCCCTTGTAAATGGGGGAGTATGTAACACCTCGTGTTTTCGGGACCTTTACTAATTAGTAAATTCGTTAAATATTAAATTACTTGTGCATCATAATTTAATTGGATTAATTACTTTTATTATTAAATATTAATCCGGTGTGTAAACGATTAACATTTATGGAATTAAATGTTATTGAGTACATAGTAATAAGTTAATATATGAGTATTAACTTTTAGTAAAATAATCCGTACGACAAATTTGAGTGTACAGTTGAGTCCGAATGGGTCGAAATAGTTGGAAAAGAGTGCTCGGGGGTAGTAAAGGGTTTTTGGGACATTTTTATGCATATTTGAGGCCCCATAAAGGTGTTTGGGCCCTTTTATTAAATCCCCTAAGCCCAAAATCGATATTAACCCATTTAATCGTAAAAGTGAGAGGGCGTGAGAGACATAACTCATCTTAGAAACTCTAAACACGTAGAGATAAAAGAAGGTGCAATTAGAGAAGAGCTTAGGAGCCCAAATCAAGGATTAGTATGTACAAATCTTCATCAAACGCATCATCTTAAACAAAGATTTAAACCCTACAAATCCATAAAGGCATGTGGTTTAACTTGCTTCCAATTTAATTTGCATTTCTTATTCATATCATAGTGAGGTGTGGATTAAATGAAATGTTAGGGTTAGTTCTTGAATTAAATTTTGGGTTTCTATAATTTTGGATTTTTAAATATGTAGAGGATATAAATATGTGATTCATAAAACCCCAATCTGTATAGATGTTGTATTTGGATTGAGGATTTTAAATGGGTGGATTTGGTGTAATTTTGGAGGGCTTTAGGGGGAAATTGTGGACATAAAATGGAGCTTCGAAACAACAATGGCGGATGGATTTTTTATGGGTTGCGAAGGAGAGAGAGAACTAGGATCATTCAAACGACCTGGTATCTCGTTCGAACGACAACCAAAGTCGCTCAAACGATAGTCCAAGCCATTCGAACGATGTCGTCTGACAACCTCTCCCCTCCCCTGTTTCGGCCTTGGGTGTTCAATTCTTGGGAAGGTTTACTGTTTTGGCAGATATGAATTGGGTTAAAAATTGGGGTTTGAATTGTGGGAATTATTCATGGATTCTTGTGGTGTAAATACAAAAAGGAAGTTAAGGTTTAATTTGAGAGAATTAAAAACCTTAAATTAATAAGTATGTAAAACTTATCAGGAAGAATTTTGAATAAATTGGGATGTTTATTTCCGAGCCAACTGAGAGACTCCGGGTATGTTTGATTGTGTGACACCGAGATAATAAATTACTTAATGTGTGATTAATTGAATTTTTGATCGGAACATAAATACTGGGCATGTTAGGCTAGTATTATGGTAGCCTTGATATATATATACGGTGATGTGTAGCATATATATATTTGTATTAATTATAAATATTTGTGTGGTTAATATTTATTGAAAAGCATACTCCTCTAATGCTATCATAGGTGGTTGCACGATGTGGAAGAATCCCCTGGCTTGAGGAGCAGGGTGAGTATAGTCCGTAGGTCATAGCAATCGAAATCAAGAATGAGACACTTTGGATATGATTCAGTCTCATTCCGAGGGAAACTATGACCGCCTCCAATGCGTTTGTTTATTTTTACTGATTCGGGGAGCTCACCGTATTAGGGGTCCGGGTGGATGAGTATACCTGGTAATAATAGAATTTTAGAGAACATCCGGTGAGTGCCTACTCGTAGGATGGTTATATATTTACTACATGTGCAAGAATGATATAAATAGTTGAATCATGTAAATATATAGCGAGAACAAATATATATGGGGGCAAAATACGTGTTGTGAATTGTATTAATGTTATATAACTTGTGAAAATGTTATATGGTTCAAATGGGATAAGTAAATGTGATTAATAACTTATACGTCATTGAAATGAAAACTTACTCGGGCTAGAGTAATGGGAGAAGTTGGAACTATATGACAACTAGTTACGGGGTAGAGAGTTAGATGGATTATATAGAATAATGGTAGGTGTGCACATTAGTTGAGGGGTGAGGGTCCTCAAGAGAGTGCGACACTAACTTAAATATGAAGAGCATTCATGCATTTTAATTGTTGTAATTAAATTCACTTGCTAAATATTTTCAAACGTTTTGGGTTCTAACCCTTGCTCTAAAATATTTTTAAAACCTTTTAGGTGTCCTACCACCGGGGCGCCAGGCTTGATTCCTTTTCAGGGTACGTAGTTGTGGTACAGGTGGGTGATGTAGGATTTGCATTAGACGCTTACATCATTCTCTTTTAGATAGGGATAGTCTTCGATGTACTTCGAACATGTTTGCTCATGACAGTTATACTCTTTATTTTGATTCTACTTGTATTGGTTATACTTTTCACGTATTGGATTTATGTTGGGTTGCTTGTATCTAGTCGATGTTTTTCTGCTAACACTTATTCTAGACATTTGTAGCATGATTTATATTGTGTTGGTTATATTTGGGTTCTTGTGGTACTTGTTGGTTTGGGTTAATTCATAATATAAAATTTGGCGATGGCTTAAGTAAAGATTAGGTGGTTACTAATACTAAATGTTGCGATAGTGATGCTAAGAATGAACCGTATGGAAATCCTGATTTAATTTTATTAAGGCCTAATCAACCGGAATTTAATTAAGCGGGGTGTCCCAATTTATAGAGAAAAAACAAGTTATAGAAAATGGTACTTTAAACAGCATAACTTTTTATTTGTTAAGGACAAAAAATAGGGACTAGTTTTATAAGAGAAAAGGTGAATGTCCTAAAACCATAATGAGAATTTAAAGTTAGATACAATTTTGTATTAATGAGAAAATATATAGGGAACGCTTTTATAAAAGAAAAGATAATTGTCCTAAAACCATGATATGAGTGCACACTTAAATAAAATCTTATATTATGGACAAAATAATGAACTATTTTTATAAAAGAAAAGTTGATTGTCCTAAAATCATAATAGGAACCATTTTTACTCAAGAGTAAAATTCGTATTTAAAAAAATAACTAAAAAAATAGGGACTATATTTACAAAAATAAAATTGAATGTCCTATATCATAATCAACATTATTATAACTCCTAAAATTCCATAATCTATAAGAAATGTTTACTCATGATCATGACAACGTATGAGAAAACATCTTTTGTGTGAGTTCGTCAACATATATGCTTGCATCAAGACTCATTACTAGAATATATGGTTATTGGCACTTTACTAACCTGAAGTTTAGTCACGTTGTCTCTTTAAACCCAAATGTATTAAGACTGGCACATAGAACTTCAATATTTCCACATCACTGCAATCCAAATCCTGTCGTTAAATTGACTAACGGAAAGAGTTAAAAATGAGGGTAAATGTATCAAATTGCTCTTTTCTATTAAATATTGGAGTTTTATGTGCGAGTCGGGGTTTGACGTGCGGAAGTGACTAAACTTCGGGGTAGTAAAGTGCCAATAACCCATGAAATAAAAACTATCAACTATATTAATTATTTATATTTGTTTTTAATAGATAATATTAATTGCATTCCAAATTACTGAATGAGGCACAGATTACAAGCTTTCAAAACTATGATACTTTTACTAAAATGACCTATATGTGTAATAATTAAATTTCTATGCCAACGCACACAAGTTATATTTTAACGCACAATTAAGTATCATTTGTGGAATAATAAGGTCAAATTTTATCAGCTCTATCCCCTTTTCTCAACGATATCTCTTCTCGTCTCCAAGCATTCTAGTTGAAAGCATCGTCTCACCCAACTCTAGTATAATCTATATTTCTATTCATCTCGTTTTATTTGTTTGGGATTTAGCTCGTTTATATATATATATATATATATATACAAAGAGAGAGTTCTTCAAGTGCGGAACTTTAATAATGTACCTAAAAAGCAAACATGTTTTTTTTAAATTAAAAAACTTTGAAGTTTTATGTAGAAACTTTGAAATTTTATGTGCTAGTCTTGATACATTGAGATTTCAAGTGCAAAAGTGACTAAATTTTAAAGTAGTAAAGTGCCAATAACCATATAATATAGTTAAAAAAATATTCCAAATAAAGTTGTTGAGGAGTCTTGAGTATTTAGGAGAATAAACATATAATAATATTGTGTTCAAAGTTAAGGTCCTAACAAACTTTTAGTGAAATATCTTTATTTAGATACTTTTCAACATACAAAGATATATTGCATAATCTGTGCAATTATTTTTCATCCTACGCTAATATTATTTAAGGAAACATTTATTTATTTTTTTTTTTTTTTTATGATCTGTGACTGAATATCGTCTAATATTTAGTCGATTTTTTTCGATGGTAATATTTAGTAGATTTAAACAAGGGGGATTTTTATATAGAACTCTAAATAATCAAGGGGGCTTTTGAAAAGATGAATGTCCTAAAATCATAATATGAACCATTTTTACTCGAGAGTAAAATTTATATTTAAACAAAAATAACTTTAAAAAATAGGGACTATATCTAAAAAATCAAAATCGAATGCCCTATATCATTATAACCATTATTATAACTCCTAAAATTAAATAATCCATAAGAAAGGTTTACTCATGATCGTAACGATGTATGAAAAGACATCTCTTGAAAAAGAACATCTTTTGTGTGAATTCGTCAACATATATGCTTGCAGCAAGACTCATAGATAGGATATAGGGTTATTGGTTAAGTTTAGTCACTTTTGCCCTTCAAACCATAAAGAGTAGCACATAAAAATCTAAATTTTTCACATTGTTGGAATTCAAATCCTTCCATTAAATTGACTAATGGAAAGAGTAAAAGTGAAGGTAAATTTGCCAAAATGCTCTTTCCCGCCAATTTTTGGGATTTTATGTACCAATCTTGATGCATTAGGGTTTGAAGTGCAAAAGTGACTAAACATCAGGGTAGTAAAGTCCTAATGACCCATAAAATAAAAACTATTAACTATATTAATTATTCAAATTTATTTGTATTGATATTATTAATAAATAGTTTTGATTTCATACCAAATTATTTATTGACAATCTATTACAAGCTTTCAAAACTATGATATATTTACCCTAAATATTCCCAGTGTAATTACTAAAATGATCTATATGTGTAATAATTAAATTTGTATGCCAACGCACGCAAGTTATATTTTAACGCACAATTAAGTCTCAGTTGTAAAAAATAAGGTCAAATTTCATTAGTTCTTTTATCTTTTCTTAGAGACTTCTCTTCTTGTCTCCAAACATTCTAGTCGAAAGCTCCATCTCACCTAACTTCACAATAATATATCTTATTATTTATCTCTTTTTATTTGTTTGAGATTTATCTCTTTACATATATATAGAGTGAGTTCTTCAAGTGCGAAACTTTAATAATTTACCTAAAAAGCAAAGACATTTTTTTAAAATAGAAAAAAACATAATTTTAAAACCAAAATTGATGGAGATGGTCTCTGACTTTCCACCAACTTTGCATTTCCCCGACTTTACATTATAATTTTTAGTACTTTATATATGATGATACTAAACTAGCGAGGACCTTTTGGATATGACAGTGAGATTGGTTTTAGTTGTCATTCACGATCTTTTGGATTTGATTTAAGTATATTACTTGACACACATAAAGTACATTTTTCGCAATTAACATTGAATTAATGTTTTAATCTGCATTTATCTTGACCTATAAAATAAATATTTGAACATATACTACAAATATTTCACATATCTAGTAATTAAAAGTACAAAAATTAAGAGTTAAAATAGATAATTTTTTATAATAAATTTAAATAATTAATATAGTTGATGAAAAAGGTTATTGGTACTTTATACCCTGAAGAATAAATATTTGAACATATACTGCAAATATTGCAAATATCTAGTAATTAAAAGTACAAAAATTAAGAGTTAAAATAGATATTTTTTTCTAATAAATTTAAATAATTAATATAGTTGAGGAAAAAGGTTATAGGTACATTATACCCTGAAGTTTAGTCATCTTTGTACTTCAACCTCCATGTATAAAGATTGACACATAAAATTCTAAATTTGGTGAGAAAGAGCATTTTGGCACATTTATCCTCATTTTTAGTTATTTTCGTTCGTCAATTTAACAGCAGGGTTTAGACTGTATCAATGTAAAAACTTAGAAGTTTTATGTGCCACTCTTGATACATTGAGGTTTGAAGTGCAAAAGTATCTAAACTTTAAATTAGTAAAGTGCCAATAACCCTAAAATAGATTTTAAAAAATCATTCCAAATAAAATAATTGGGGAGTCTTGAGTACTTAGGAAAGTAGGCATATAATAATATTGTGTTCAAAGTTATGTGCCTAACATACTTTTTGTAAAAAAATCCCTTTTTAGATACTTTACAACCCTACAAGATTATTTATGGAAACATTTTTGTAATTTTTTTAGGTGTAATAGTTACCAAGTCCCATTCACATGTTCAATGAACCAAGAGATCCTTTCATTGAGTCAATGGCGTCAGAGGTACTATTTTCCCAACTCATCACATTAAAAAAATAAATACACTCTCAAAATATTTTTGACAACTATTACTTCATTTTTTGTAAAAAAAAACATCAAATCTTTAAAAGTCCATAACTTCAAAACTAAAATCCAAAATTCACAAAATTTATATATTTGGAATCTACTCGTCAAGATCTATCAAACAACACCCATATTTAATTTTTTTTGACGAAAAAATCGAAACAAATAAATTTACTGTTTCGATAAAATCTCCAATTTTTCCAACGAAAACTCCATTTTTTCGGTGAAAACTCTTCTTCTCTAACTCGGGCGATTGTGCCGCTAGTGCGGACCAGAAAAAATAAAGAAATAGATGAAAAAAGAGAGATAGAGAGAGAGAAACGCTCCAACGAGAATTCTGAAGGCCTCCGGTGAGTTTTTCTGCCGAGTCTCCGATGGGGTGGAGTGGGGTGGAGGTGGGGCTGCTAGAGAGAGAAAGAGTGTGGGATTATGTGTTTGTTTTTATAGAGCGAGAGAGTAAGTGTATTTAAAATGGAGATATGTGAGGGTATATTTGTCTAAATATATGTAGTCTATAATAAAAAACGACTTGGTGCATTAAACAAATTTAATGGAATTTGATGCATGTTTGACCCAGTAAATAGGACTAGCCTCGAATTATTCCATTTTTTATTTTATAAAATTGACTTAATCTTAATGATCTGCAACTGAATATCATTAAACAAGGGGCTTTCGATATTGAACTCTAAATAATAATTTGCTAGAAATGACAGAATAATCTAGTATTGGAGATTGTGACTCCATTCAGAATCAACTAGGTATTTTTTTAATAGTCTTGACAACGCCAAACATTTCACCTCACATTATAAATACCACCTTAAGTTCTCTCATTTCATCACACCAAAACCTCTCTACAATCCTTCCATTGCCTATTATAAACATTTCTTTCAGTTATCCTTTTTAGAACCCATTGTGCTTATATTTATAATGGGTGTCATCTCTTACCAGCACGATGTTACTTCTAAAGTCCCCCGAACAAAATTGTTTAAGACCTTTGTCCTTGACAAAGATAATCTTTTCCCCAAGATGTTGCCATAAGTTATTAAGAGTATTTAAGTCCTCAAAGGAGATGGAGGTGCTGGAACTATCAAAATTATCCATTTTCATCATCATCTTAAGAAATCGGCCACGGAACGTACTCATACCAGTAAGTCAACAGTAAAGTGTGTAGCAAGTAAATAAAGCAAGTAAATAGAGAGAAGACAAGATATGGAGTGGTTCAGCCTTTAAAACATGCCTACATCCACTATGTTTCTCCATTCACATTATATGCATTACATTGTACAATATAATCGTGCCTAAAGAGGCGTACAAGTACGAGAATAAAAGGAGAGTACATGGTGACTGATGATCCTGATGTGTCGAAGAGGTAGCTGCAATGTGGATGAGCAATTTCCGAGCTATATGTAGGGGAAGTGTAAAGAGAATCAGTACTGTAGAAACTGCTCCGGTTGTGTGGAATCGATCCGTTATTTCGAGGTATGGTCCTCTATTTATAAGAGGTATGTGAGTTGTCACGTGTCCTGAGCACGTGACGTATATCAAGTCTGGAGTCGCTGTAGTAAAAAGGGATGCGACCTGTAAGGCAAGCACAAAGTGCCGCACCCTACATGAGGCCAGAGCCGCAGGTGCCGCGCCCTGTACATGGTAGGGTCGCGGCCAAGTTCAGGAGGGTCGTGCCCTATGTTGATAGGGTCCGCGACAGGGTGCTATATTTGTATTATCAATAAGCCCCCAAGCCGTAGTGCCAAGACAACTCACATACCTCTTATAAATATAGGACCACACCTCGAAATAAGGGATAGATTCCACACAACCGAAGCAGTTTCTACAGTACCGATTCTCTCTACACTTCCCCTACATACATCTCGGGAATTGCTCATCCACATCGCAGCTACCTCTCCGGTACATCGGGATCATCAGTCACCATGTACTCTCCTTTTATTCTCATACTTGTACGCCTCTTTAGGCACGATTATATTGTACAATGTAACGCATATAATGTGAATGGAGAAACACAGTGGATGTAGGCCTGTTTTAAAGGCTGAACCACTCCATATCTTGTCTTCTCTCTATTTACTTGCTTTATTTACTTGCTACACACTTTACTGTTGACTTGCTGGAATGAGTATGTCCCGTGGCCGATTTCTTGTATCATCGAATATCATTTGCTAAATCAAATGATTCACGGATGCGAGTCATGGCGGTTCCACGCTATTCAAGAGCATGATTCCTTCCATGTACCACAACACTAATGTTTCATTCAACTATCCTTTAATATTGGGTATCATAATGACCTCATAATGTCCTTTTGAGTAAGAATTATTTCTGCCAACAATAATTCATAATTATATGCATGCATTCACAAAAGACAGAAATAATAGAAATCAGAAAGACTTATATTGAATTCAAGTAATAGTGTCAAACAACTAAGCCAAAATAGTAATCATAATCTAACTAATCGAGACCCATCTCTTTGACATGTTCCATAAAGGTCTTCAGAGATAGTCCTTTCGTAAGAGGATCTGCTATGTTATCACGCGTACTAATGTGATCAATTGACACTCTTTGTTTTTGAACTTCTTCTTTAACTGATAGGTATTTCATCTCAATATGCTTAGCAGCCTTAGTATACCTATCGTTCTTCGAGAAGATGACTGCTGCGACATTATCACAATAAATTTTCAGTGGATTAGATATTGACCCCATATTTCTTAGTCCTGAAATAAAGTTTCGCAGCCATATTCCATGATTTGTAGCTTCGAAGCAAGCTACGTATTCAGCCTCCATAGTAGATGATGCAATGATGCTTTGCTTAGCACTTTTCCATGAAACGGCTCCTCCAGCTATAAGGAAGACATAACCCGAAGTGCTTTTTGTAACACCCCGCCCGCCCGGGGAGAGCGAACGGAGCGCTAATGCGATAAAATAAATCCAAATCCACAAGTGACAAGGTATAGAGCATCTAAGTCCCACAACAACAAAAGAGAAACTACAAATCTCAATCTCTTCAAATTAAATACCAAATCTCTTGAATTACATACAACAACTAACTCGAAAATAAAATACAAATCTCCAAAGCTCTATACATCAAAATAATACAAGTCTTTCCCAAACAATCCTTGCTAAAATCAATCTCCATAGCGCCCCAAAATCCGCGTTAACCTGCCACTAAAAGAAAATATGGGGAAGTAGACAATACGACAAGAAAGATGCTCAACAAATATATGTTAGCGATGAATAAAACGTAACAACACGAGTACGAATATTCAAATCAAAATGCAATTCTCAAAGCATTTATCAATATAATTTCTCAACAACACTTTAACCGGGTCACCAGGTCTCACCACATCCGTATATGCTTTATCAAGCTATAGCCCGGGAAACAGGAATTTTGGTGGGTGCCCAACATCCGTGCCATATTAAAATCTCATGACAACGTGCTCATCAACAATATAATGATACCACATGAATCAAAATAATTTCAACAATTATTTTCCAGATTTCAATTAATTTATCAATTCAAATATGAGTTCAATTAAACAAGAATTCAAAGAGAATGACACTCGCGAGATTTAAGGAGCATATTGTGCAAAACCCCCTACCTCAAACCATGATGAGAACCAATGATCACATCCTCAAGATCAACTCAAAAGATCTAAAAAAGCTTCTCCAAGAACCTTCAACAAAATAGCCCTAAGAACACCTCTAATCTAAGGTTGGAACTCACAAATCTCAAGGGCCAATGTGTATATAAAAAGAAGAGGAATATAAAATATATTTGCTGCCAAAATTTGTGCCAAAAGTATGTTAAAAGGGTTGCCCACGACTTCCTTTTATAATGCAAAGAAATGAAGAGTTGGAATCCAAAAGACTCCTTTAAATAAGGCAAACAAATGAAGAGTTGGAAGTCAAAACAACTCTTGAAAATTACTTAATGTTCGCTGACTTAGAATTCCAAGAGTTAAAAACATTTAAAAATCATTTAAAAATCCGATATAACTCCGATTTCGAAACCGTTTGAAATTCTCGCCTTTAAAAATAATAACCAACATATTTGAGAAATAAAAATAATTTTATCAAAAACTTTATTTTCCTCCATTTTCCAGAAATTAATTAAAATAGCCCAAAATTATGCGGGTTGCTACACTTCCCCACTAACAATGGAATTTCTCCCTCGAAATTCGCCGAATGCCTAACTCTCAAAAATCAGGCCAATAATCTCCAAAAATAATTTCATCTCCAAAAATAAATTCCTCACATCTAATCTAGATGCCTATCACGAATATCGCCTCAAATTTTCTATCTTAAAAAATTGCTAACCACGCAATGAACCCAAAACCCAGGCCCCGAGGGTTGCAGTATACCTAAGCTCTGATACCACTTGTAACACCCCGTCCGGGGAGAGCGAACAGAGCGCTAATGTGATAAAATAAATCCAAATCCACAAGTGACAAGGTATAGAGCATCTAAGTCCCACAACAACAAAAGAGAAACTACAAATCTCAATCTCTTCAAATTAAATACCAAATCTCTCGAATTACATACAACAACAAACTCGAAAATAAAATACAAATCTCCAAAGATCTATACATCAAAATAATACAAATCTTTCACAAACAATCCTCGCTAAAATCAATCTCCATAGTTCCCCAAAATTCGCGCTAACCTACCACTAAAAGAAAATATGGGGAAGTACACAATACGACAAGAAAGATGCTCAACAAATATATGTTAGCGATGAATAAAACGTAACAACACGAGTACGAATATTCAAATCAAAATGCAGATCTCAAAGCATTTATCAATATAATTTCTCAACAACACTTTAATCAGGTCACCAGGCCTCACCACATCCGTATATGCTTTATCAAGTCGTAGCCTGGGAAACAGGAATTTTGGCGGGTGCCCAACATCCGTGCCATATTAAATCTCATGACAACGTGCTCATCAACAATATAATGATACCACATGAATCAAAATAATTTCAACAATTATTTTCCAGATTTCAATGAATTTATCAATTCAAATATGAGTTCAATTAAACAAGAATTCAAAGAGAATGACACTCGCGAGATTTAAGGAGCATATTGTGTAAAACTCCATACCTCAAACCATGATGAGAAACTAATGATCACATCCTCAAGATCAACTCAAAAGATCTAAAAAAGCTTCTCCAAGAACCTCCAATAAAATAGCCCCAAGAACACCTCTAATCTAAGGTTGGAACTCACAAATCTCAAGGACCAATGTGTATATAAAAAGAAGAGGAATATAAAATATATTTGCTGCCAAAATTTGTGCCAAAAGTATGTTAAAAGGGTTGCCCACGACTTCCTTTTATAATGCAAAGAAATGAAGAGTTGGAATCCAAAAGACTCCTTTAAATAAGGCAAACAAATGAAGAGTTGGAAGTCAAAACAACTCTTGAAAATTACTTAATGTTCGCTGACTTAGAATTCCAAGAGTTAAAAACATTTAAAAATCATTTAAAAATCCGATATAACTCCGATTTCGAAACCGTTTGAAATTCTCGCCTTTAAAAATAATAACCAACATATTTGAGAAATAAAAATAATTTTATCAAAAACTTTATTTTCCTCCATTTTCCAGAAATTAATTAAAATAGCCCAAAATTATGCGGGTTGCTACACTTCCCCACTAACAATGGAATTTCTCCCTCGAAATTCGCCGAATGCCTAACTCTAAAAAATCAGGCCAATAATCTCCAAAAATAATTTCATCTCCAAAAATAAATTCCTCACATCTAATCTAGATGCCTATCACGAATATCGCCTCAAATTTTCTATCTTCAAAAATTGCTAACCACGCAATGAACCCAAAACCCAGGCCCCGAGGGTTGCAGTATACCTAAGCTCTGATACCACTTGTAACACCCCGTCCGGGGAGAGCGAACAGAGCGCTAATGTGATAAAATAAATCCAAATCCACAAGTGACAAGGTATAGAGCATCTAAGTCCCACGACAACAAAAGAGAAACTACAAATCTCAATCTCTTCAAATTAAATACCAAATCTCTCGAATTACATACAACAACAAACTCGAAAATAAAATACAAATCTCCAAAGATCTAAACATCAAAATAATACAAATCTTCCACAAACAATCCTCGCTAAAATCAATCTCCATAGTTCCCCAAAATTCGCGCTAACCTACCACTAAAAGAAAATATGGGGAAGTACACAATACGACAAGAAAGATGCTCAACAAATATATGTTAGCGATGAATAAAACGTAACAACACGAGTACGAATATTCAAATCAAAATGCAGATCTCAAAGCATTTATCAATATAATTTCTCAACAACACTTTAATCAGGTCACCAGGCCTCACCACATCCGTATATGCTTTATCAAGTCGTAGCCTGGGAAACAGGAATTTTGGCGGGTGCCCAACATCCGTGCCATATTAAATCTCATGACAACGTGCTCATCAACAATATAATGATACCACATGAATCAAAATAATTTCAACAATTATTTTCCAGATTTCAATGAATTTATCAATTCAAATATGAGTTCAATTAAACAAGAATTCAAAGAGAATGACACTCGCGAGATTTAAGGAGCATATTGTGTAAAACTCCATACCTCAAACCATGATGAGAAACTAATGATCACATCCTCAAGATCAACTCAAAAGATCTAAAAAAGCTTCTCCAAGAACCTCCAATAAAATAGCCCCAAGAACACCTCTAATCTAAGGTTGAAACTTACAAATCTCAAGGACCAATGTGTATATAAAAAGAAGAGGAATATAAAATATATTTGCTGCCAAAATTTGTGCCAAAAGTATGTTAAAAGGGTTGCCCACGACTTCCTTTTATAATGCAAAGAAATGAAGAGTTGGAATCCAAAAGACTCCTTTAAATAAGGCAAACAAATGAAGAGTTGGAAGTCAAAACAACTCTTGAAAATTACTTAATGTTCGCTGACTTAGAATTCCAAGAGTTAAAAACATTTAAAAATCATTTAAAAATCCGATATAACTCCGATTTCGAAACCGTTTGAAATTCTCGCCTTTAAAAATAATAACCAACATATTTGAGAAATAAAAATAATTTTATCAAAAACTTTATTTTCCTCCATTTTCCAGAAATTAATTAAAATAGCCCAAAATTATGCGGGTTGCTACACTTCCCCACTAACAATAGAATTTCTCCCTCGAAATTCGCCGAATGCCTAACTCTAAAAAATCAGGCCAATAATCTCCAAAAATAATTTCATCTCCAAAAATAAATTCCTCACATCTAATCTAGATGCCTATCACGAATATCGCCTCAAATTTTCTATCTTCAAAAATTGCTAACCACGCAATGAACCCAAAACCCAGGCCCCGAGGGTTGCAGTATACCTAAGCTCTGATACCACTTGTAACACCCCGTCCGGGGAGAGCGAACAGAGCGCTAATGTGATAAAATAAATCCAAATCCACAAGTGACAAGGTATAGAGCATCTAAGTCCCACAACAACAAAAGAGAAACTACAAATCTCAATCTCTTCAAATTAAATACCAAATCTCTCGAATTACATACAACAACAAACTCGAAAATAAAATACAAATCTCCAAAGATCTATACATCAAAATAATACAAATCTTTCACAAACAATCCTCGCTAAAATCAATCTCCATAGTTCCCCAAAATTCGCGCTAACCTACCACTAAAAGAAAATATGGGGAAGTACACAATACGACAAGAAAGATGCTCAACAAATATATGTTAGCGATGAATAAAACGTAACAACACGAGTACGAATATTCAAATCAAAATGCAGATCTCAAAGCATTTATCAATATAATTTCTCAACAACACTTTAATCAGGTCACCAGGCCTCACCACATCCGTATATGCTTTATCAAGTCGTAGCCTGGGAAACAGGAATTTTGGCGGGTGCCCAACATCCGTGCCATATTAAATCTCATGACAACGTGCTCATCAACAATATAATGATACCACATGAATCAAAATAATTTCAACAATTATTTTCCAGATTTCAATGAATTTATCAATTCAAATATGAGTTCAATTAAACAAGAATTCAAAGAGAATGACACTCGCGAGATTTAAGGAGCATATTGTGTAAAACTCCATACCTCAAACCATGATGAGAAACTAATGATCACATCCTCAAGATCAACTCAAAAGATCTAAAAAAGCTTCTCCAAGAACCTCCAATAAAATAGCCCCAAGAACACCTCTAATCTAAGGTTGGAACTCACAAATCTCAAGGACCAATGTGTATATAAAAAGAAGAGGAATATAAAATATATTTGCTGCCAAAATTTATGCCAAAAGTATGTTAAAAGGGTTGCCCACGACTTCCTTTTATAATGCAAAGAAATGAAGAGTTGGAATCCAAAAGAATCCTTTAAATAAGGCAAACAAATGAAGAGTTGGAAGTCAAAACAACTCTTGAAAATTACTTAATGTTCGCCGACTTAGAATTCCAAGAGTTAAAAACATTTAAAAATCATTTTAAAATCCGATTTAACTCTGATTTCGAAACCGTTTGAAATTCTCGCATTTAAAAATAATACCCAAAATATTTGAGCAATAAAAATAATTTACCAAAAACTTTATTTTCCTCAATTTTCCAGAAATTAATTAAAATAGTCCAAAATTACGCGGGTTGTTGCACTCTTCCTACTGTCAAGGCATCCACCAAAATTTGAGTCCGAATAACCAATCACCTTAAGGTGATCAGCCTTTCGATATGTGAGCATGTAATCCTTGGTCCCTTCTAGTTACCTCAGCACTTTCTTTACAGCTTTCCAATGGTGAATCCCCAGATTGCTTTGATATCTGCCTATCATCCCAACGACAAAACTGATATCCGGTCTAATGTAGACTTATGCATACAACAAGCTCCCTATGAGCGAAGCATAATGAATGCCTTTCATGTGCTCCCTTTATAAATCACTTCTAGGGCACTGACTTAAGCTGAACTTGTCCCCTTTCTGAAGTGGGACATTAATGGGATTGCAACTTTGCATGCTAAATCTTTCTAAAACTTTGTTAATGTAACCTTTCTGAGATAATCCCAACATTCCTCGTGATCTATCCCGAGATATTTCTACCCCGATCACGAAGGATGCCTCACCTAAATCTTTCATTTCAAAGTTTTTAGAAAGGTACTTCTTGGTTTAACTTAATAAACCAAGATCACTGCTGGCGATAAGTAAGTCATCAACATGTAGTACTAAAAACACAAACTTACTCCCACTGATGTTCAGGCATATGCACCGATCAACAGTGTTTTTCTTAAACACAAAGGATGTAATGGTATCGTGGAACTTAATGTACCATTGACGAGAAGCTTGCTTTAGACCATATATTGACTTCTTCAACATACATACCATGTTTTCCTTTCTTTCCTTTATGAAGCCTTGTGGTTGTGCCATGTAGACTTCTTTTTCTAAACTCCCATTTAGAAAAGCTGTTTTTACGTCCATTAGGTGTAACTCCAAATCATAATGAGCCACCAATGCTAATATGATTCTTAATGAGTCCTTCTTTGAAACTGGAGAGAAGGTCTCATTATAATCAATGCATTCTCGTTGATTAAAACCTTTGGCAATAAGTCTAGCTTTATGTCGTTCGATATTGCCTCTTGAGTCAAGTTTGGTCTTAAAGATCCACTTGCACCCAACTCGTTTTTGTCCTTCTGGAAATTCGACCAACTCCCAAACTTTATTGTCATTCATAGATTTTATTTCTTCATTCATGGCATCAATCAATTTATCAGAATCATCACTATTTACAGTTTTTTTATAAGAAACTGGATCATTAATATTCCCTATGTTAAATTCGGTCTCTTGAAGGTATAGCACATAATCATTCGAAATTGCCGATCTTCTTTCTCTTTGAGATCTTCTTAATGGCACTTCCTGTGGTGCTTCAAAAGTTTCATCGGTTATAGTCTCATTATGTGGTTGTTCAGTTGGCTGATCATTCACTTGTTCATTGTTATTGATTGGGTCAATGACCGGTTCAACAACTACATTAGGAACAACAGGTATGTTATGAACTCTGGGCATAGGAATTTGTACCCTGACTTCTTGAATGATTACCTCCCTTTCTTTTATACTCCCACTTACTTCATCTTCTTCAATGAATTTAACATTTCCAGTTTCTATGATTCTAGTTGTATGATTTGGACAATAGAATCTATATCCCTTCGACTTTTCTGGATACCCGATGAAATGACAAGATAATGTCCTAGGATCCAATTTCTTTTCATGAGGGTTATAGATTCTAGCTTCCGCTGGGCAGCCCCACACACGTAAATACCTTAAATCGGGTTTCCATCCTTTCCAAAGTTCAAAAGGGGTTTTTGAAACTGATTTACTAGGAACCCTATTTAAGATGTGTACAGCGGTCTTTAATACATGTGTCCACAAAAATGTAGGCAATTGGGTCCTACTTATCATACTTCTAACCATTTCTATAAGTGTCCGATTACGCCTTTCAGCTACACCATTCTGCCAAGGTGATCCTGGCATTGTGTATTGGGCTCAAATACCTAATTTTTCAAGGAGTTTAGCAAATGGGACAAGGCGTTTCCCTGACTCATCATATCTACCATAATATTCACCACCTCTATCAGACCTAATAATTTTCACCTTTTTGCCTAGTTGCCTCTCAACCTCATTAATGCATATTTCAACGACGTTCACAAACTGAGATTTATCATGCAACATGTACAAAATGCAATAACGTGAAAAATCATCTATAAAGGTGATGCAGTATTTTTCTCCACCAATGGATGGAATATCTGTATGTATTATTTTAAGTAGTTGGGTGCTTCTTGTGGCTCCTTTCTTTGTATGTTTGATCTGTTGTCCTTTAATACAGTCCACATATACATCATAATTGGCCCAATCCAGGTTATGGAGTATTCCATCTTTAACGAGCCTTTCAATTCTCGTCCTGGATATGTACCCTAATGTTTTATGCCACAAATAAGCAGATTTTTCATCATTAAGTGTACGTTTAGTACCAACATTAGGATGCAGGGTCATAAGGGTTTCAGAAAAATTCTTTTCAAGATTCAATTGATACAAACCATCTAATAAAAATCCAGAACCAACATTATTAGAATTTTTAATCAAACCAAAACCATTGTACTTAAATTCAATCGCAAAACCATCTAAAGCAAGTTTGGAAACAGAAATTAAATTCCTCAAAACTGTGGGAACATAAAAAGTTTCTTGCAAATCTAAAATAAATCCAGTGCTTAAAATCAGGCAAAAGACTCCAATAGCTTCCATTTTAGCCTTCGCTTTATTGCCCATGTAGAGAAAATGCTCATTTGGATTTATTTTGTGGATCGAGGTGAAGCTCTGCATCGAATTAGAAACATGACACATAGAACCAGAATCAATCCACCAAGTGTTAGAAGGAGCGTTAATAAGGTTTGATTCGAAACAAACATAAATAAAGGGCTTACCCTTTTTCTCGAACCAGGCCTTTCGTTTATGACAATCCCTCTGGAAACGGACCTTCTTTTTACAGAAGTGACACTTGTCATTCTTTTCCTTCTTCATAGCAGCAGTTGATAGTTCAGCTTGATGAGACAGCCCTGGACCTTTCTTAATGTCCTTGCCGAACTTCTTCTTAAAACCAGCTCTTTGACTGTCAGATTTTCCAACTATCCCTTAGTCACATGGCCATTCTGTTGCTTAAGCCTTCCTTCCGCATGTACCAACATGCTTCGCAAATCATTTACATTCCACTTATCTTTTATAGTGTTATAATTGATTTGGAAAGGCCCATACTCAGGAGGTAGGGAGTTTAGGACGAATTGGACGAGAAAATACTCATCCACTGTCATGCCCAAAACTCTAAGTCTAGCAGCCAGATTGGTCATATCTATAATGTGTTCATTCATGGTTCGAGTACCATCGAACCTCATAGTGGTCAGGTCATCCATCAATTTCCCAGCAAGGAATTTCTCAGCAGTGCGAAAGCGTTCCTTAATGTTGTTCAAATACTCTTTTGCTTTTGCAGTTTCAGGTAAGGAGGTTTTCATGTTAGGAGCAACGTACAGTCGCATAAACATAAGGACCAGCCTATTGGATCGAGACCATACTTCATGGACAACAATTTCATCCTCGCTATTGGCATCAGTAATAGCAGCGGGTTCATCGCACATAATTACCATGTCCAGGTAGAGAACCCCTAGGCTCAACTCAATTTGCTCATTCCATTCAGAAAAATTAGTTCCATCAAATTTGGAATAGGACTGAGCTTGTGAATACAGGTTAAGGGGAACTGCAATTTATAACAATGTTCACAAATTAAATTTTTACACACAACAAAAATTGCAAGGGTCGAATATTGAATTGTTGACTAAAAATTTTGGCATATTTCATTTACAATCTGAATATCACGGAATATGTGTTAATCATCACATAATGCTCAAATTGTAAAGATGTATACCCTATAATTCATTTATCATGGCCCCATAATTTTGGCATCTGTGTTTGTTGCCTAAACATTTAATAGCATGATTAATGGACTTAATGTCAACTATTCTGTTTTTCACAAAAGTTTTTCTAATGTTGTTCAATTCAGAAATTAGCATGTGTTGCGCCTCAATCCAATTTTATAACTAACATTAGAATAAGCCTTTAATGCGTGTAAGTGTATTATTCATACATGCAGTCTCAGCCCGTGTTTGTCCTTTGACTTAACTCAAATGAATAATTTCTTACATGTCCCAATTTAAATATAGTTAATCATGCATTAAAGATTAACTATAATACGTAATCTATCAGCAATTACAAAGATACCAATAGTAGCTTAAATGCCTCAAAAACATAATTGCCCAGGTATAATAAAAAATACATAATTCATGAATTTTGCCAAAAATGAGTTTTCACCATAGAATCGAAGTAAGCCAGAAAATCAAAACTTTTTGCGGAACGTTAATATCAATTTTCTGTAAAGATTTATAAGCCCAGAGATTATTTTCTAAAATGGCAAAAACGGAGTTTTGAGGGCCTTAACGGACTGGATTGCAGAAAAATACATTACATCACAGCCAAATGAGGTGAAATTCGATCGCTTGCCCATTTCCAGTCAACATATCAAGTTTCAAGTCAATCGGACACCAAAAATTTCGAAAAACACTATTCACTGCGCAAAAAAAAAATCTCCTGGAATCTGTTTTGCGCCTAATCGCATTTTTTACTTAATTAATCTTAAAAACAGATTTGTTTTCTTATCATAATTAATAAATGTATTTTTCAGAATGCTTACACTACTTGAAACAATAAAATAATGCTAACGTTATATTAGGGTTTCATTAACACGATAAGGGGTTGAATAATAATGGAACAGTTATCATAATATAATACAAGGACTGTATGCAGTATTTTCGTTCTTAATATCATACATAACACTAATTCGAATTACCATATGTATGATTACCAGATTGCATAAAAATTCCAGATTTCCAGAGAAACAAAATTTTCAGATTTCCAGAAAAACAAAATTTCCAAATTTTCAGATTTTCAGAAAAATAAAATTTTCAGATTTCCAGGTTTACCAAATTTTTTTTCCAGATTTTCAAAAGGTCACAAATCAGAATTGTTATAAAGGAGTTTTCATTAACGGAAAACATGAGATTATAAACCGAAAGCTCTGATACCACATGTTAGTCAATACTGTTTTGTCAATCATAAAAACCAGATATAAATCATAATGTTACATCACGTTAAAAATAATTTTGTCATGAATCCAGGATGCTTAATCTTCATGTAATCACAAAATCATAAGTTCTTTATAACTATGATCAAAACTGACCTTTAACCATTGCAATTAATTGGAATAAGGTGACTTGAATCCTCCTGTCAAAGCTTCCTTTGAATCCCTTCTTAAATAACCCAGATTTACTCTCTTATGTGCCTGGAATATTTGTGAGAAAATAAGAATAATGAGAATTTCGAATTTTCTCTCCCTGCTTAGAAAAAATGTGTATTGAGATGACTCTAGATGGTGTAGAGGTCTCTATTTATAAGGGGCAGAGGGCCGGAATCCTAGTGGAGGTGGGACTCTTTCAAGTCTCCCGCTAATGCCACTAACCATCATGTGACTAACGGATAAGGTTTACCCCAATCTTTTAATATCTTTATTTATCACATTCCTAATTAATTATCTGACATTTATTAAAACCACATAAATGGGAAATTCAGAATTTAATACAATTAAAATTAAATAATACTTAAGATTAATTTACAACACATATCACACCAAGGGAGATGCCAAACTCACTGAAGAAGAAATCAAGAGTGGCAAAGAAGGAACCCAATGAATGTTCAAGGCTATCGAGGCCTACCTTTTGGCCAACCCTAACTAATGATTAACTAATGCACCTTTGATAATAAGAGTTGCATGTCTACTTATCTGGTGCTCATGGATGTTTTATCTGGTGTCAAAACCATCTTTGATAATAAGTCTATTCCTTTTGGAATTGTGAAGCTGCTGATATACTTGTATTTGGGTTTAAAAGAGTGTTTTTTATTTCAATAAATAAAATCATACGGTATTTTGAAAAATGGTAGCAATTACGATAAATATATATATATATATATATATATATATATATATATATATATATATATATATATATATATATATATATATATATATATATATCCGCGGGATGCACGGGCGCAATTGTATATTACAAATGTTGACTAAAGAAAATATAATATTTCATTATACTCGAAAAATTGTATTATTTGATTATATGTATATAATGAGCAATGAGTTTGAAAATATTATTATAGTTGAAATGGAAGGGGTGGTGAGAAAAAGTTGAAGGCAATAAATATAGGAGCATAATAGGAGACACATATAATGTTTTATACATTTCAATCTTGAAAAATAACATGGAGAGGACTACATATAAAATAAAATAAAAATGAGGTAGTTTCATAAAAGACACTTGTAGGGAAAAAAATATTTTCAAACTTTGAAAATTATAGAAAAATATTTTTAAAATTTGAAAAATCACAAAAAAAATAGAATTATAAAAATTGGAAAAACAACAACCAAAATATTGAAAATTACAGAATGTTAAATAAATTAAAAAATACAGAAAATTAAAAATAAAATAAAAAATTGAAAATTACCCTAAATTTAAAGACTGAAAATTAAAAAGGTGGAAATTACAAAACATTAAAAATTCTGAACTTTACGAAAAATGATGAAAAAACTTAAAAATTGTAGAAAATACTGAACCTTTTTTTTTAATTCTAAAAATTATAAAAAATATAAGTTTGAAAAAAATGAAAAACTCTTAAAATCGAAAAATATTGAAAAAGACTTTTAAAAAATATAAAATATTGAAAAAAAACATGTTGCCACAAAGAAACAGTCTTCCTCGGAAAAAAAAAATTCCCCCAAAAAACATATTTCCCTATTTTCAGAAAAAACTAAACCTTATTTCCAGGAAAAAATATTTTCATGCCACAAAAACATATTTCCAGACCAAAGAACACTTATTTTGGGATCTGTGAACGATTTGATTTTGGCCAAAAAACATATTTAGGGAATAAAAAAATCAAAATCTCAAAAAATTACAACCACAAAAACTAAATCTATAACACAAAAAAATAAAAAATAAATATGTATACCACCAAACTAAAAACTCTTCCCGGCATCGAATACCAACCCAATTAGGGGTGGTAAACGGACGGATACAGATCGGATACCATGTTTTCCATATCCGTATCCGCTATCTGAATGTACTATCCGTATCCGCCCGGATAGTTAAAACAACTATCCATATCCGTATCCGCTGGGATACCTCGGATTCGGATAATATCCGTATCCGTTTACATTATTTAGCCATCGCAAAAAATAACAATTAAAATATCCAATCCAATCCAAATAAATATGTAACAAAATTACTACCTCCTAACATCAACAATTATGGATTCCATAATAATAGTATCATTACATAATGATAATATGGCTTAAAGTCATCCATTCTTTACAACCATATAAGCTGAAAGTCATCCAAAAAAAAAAATAACAGTCGCATTCCATGACAGTAGAAATAAATATGCACTTTTTAGATTAATCAAATTTTTTGAGAATGATAACCTCATGGACCTTTTGTCTTCAAAACATACTGATATTTTTATTTTAATAAGTATACATTTTTATTTTGTATATAATATACATGTTGTTAACTTCAGTTCTCATTACAATCAAAATCATCTCTTTACTTTTATGTTTCTCTCTTACATTCTTTTTTGTTTCTCTCTTACATTTATTTATAATTAAGGAAACTAACGAACAACTACATGAGAGTTTCTTTTTTCTTATTTTTTACGAAGGAGAAATGAAACGAAGTTATTTTTTTTTAGTGGAGTATATGTTCTTTAGTCGGTGTATGTTGTGTGTGATAAAGTGTATTGTAACTTTAGTGTAACTCCATGATAATATACCCAATTAATTAATACATGACATTTTATAATATACCCAATAAAACGATAACTTTAGGGTGTTTTTGTTTTGAGTGGAGTATGCATTTATTTTGTTTTGGGAATAAACGATTAAGATTTGTTTTAATATTATTTTATTAGTAATACTAGGACCAATATTATTAGTAACATTTTAAACATATGTTTGACGGATACGGATATCCGATAAAACGGATATCCGATAAAATGGATACTCCGTATCGGATACGGATTATCCGTGTTGGATACTAGTACTATCCGTATCCGTATCCGTTTTCTCGGATATTTTTAAAGAGTATCCATATTCGTATCCGTTACCATATTTTCGAATAAATATCCGCAAATTCGGATTCGGATTCGGATATCGGACGGATGCGGATTTTCGAATATCCGTTTACAGCCCTAAACCCAATACCTCCCGCCCCTAAAAACTCCTCTGTTGTCAATATTCACAATCCCACTATCTGAACCAACAGCAAACAAATACCCACTTGGGAAAATAGAAAGAGATGTAGTGTTTATGCAACCTTCATCAATACCATTGCTCTCAAATCCCAATGATAAATACCCTTCGTTGCCAAGAAAAGCAGTTGTTTTAGAATCAGGGGAGACCTCAAAAACTTTCAACCTCTTTTACCTATCTTCACCTTCACTAAATCAAATGTATATCTTTCTTCCTCACACAATTAATTGAGACCCATCAGCTAAAAAGGACGCCTTTTGAATACGACAATCGTGGAAGAAGACGCTTTGTATTTTGGTGTTCTGTTTTGCCATCAATCTAAAAAAATCTGAGTCGTTTACGATTTTCCCTCGAGATATATAAGATTGGTATATGAAAGGTTAGGTTCATGCATTCGTTTGCTTTCCAATTCCAATAATACACACGGTTTTCACCGCTTGATGCAAGTTTAACAATGAACAAAGAGAAGATTAGTGCATTAATTGCTATTAATACCTTTAATACTATCGTATTAGAGGGATAATTAGCATGTACCTCACGCGGTGCGCAGACGCAGATACTGTTACGAATATTGTTGAACGCAATATATTATTTCAATATATTCCCTTTAATGTATTATTTCATTAAATAAAAGTGAAATATGTTTCGACATAATATTGATATACCAAACATTAACTGTGAGAAAGTGTATCCCTCTAACTGTATTTTATTAAGGAAAACCCAAAACATAATGAAAAAGCGTTTTAGAAATGCCTTCTTCATTCCAAGCGTCATTGTGGTCACTCAATCCTTGATCTCTATTCCCTTGCTCCTCCAAATAAAGGACATTTTTATTTTAAAATGCATACATGTTTTATATAATAAGCTTATATTCAAACGGCGATATATGTATTTAACAATATTTCTTTAAGCTTAATTTGGTGTACTTACATACGAAAAAAGGAACAAATATAAATTTCTTGATTATTTGTTTCAATTGGCCTCCACGTAGCGGTCCAATTAGTTATCATTTTCTAAATGGTCGTGTACATGTTAGGTAGATAAATTGTTTTTGTAATTTTCCCTCTAAAACGCTGATAGTGTGTTAGATGTATGAATAGGGAAGGAAAAACGTTTACACTATCGTGTTGTGTTCGTGTCTAAATGGTGGTTATGGAATCGTGTCAAACCCAAAGAAGAAGAAAAATATGAATTTCTATAAAACGCAGAGAGTTGATTAGATGTATGAATAAAGAAGTAAAAACATTTACACCATCCATTTATTTGTATAGATATGGAAGGGTAAATATTGATAACATACTGAGATATAAAAGATGAAATGTAGAAAGAATGGGATTATCTTCAAAAACAATCCCACCTATTGTTATATAAATGTATAATCCTATAGGATCTTGAAAGATTTACTAAATGTATATGTATTTTAAACAAATAATAAAAAATTCATTCAAAGTTCTATGTAGTTTTCTTGATGCCGTTATCCTAAGCAAATTTCACTGACCATAATTAATCAACATTGAGGGCAAAAGATCATATATTTTTCAATACAAAAGAGAGGGAAAAATACAAAAAATTTCATATAAACTAATTACCCAATTAATTTACCAAACACAAAATATACATATGAGGCAGAGTTAGTAGTAAGTGTGTATACATAGATTTAAGGAACCCGTTGTTAACAATTACAAACAAAATTATTAAAATAACTAAAAAGATACGTGAAAACCATATTTATTATTAAAAAAAAAGGAACCTTCATGAAATCAATTATATCTATAGTGTGAAAATTACCCAACCAATATCTGTCGGAACAGCAGCGACATATATCACTGCATGCCTTCAAATTGCATCATTAGACCGTTGCATCATTCTCTTCGTTGAGTAATCAACTCTTCGATTGTAGTGTTGTCGCTGTGCTCCGCAATATGACAATCAATTTTGATTGATTCCATATAGATTTTTTAATGTAAAAACAACATTTCTAATAAATTGCTCTAATTATAATCCCGAATATGACTTAGAGAATTGAGTTACAAGAAAAGAATCAAATAAATAAGAAATGGCAAAATCGGAGGTCAAATACCTTTACTTCCAAACCCAAATCTGCATACCCTGAATTCCAAAACCAAATCTGCCTATATGAAAAATGCTAATAGAAAATCTGCAAGTCTAAGTGATTATTGAATTTGAGGTTCAAAAGTTTATTTCAGATAAAATCTAGAATGTATAAAGATCTAGAACGCATAATAAAACCATCAGCAAATGTGAAAATAGACTTACCACGGCAAAAGGGAGAATATAATATCGCTCGTGCATTCGCACTTGTATGGTAGTTTGGTATGAATGTCTCAAGTTGAAAACATTATACAACCCTCGCGTTTAACAGTCCATTCCGGAGTGTGTGCTTTATATGCTCTTTGGTGTGGTCTCCCAGTAACCACGTTCACCCACACCTTCACCGCCATCTTCTGATCTATATACCCTCTTCACAACACAAAGCACAACAACAACTGCTACTCAGCTATCATCAATGTCTAACGATTGATGAAACCAATCGAAATGGTAAAGCACCTCAAAACCCTCAACCACTCCCCTCTATTAGGTTTTCTTCATTTCTCATCAAAACCCAACATATCTTCTCAATTTCATTTCCCACCCTCCCCTCAACATATCCTCAACTTGGTCTCTAAAGTTTGTACCATCTTAACTGACCTTCAATGGCAAGACAACTTTGAACTAAAGCGTTTGAGCCCCCAACTCAAACCCCACCATGTTGACAAATTGATACTCATAACAACAGGGACTCATCTTTGCAATTCTTTTATTGGGTTTCTAAGAGACTCTTTTATAAACATGACCACAACTGTTTTGAAGCAATGTTAATGGAGAGAGAGAGAGAGAGAGTCGTCTGGGGAGACAAACAGATAGAGAGAGAAAAAAAGAGAGAGGGGAAGGTGTTAAATTATGGTATATAAATTGGCTAGGAAAAAAAGAGAGAGGCGTGGAGCATTTAAGTCCAATTTATTTCTTAAACATTGTTTAGAGTATCCAAAAAAAATCTGAGGGAGGGTGTATTTGATTACAAAATGAAAAGGTCAAATAGTTCAGTTTTCCATTTTTGTGGGTTTGATTGTCGGACTATTTCACAGATTTTTCCACACAACACATAAAACCCTTTTATATATTATCAGGTTAAAAAAACCCTTTTAGTATGGCGATTTAGCTGGTTGGACAAGTGGGCAATAGTTTGTTCTCGAAAGATCCATAGTTGACCTTTTATGTGGCTGCATAGCAAAAAGATATTATATTATATAAATTTCAATCCTCTTCCACCCAATTCGCCTTCCTATCTTTTGCCTTTAAAACTAGAATTACTTCTCCTCTATCTTCACAAACAAACATTACAAGATATAGAAAGAGAATAAAGAGTGAAAAAAGGGGATCTGTTAGCATTATAGACGAACCTCATGCATTTTGCATACCATATCCTGCTCAAGGCCACATAAACCCCATGCTAAACTAGCGAAAATTCTTTATCATAGAGGTTTTCACATCACCTTTGTTAATAGTGAGCACTCTTCTAAAAAAAACCGCAAGGTGGCTTGAGGGTTGGGACAAACACCCAGCCTTATATTTTTTACGTCTCATATTTTTTACGCCTTATTCTTGGTAAAACCCTTAAGACGCACTTTTTTCTAAAAATAACAATGCTTTAGTGAAACGATATCACATTTTAAACATTTTTTTTTACAAACCGAACCATTATCTCATCCAAAATAATCAAATAGTATTTTAATTTGCATATATTCAGACATATTTTTATGACATGTACAATTTTAGTATTTTAATAGCCTTGTTATGGTTAAAAAATATTAAAATATATTAAGAAGGCCAAAACGCCTTTTCACACCTTTTACGCCTAAGGCCCACCTAGGCTTCTAAGGTTAAAGGCTTGACCTCCACGCCTTAATCACGCCCTGCGTTTTTTAGAACCTTGATAGTGAGTATAACCAAAAGCGTCTCCTTAAATCCCGTGGCCCCCATGCTCTCGATGGCCTCTCTTTATTTCAATTCGAGCCAATTCCCGATGGATTGTCACTGTCGGAAAATGTTGACGTAACACAAGATATTCCCTCCCTGTGCGATGGGATGGCACCATACTTGGGAAATTTGGAAAATATGGAAAAGGAAATGACAAGTATTTTTGGATTTTGGGAAAATTTTGAAATATTAGGCATTATGAAAAATGAAAAATATTTTTGGAGTTTTGGGCCTTTTTAAGAAAAATGAATTTTTTTTTGCAATTTTTTTAGAAAAAGGGGAGTGGTGGATTCGCATGTTAAAATAGGATGAAGGAGCGCAAAATTGGCTATCTAATGATCGAATTAGATACGTACAAGCAAGGGAGAATTCCTAACTTAACACATAGCCAATTTTGTATTTTTAATTAGGTGAGTGGATAGTCAAATTTTAATTAATCCGCAAGCGAGAAAACACGGAGCCTTATACGTCGCTTTTGAAAAGTGTGCCGCATTTTAAGAGTGCAGACCGAACATGTGTCATCTGACAGTGAATCTAGAAATTATCGACTAAATTATAGAGATCCAAAAATATTGTGTGTTTCTATAGTTATCAAAATAATATATATACACATTACAAAGCAAAAGAAACCTGGACCTAAAATTCTCAATGGTAAACAATTTGCTTCTTTGTGATGTGTGTGTGTGTGTATTATATTTTTGTCATCTTTACTGAAAATACTACGTAATCACTATAATAATGAGGCAACCTGAAATTTTGTTTAAATTCAATTTTTAATACTTGAATCATATTATTAAAAATAAAGGGGGACACTTTAAAAATTGATTTGTCCATGTTTAAGTCTATTTTTTATGGCTTCCCCATAAAATTAATAATGAATTTTTTATTCACATTGAAACCATATAATAATAAAAGTGTTTTCTTAACATAAAACACTTACTACAGAGAAAAACATATTTGTCTGCAACTCTTTCAATTATTTTGACTAAATTTGAGGTTCCCATATTTTCTCATCCATAATATAAGTTACTGTTGGTGAGTTAATATCTTTATCACAATATCTTCCTTTACTTTAGAGGAAAATAAAAATTTTCATTTTTTTTCATCCAGGATTTTGATTATAAAAATATAGTTTATTACATTATGGAGAAGATATTCATATGTGAGATTAGAACTACACCCAATCAGTTAGTAGGAAGGTTAAATAAATTGTCAACCGATAATATAAACATATACCAACAACAAAATTCCAAATATTCTAACAAAGGATTTTATAATTGTACAAAAATACATGGAGTTAAAAGAAGGTTTAGACAACACGACGGTAATGCAAACAATAAGTAATTTATTGAGAAATTTCAAAAAACAACTGTTGAACATCTACACATACACGAATCTACACAAATAAGTGATAAAAAAAACTTGAGAATACCAATGTCCGGTCTTAATCAAATTTTCAAACCTGGGGAGTTGTTCATGTAGAACTCTCTTCTGATCTGGGTTTCAAAAAACATCACAGTTGTCTTTTACTTCTCCATCATCTCTCCACTTCAAAATATTATCGAAATTAAGGTTAGAAATTTCGTACTCCGGTGAAGCGGAACTCTCTCTGTCTGTCTCCTCGACTCTGTCCCTCGGGCATGGAGGGTAGGGCGGTAGGGGCTCTTTCTTCCTTAACCAAGTGTCGGGGATTCGATTCCGGCTTTGGGAATGGAGCAACCTTAAATCTCTGAGCCAGCTGTCCCACCCATAAAGGTGCCTACAATCAGCGAAGGGATTAGTCACTAAGTCGCTAGTGAATACCCTAATTTACCAAAAAAAAACTATATTTGAACCCGTTACAATTAATTTTCTGATTGCGCACCCACGTATAGAGGTTTCGTATTACGACAAAAATCTGTAAATATTACAAACCCATTTTTATATTCTATATATATACACATATGCACACACATACTATAGATATATACATATATATATTTATATATTATATTATATTTTTTGTCTTGGTAATATTGGAAGACATATAGGTTTGTATATATAAAAGGAAAAAACTGACAGTTGGAATCTGAAGAAAAATGGGTAACTAAATAGTCACTTCAGATGAAAACTTTTTTTTAGTGGGTTTAAAACGGGTGAAACATGGTAAGCTAAATGGTTACACAGCTTTAATTTTACATTCAATATTCATAGATGAAGAGATATAGGGGTGTTAATATAGAAAAAAGGGAAAACGATATTGGATATAAAGAGAGAGAGAAGGAAGAGATGATTTTTTTGTGTGTGTGTGTGTTGGTATTCCAATATTTAAGAGGAAAGAGAAACCATTTACAAAGGGTGCATGGGCTCAGTTTTCTTAGTCAGTGGAAAGGTTAAAATGCATTAAAAGTTATTAAAACTTCTAATACTATCGTTTTAGAAGTATAATATATATATATATATATATATATATATATATATATATATATATATATATATATATATATATATATATATTATTTTTATTTGACACTCACTAATTTCAAAGATGACAATTGGAGCAAATTGTTTACTTTGTTCTCTAGTCAAGTGTATTACTTATCTGATTGCAGCATGAAGTCACAAATCCTATTGTTATTTCATGAATATGACATATAGGGGAAACCGTATTACAAATGTACCTCATATTATAGATTATGTATTCAAAAAAGGATTTAATACTACTTATAAGTATTTATTTTTTGTATAATTAGGCGTTACAACTGAGAAAAGAAATATTTATCATAAAAAAGTCACTTCTTTCTAGAAATTTGACCTGATCTATGCTTTCAAATTCTTCATATGAAAATCTCATCAATAGCCCAAAGAAAAAACGGAGAAAACTATAAGGGATTTGTTTTTGTCTTTTATCCACCAAAGTTCAAGCCCGTTTGCATTGGTTCCACATTTTTATAGTTGGAAACTGGAATCTATTTTAGACGGTTGACTAATAATCGCTATTAACAATAAAAGTAGTCATAATATCCTTCATCTTCACTAAATTAAGTCAAGACTCACGCCCAACCATAATCCGGCTCCTAAAGTATCATCTATATGTTATACGAAAGTCATTTATTTTTTCTTATACGAGCACCATATTTTGATTAATCAATAATACAAGAAGTGCCTTTGAAAATGGATACCATCTAATTTTAAAAAGGTACATTTATGAGAACCTTATTTTAAACATATTCAATATATACATTGTTGTGGAGCGAGGATTTCATATGAGGAGGGAAAAAATAGACTTTTTTCAATCTGAAATATTAAAAACACTAAAGAGCAATGTTGCATGCATGGGAATATGCCCTTGTTTTCATTCTAAGTGGACTAGAAGATTATGCATGAATCAAAGAGACAATAATAGTTATTTTTGTTTCCATACTAGTTGAAAAAATTGGCAAATCGATTTTGGTCTTGATAAGCACTTTTTACTGACCAATAACCAACCACAATTAAACTTGATATATGAAGTCAAGTATGTTATAGTTTTTACCATTTATTTATAATTATACACAACCACCTCTCTTTATTTAATACTTTTCCAGAAAAAATATACAAAACTTCTTGAGGGGGGGGGGGGGGGTAAATAATTTCTCAAAATCTCCCCCCCCCCCCCCCCAACCACCACTTTTGTACATACATCCTTCTTTTACCATTTTATATGATGAGACTGTTTCTCAATTTGGTTTGATTCAATTTAGTTGGGGAAGTAGAATCAAAATAAGAGGGTTTAATGAAGATTAAATAAATGGAAATTCCTTTGAATCTAGTTTGAAAATCAAAATGACATTGTTTTTGTATTTTTTAAACCGGTAATGATGATACTGGAATCAGCACCACCAGATAAGGTGTTTCCAAGCTCAATATAAGAATAACAATGGCAGCGCAATTATGTAAAGAGATAAGAGAAAGAGGTAAGGAGAAGAGGAGAGTACACCGGTATATAAGTGGTTCAGCCAATCTGACCTACGTCCACTGTGTGTGTGTGAGTAATATCACTGAATGAAGGCACTAATGGCCATAGATACAATCTCTCAAGCTCTCTCTCTCTACTGTAGATTTAGACAGAGTTTTAGCTAGGGTTGAATAACTGGGATCCTTTTACAAGGTAGGGGTGACCCCTATATATAGTACCAAGGGGGTGTAATGTACCCCCCATGCATGTAATGAGCATGTGTGTGGTAGCCTCACCAATGTGGGAGTGCCATCTGTCACTGTCACATGTAAGGAATGATGATGAAATATCCTCCCCACATGTGGAGAATAATCTTGTTACAACTGATTTGTGCCCATGTGTCATTATCCAAATGTCAACAGATGCTCGGCCACCATATTGGTGGATGACCTCGGCCTGGGAGAGGCCGAGCTATAAAGGCTTGATGTTCGTTCAATCCGAGATGTGTCATAGGGAGTCTCGGCCTAATCTCAGCCGAGACATTATGCTGGGGTCGGCCCCAGCCGAGGTTGGACTGATTCCATGCTGACGATTACTAAGGCTTCTTGTCACCTTGGCCTGCACTCGGCCGAGGTTGCCATACCCAGGTGTACGAGAGTGTTGTTGATGCCTGTGATGCGCGTAGTGTCCATTGGAAATGTAGGTGATAGTGTCGTCCTGACCCGACCCTGATTTGGCCGAGGGCTGATATCGTGGGCCCATGGCTTATCTAGGGTCAATCAATATCTCGGCCATCATCTAGGCCGAGGTTGGTGTCTCTAGGCCGAGGTAACACTTGGGGCATATCAATCACCCCCAGCCCTTAGTCATATGCGAGAGCAAGTGGCTAGGGGATTACTACACCAGGCCTGCCTGTCCCAAGCTAATACCTGCATGACACCTGTCCACGCTAGAACGTACTTACTTGGCTGGCGTGTACTGTTAGCCATCCTTTGGGGTTCCTAAAGCAATTATGGGCCTTGGGAAACGTGCCCATGTATTTAAGGGTTTGAACCCTTCTTTTTCTCTTTCTTCTCCATTTCCTCTCTTGTGCATGATTTCTTCCTGAAACTTATCTCTCTAAAGCGCTTCGTATCAAGGCTCCACTGTAAAGGCGTTGTTGGTGGTTTTTTCGCGAATCTTCTTTGTTTTCCCTCATCGTTTCTTTTCCAGGTACTTTCTCCCCTTCATTTCCTCTATTTTTCGCTTTTGGTTTGCATTTTCCGGCGAGTTTCATCCTTTTTCGGCGAGCACCATAGTTTCAGGCGAACAATATTTGCTTTAAACTTCTAAGTTTGATCTTTAGATTTCTTTACTTTACAATCCAATCTTGTTTGTAGTTTTAGGAGTTATTCCCAAGTTTAGGGTCGTCCTCTGATGCTCAGACCTTTATACCAGCTTCTTGAGGATTTCCCCTCTCTTAGAGAGAAGACCCTAGAAAAGATTAGGCAAATAGAGAGAGCTCAGGAGGAAGCTCGTAGGTCACAAGAGTTTCCCATTAAACCCTTGTTTCCACCACCTCTGAGAGTGATATATCCTAACCCCCCGGAGAACTTCTATCAGACAGGGGTTCCCGTTGATCCAACACCTATGTCTGAGTCTAAATCTTCTACCTCAGACCCCATGTCAGTGGACTCTTTCCAGGAAGCCATGCATTTCACACCTCGGCCTGATCAGGCCGAGGTATCCAGTCGAGCTTCATCCCATAATGGCTCAAGCACCTCGGCCTCTTCTTTAGAGGTTGAAGTTGTTGAGCCGAGTGTGGTTGTGACACCCATTCTTGATGCCATCCCTCTGTCGGCTGTCACAGGGGCAGAGTTCGCTCAGAGATTCACTAGTAACCCATCTACATCTGCTCCGGCCGACGTTGAGCTTGATGATGATGAAGATACTGAAAGTGATGTCGACGTCTCTGAGGTGGCCGAGATCGAGAGCACGGTAACTGAGGTGGATCTTCTGTGCTTCAGATATTTATACTCCATTAGTCCCTCCATAAAATTAAGGAGACCTCTGAGGGAAGAGAGGGCCTATCACGGCCGAGATGGAGAAATCTGCCTGTACGAGAAGATGTTTAAGTTAGGGTTTCGCCTACCCATTCATCCCATCATCAAATCCATTCTCTCTTATATCAACTTGGCCCCCTCACAGCTATCTCCCAATGCCTGGAGAGTCATTATAGGGGCCATTATCCTGTGGAGGGTAGTCCACCACTCTGACCTCCCAGTTCAGGTCTTCGTTGGTTGTTATGTCCCAACCTCGGCGAAAAACCATCCGAGCTACTATCACTTTGTGGCTCGGAGGCCTGAGAAGAAAATGCTCCAGGTGACTCAGACCTCAAACCATAATTGGAAGCCCCGCTATTTTTTCGCCTCTGGACCATGGGAATTTGGCCCATGCGTTCCCTCTTCCACACTTGAGCCGAGGATACCCCTCAAATGGGGTAAGGTTACCATGTCTTCCAGGGCCGACCCTGGTTTAAGTCTTCATAATATAAAGAAGGTGAAAGACCTGCAAGACCAAGGGGCACATGGTCTTTTTGTTAAGTTCGAACATTTGCTAACCCCCCAGTATCTCTCGGGGACGAGCCTGGGTGGAAGTCCCCTTGTTGATTTTGGTAAGGATTTTTCTTTTCAAGTTTAACCTCTGAACTTATTTATATCTGATCTCTGACCCATATCTTTTAACTTTTGCAGAGTGACCACAAGACATCCCAGACGAACTGTGGGAGATGGTTGCCCTGAGCTTAGCGAGACTTGCCAAAAAAGCTGGTCTGAACGCTCCTCCCCCAGCTCCCTCTACATCCAAATCTCAGGCCTCAAAGAAGAGGGCCCCAGAAGCCCATGCCTCTAAGGATCAGAGGCCGACCTTGAGGCAGAAGAAGGCCTCTGATGCTGCAATTCCAATCTCTTCGGCCGACATCCTGACGGCACGTCTGGATCAGCTAAAGTTAACTGATAGTGTGGTCGGCCACAGCAGGTAGGCCATGGACGCAATCGCCTCTGTAATGACCGAGGCTGACAAGCGCTTCTACAGAGCTATGGACACCTCCCTGCTGGTTGAGTTCGGCCTTCACAGAGCCGTCCAGGTATGATTTGTTCCTTCGTCAAAATTTTATAAGTGCAACATTTGACTTTTCTCCCGCTTAACCACTTCATTAAATGTGCAGGGAGTGACTGCTATGTATCAACTATCGAACTAGGCTCTGAGGAAATTTCCCCTCATCCAGAAGGGGCAAGAGGCCGAGAAGGTTGAGAGTGTCCTGAATGCCGAGGTTGACCGTCTGAAATCAGAGCTGAAGAACTCTGAAAGTAAGGTTAAGGGGTTGGAAAAAGACTTCTCTCTGCTCGTCAAAGATGACGCCAAAGCTCTGAAGGCCAAAGATGACGTTCTGCAGCAGAAGGTCAGCTCGGCTGTGAAGGCTGCCATTGAAGATGCCTCGGCCAAAATAATTTCTGACTACAAAGCCTCAGATGAGTTCATGGGTTTTGG
Organism: Sambucus nigra; assembly: GCA_949130495.1. Lineage (NCBI taxonomy): Eukaryota > Viridiplantae > Streptophyta > Magnoliopsida > Dipsacales > Adoxaceae > Sambucus > Sambucus nigra. The sequence continues at coordinate 229,376,863 of OX422215.1, forward strand.
TTTTGAATACCTCGAAAGAGGTGTCAAGGCTACTACCAAATGGGCTGAAGTCAGAGAGAGGGAGGTCGGTACTCTTAAGGCCTCTGACTTTGTGGGTCTCGGCTTTACAGACCCTCAGTTTGCTCAGGCGCTTCAAGAGGTAGAGGACGAGGCTGCTGCACCTGCTGAAACTGCAACTCTTGGAGGGACCGAGGTCGGAGGGGCAGACCATACTGATGATGTGGCCGAGGTTACTAATGTTGAGCAAGCCAATCAGGCCGACGCTGTCAATGTTTCCCCCCCAAACCAGGATTAATTTGTAACTTGTAACAAATAATTTCTAATTTGTAACTCGTAACTTGTAACACCTCGGTATTTTGTAAAGAATGGCTTGTAACAATTCCTCTGAATGCTATATGATCTCTTCTCTTTACTGAATGTCAATCTCTTCTTTTATTTTGTTATAGTGTTCTTGTTTATACTTGGTCAATAATTCTGACCTCAGACCTCGTCACCACTGAATGGTGTTATGAAGGCCTGAGGTCATCACCTAAGACGTTAGCCTCAAAATAAATTTCATCAAATTAATGATGTTAAGAGTCTGAGGTTATCTAACCAAGGTGTCTGAGCTCAGACCTCGTCACCACCGAGTGATGTTATGAAGGTCTGAGGTCATCACCTAAGACGCTAGCCTCAAAATGTCTCACCAAGTTAATGATGTTAAGTCTGAGGTCATCTAACCAAGGTGTCTGACCTCAGACCTAGTCACCACCGAGTGATGTTATGAAGGTCTGAGGTCATCACCTAAGACGTTAGCCTCAAAATAAATCTCACCAAGTTAATGATGTTAAGTCTGAGGTCATTTAACCAAGGTGTCTGAGCTCAGACCTCGTCACCACCGAGTGATGTTATGAAGGTCTGAGGTCATCACCTAAGACGTTAACCTCAAAATAAATTTCACCAAATTAATGATGTTAAGAGTCTGAGGTCATCTAACCAAGGTGTCTGAGCTCAGACCTCGTCACCACTGAGTGATGTTATGAAGGCCTGAGGTCATCACCTAAGACGTTAGCCTCAAAATAAATCTCACCAAGTTAATGATGTTAAGAGTCTGAGGTCATCTAACCAAGGTGTCTGAGCTCAGACCTCGTCACCACCGAGTGATGTTATGAAGGTCTGAGGTCATCACCTAAGACGCTAGCCTCAAAATAAATCTCACCAAGTTAATGATGTTAAGTCTGAGGTCATCTAACCAAGGTGTCTGAGCTCAGACCTCGTCACCACCGAGTGATGTTATGAAGGTCTGAGGTCATCACCTAAGACGTTAGCCTCAAAATAAATTTCACCAAATTAATGATGTTAAGAGTCTGAGGTCATCTAACCAAGGTGTCTGAGCTCAGACCTCGTCACCATCGAGTGATGTTATGAAGGTCTGAGGTCATCACCTAAGACGTTAGCCTCAAAATAAATCTCACCAAGTTAATGATGTTAAGTCTGAGGTCATCTAACCAAGGTGTCTGACCTCAGACCTGGTCACCACCGAGTGATGTTATGAAGGTCTGAGGTCATCACCTAAGACGTTAGCCTCAAAATAAATTTCACCAGATTAATGATGTTAAGAGTCTGAGGTCATCTAACCAAGGTGTCTGAGCTCAGACCTCGTCACCACCGAGTGATGTTATGAAGGTCTGAGGTCATCACCTAAGACGTTATCCCCATAATATATCTCTGATCTAAAAATGATGGAAGAGCTGTCGTGAAAACTGATCTTTATTAATAACCTCTTCTCAATAAGATGGTACATTTACATAAAATTCTATGCAACATCATATGAAATATCTCTTTAGGTGGTCAGCATTCCACGGGTTAGTGAAAGGTTCTCCTTCTAGGTTTTCTAGCCTGTAAGTGCCAGGCACAACCTCTTCCGTTACTTTGTAGGGGCCATGCCAGTTTGGGTGTAGCTTATTTACCTTATGTAGGGTTTTCTTTACCACTAGGTCTCCCACTGCAATGGGTCTTGACTTCACCCTCTGATTGTAGAATTTTGCTGCCCTCTGCTGGTAGGCTGCTTTTCTGACCTATGCGTCTTCTCTTCTTTCTTCGATAAGATCCAGGTCTAGCCTCCTCTTTTCCCCATTGCTGTCAGGGTCGTAGGTCTGAATCCGATGAGTTGGTAGTCTTACTTCCGTTGGTATGACGACCTCTGAGCCATGTGCCAGCATAAATGGGGTTTCTCCTGTTGGTGTCCTTGTCGTGGTTCTGTAGGCCCATAACACCGCGTAGACCTCTTCTGTCCATCTCCCCTTCACATCTTCTAACCTCTTATTAATTCCGTCCAAGATAGTTCTGTTTGTGACCTCGGTCTGGCCGTTTGCCTGAGGTCGACCAGGAGATGAGAAGAATTGCTTAATCCCCACTCTTAGGCAATACTTTTCTAAGGAGGAGTTCTTGAACTGGGTTCCATTATCCGAGATGAGAGTGTTTGGGAGGCCATATCTGCATATGATGTTCTTCCAAATGAACTGGAAGGTCTTCTGCTCTATAATTGTTATCATCGGTTCTGCCTTTACCCACTTTGAAAAGTAGTCAATGGCAACTATCAAGAATCTATAGTTGTTGACAGCTCTTGGCAAAGGTCCTACCAAGTCAATTCCCCATACCGCAAATGGCCATGGAGAAGAGATTGATGTCATAGGCTGATGGGGTTAATGAGGGATAGTGGCGAACCTTTGACATTTGTCGCACCTCCTCACATAGTCTGCAGCGTCCTTAGACAAGGTAGGCCACCAGTATCCCTGAGTGATGATCCTCTTGGATAAGGGCCTTACCCCTATGTGGCTAGAGCAAGAACCCTCATGAACCTCCTATAAGACCCGGGGTACTTCCATGGGATGCACACATCTGAGGAGAGGCAATAGAAACCCCTTTTTGTACAAGACGTCTCCTACTATTGAGAACTTGGCAGCCCTGTATCTCAACTTTCTCCTTTCCAGCTAGGACTCAGGTAGCTCTCCCTCTCTTAGGTATCTGACGAGCGGGTCGATCCATGAGTCTCCTAGGTTCACATTGTGACAAGGGCTACATACCTCGTCCTCCTCGATGCTTGATTTTCCTAAGATCTCGATTGGAATGGTCCTTCCCAAATATGTCTTCATTGCCGAGGCCAGCCTTGCCAATGCATCAGCGTGATTGTTGCTCAGTCGAGGCACTCTCTTCAATTTTGCTTCTTTAAAATACTCTAACAACCTTCTTACCTTCTTTAAGTACTTGTCCATCCTTTCGTCTTTGGCCTCATATACCCCCAACACTTGATTAATAACCAACCTTGAGTCGCTATGGAGTAGGAGTCGCTTTACTCGAAGAGTTGTTGCCAATAAGAGACCTGCTATCATGGCCTCATACTCAGACTCGTTGTTCAAGGCCTGAAAATTGAATCTCAAGGCGTATTCAATGTTGGCGCCATCTGGAGCGGAGAGTATTAGCCCCGCGCCGATTCCACTGTCACAGGAAGAGCCATCAACGAAGAGGCTCCATACGTCTGCATCTGATGAGAAGACCCCTTCTTTCATAACCCCCTTCTTGAAGAGGTATCGATCCTCTTCATTCTCCTCTACTCTGCTCCGGGTTTTGCCTGGGACGACCTCTTCTCGGCCTCGGAAGACGTTTGGTGCAGTCTCTTCCGAATCTCGAAAGACACTACGGTTCGTCTCTTCGCCGTCATCTAAGCCTTTCTCTGTCTCGACCTCTTCCAAACTTCTATCAGACTCTTCCCAGGTGAACTCTGCGACAAAGTCTGCGAGTTCTTGCCCCTTGATGGTTGTCCTAGGCTGGTAGGTAAGATCATACTCTCCCAGTTCGATGGCCCAGGTCATCAATCTTCCGGACTTCTCAGGCTTGTGCAGAACCTGCCTTAGTGGGGAGTCAGTGAGGACTACCATGGAGTGAGCTTGGAAGTAAGGCTTCATTTTCCTTGAGGCATGTATTAGTGCATAAGCCAACTTCTCCATTCAGGGATAATTTTGTTCAGACCCTTGAAGGGCCTTACTGTTAAAGTACACAGGCCTCTGGATTCCATCCTCTTCCCGTATGATGGCCGCGCTGATGGCTGATTTAGAGACTGCCAGATACACTAACAACCTTTCCCCCGTGATGGGCCGAGATAGCAACAAGGGAGACCCTAAGTAGGACTTGAGTTGGTCAAAGGATTTTTCACACTCTTCGTCCCATTGGAAGGCCTTTCTTAGAACTTTAAAGACTGGAAGACACTTGTCCGTTGCCCTAGAAACAAACCTATTAAGGGCAGCCACTCTTCCCGTGAGTTTTTGGACATCCTTGATACTCCTAGGAGTCTTCATGTCGAGTAATGCCTTGATTTTCTCAGGGTTTTCTTCAATCCCCCTCTGATTAACGATGAACCCAAGGAACTTCCCAGCTCCTACCCCGAAGACACACTTCGTTGGGTTAAGCTTCATTCTGTACGAGTCCATGACATCGAAGGTCTTCTCAAGGTCCGCTACGTGAGTGTAGGCTTTCAAGGTCTTCGTTATCATATCGTCCACATACACCTCCATGGTCTTACCTATTTTCTCCTCGAACATCTTATTGACAAGACGTTGATACGTTGCCCCCGTATTTTTCAGACCGAAGGGAATCACCTTGTAGCAGTACGTCCTTTTGTCAGTAATGAAGGCTGTCTTCTCAAAGTCTTCAGCATCCATGAAGATTTGGTTATAGCCTGAATAAGCGTCCATGAAGCTCATGAGCTCGTGCCCTACCATTGCGTCCACCATCTGGTCTATCCTAGGTAAGGGATATTTGTCTTTCGGGCAAGACCTGTTTAGGTCAGTGAAATCTACACACATTCGCCACTTCCCATTGGCCTTAGGCACGATGACTGCATTTGAGAGCCACTCCGGATAGGTAACCTCTCTTGTGAACTCGGTCTCTTCCAACTTTTTCACCTCTTCCCGGATGACGTCATATTTCTCCCTGGAGTACACTCTTCGTCTCTGCTTGATCGGCCTGGCATCTTTGTCTACGTTGAGCTTGTGGCTCATGACCTTAGGGTCTATAATAGGCATGTCTGCGTGACTCCATGCGAAGACACTCTGTCTCCTTCTGAGGAAGTTTACTAGCTCTTCCTTGATTCCTTGCTCTAGGGCCTTACCGACCTGGACGGTTTTTTCCGGCTCGTCCTCATTGAGGACGATGGATTTTACCTCTTCCGCGGCCTCGCCCTTCTTCAATTTTGTTTCGTCTCTTGGGTCAAGAGTGTCAATGCTGTAAGTGGTGGTTGCTCTCTTATGGGCCTCTCTCTCTTCGGCCGAGTTGAAGTAACACTCCCGCGCCGTGGTTTGGTCCCCTTGCACTTCCCCTACTCCATAAGGAGTCAGGAATTTTAGCATCTGATGGACTGTCGACGGCACGGCTTCAAACTCTTTGAGGGTCACCCTTCCTACGATGAGGTTGTAGGACGAGAAAACGTTTTCGTCCATGACGAAAAAGTTTATCTTCTTGGTCAGCCTCTTAGGCCACTTATCCCCCATCCGTACATCCATTTCATACATGCCCAAGGGGTGCACCTTTTCACCACTGAAACCTATCAATGGTTGATGGTAGGGCACCAGCCTTGCCCTGCTAAGACCCAGGCTCTTGAAACAAGGCCAGAACATCACGTCTGCTGAACTTCCCCCGTCTATGAGGATCCTCCCTACCTCGCACCCATGCACCCTTGTTGTTATGACCAAAGGGTCATCATGGGGGGCTAAGATACCCTTGAAGTCGAGTCTAAAGAACCCCACTACGAGGATGTCCATGTCTACCTTCTTCCTCTTCTGCACGGCATCGGAAGACGTTAGATTCACAACCTCAGGCTTGGCCACTGACATGACCTCTGCCACATGAGCCTTCTTGTCGGCTACCTCAGAGCCACCTCCTAGAAATCCCCCACATATGGTGCTAACACCAAAGGAGATCATATCGACCCTCTTCACTGGGGTGTTTTCATCCTTTGACGAAAGATCCGGTTCGACTTCATCATCTCCTTCTGAATCATCGTCCCTTCTGGTCGGGACATCACCACGGCATCTGTCATTTCTTCTTTTCTTAGGGTCTTCTCTTCCACCCTTTGGAGCCTTGCCATCCACATACTTCCTAAGCTTTCCAGATTTCAGCATCTTCTCAATCTCATCCTTTAAAGCGAAGCATCTATCTGTGACATGGCCGTGATCCTGATGGAACTCACACCATAAGTTTTTGTTCCTCTTATGTGGCGGGGCCTTCAGTTTCTCTAGCCACCTCAGAGTCCGATCAGTCTTAATCTCATTAAGGATGTGTTCACAGCTCACAGTCAGAGGAGTGTAATGAGAAAACTTGTCATCACCTGACCTCTTCTTCCCCTCTTTCTTGCTTTGGGACCTCCCAGTGCCACCGCGGTTCTCCTCCTCATATTTGGCAGCCATTGCCTCTTCCACATTCATCACTTTCCCTGCGGTTGCCAGCAGCTCCGCCATAGATCTAGGGGGTCTTCCGCCAGTTTCCACAGTAGCTTCCCCTTCTGGAGGCCTCCTATAAGGGCGGTCATAGCTATGCTCTCTTCATAATCTTCCACCTCCAATTTCTCTTTGTTGAATCTTGCTATGTAGTCTCTTAGGCTCTCACCCTTAGCCTGTTTGACATACAGCAAGTGGGTAGTCTTCTTTTGAGGTCTTACCCCAAAGTAGAAGTTGTGGATGAACCTCTCAGCCAGGCCTTTAAAGTTCTCAATTGAGTTCTTCGGAAAGGAGGCGAACCAGCTGTGCGCTGCCCCAGTCAAGGTCCCCGAGAAGGCCCTACACTTCATCTCATCGAGTATCGAGTAAATGTCTGCCGCTGACTGGTACATCTCGATATAGTGCACAGGGTTAGTGGTGCCATCATACTTGGGAGTCACTGTAGGAGGTTTAAACTTAGCTGGGGTTGGGAACCCCACTATCCTAGCCACAAACGGGGAGCCCTCTGAGTAACCCCTTTGTAATGGGTCCCTGCTTTTAATGAGGTCCCCGATCTTCTCCTCAAGGCGTTGGATAGAATCATTCCAGGGTCTTCTGTCATCAACCTGGCCGAGGTTATCCCCTGCCACCTCCCTGCGATGGACAGAGGGTTCCCCAGCCAAGACCCGTTGGCTGTTAACCTCTTCCTATTCCCTGCCTCTTCTTTCACAGGGTCGGCTTTGGTATGGCTGAGCTTGCATGTGCCCTCTCTGTGAGCCTGCTGTGCTCCTTGACCTTGATAGCCTCTGTCTTAGGTCATTCACCGGGCCCAGTCTCTCGAAGGCCGACCCTCTACTCAACCTATCAAAGGCCGACCCTCTTTGTTGGGCCTCTTCACCTCTTCAACCGACACATCCTTGACTCTGCCTAAGAGGTCGTATAGTGTTATTTGACACCTCATACGGCTCCCAGCAGTCTTCTGGGGCTTCTTCATCTTCTAGGTCATCATACCTGTCCTCTGGGCAAGGGTTTCCTTGCCTCCCTAGGCGCAAGCGCCTAAGGTCAACAACGTCCCTCCTCCGCTGGGGTGCAGGATGGTCCTTCAGCGGCACCTGGGGTGGTCCCCTGGCATCAGGATGAGGCTGAAGTGCCACCGGAGTGATCATGTCCGGTGAGACTCCAGGTGGCCTCATCATCATGGTTTGACTGAGTTGGGCAAATTCCTCCTTCATGGCTTGTTGTGTTATAGCTAAAGATTTCAAGGCTGCTGCTACCTCCGCCATTTCGGACTGGGGAGGAGCCTGACTAGAACTAGCCCCTCCACCCCCGGGCGGCGGAAGAGGTGGTGGTAAGTCTGGTGCCATATGTTAACACTATAGAGCTTGAGTAGCAAGTGAGCTTAATACCTTAAAGGACCTCTTTCAATGGCGAAATAGCTCCACGCAAGGGGTGGTTACTGGTTCACCACCAGAGTCTCCGGCGAGGTTAAGCAGAAAAAGAAGAAGAGATAGCTTCTCGATTCCCACAGACGGCGCCAAAATGATGATACTGGAATCAGCACCAGCAGATAAGGTGTTTCCAAGCTCAATATAAGAATAACAATGGCAGCGCAGTTATGTAAAGAGATAATAGAAAGAGGTAAGGAGAAGAGGAGAGTACACCGGTATATAAGTGGTTTAGCCAATCTGGCCTACGTCCACTGTGTGTGTGTGAGTAATATCATTGAATGAAGGCACTAATGGCCATGGATACAAGCTCTCTCTCTACTGTAGATTTAGACAGTGTTTTAGCTAGGGTTGAATAACTGGGATCCTTTTGCAAGGTAGGGGTGACCCCTATATATAGTACCAAGGAGGTGTAATGTACCCCCCATGCATGTAATGAGCATGTGTGTGGTAGCCTCACCAATGTGGGAGTGCCATCTGTCACTGTCACATGTAAGGAATGATGATGAAATATCCTCCCCACGTGTGGACAATAATCTTGTTACAACTGATTTGTGCCCATGTGTCCTTATCCAAATGTCAACAGATGCTCGGCCGCCATATTGGTGGATGACCTCGGCCTGGGAGAGGCCGAGCTGTAAAGGCTTGATGTTCGTTCAATCCGAGATGTGTCATAGGGAGTCTCGGCCTGATCTCAGCCGAGACATTATGCTGTGGTTGGCCCCAGCCGAGGTTGGACTGATTCCATGCTGACGATTACTAAGGCTTCTTGTCACCTCGGCCTGCACTCGATCGAGGTTTCCATACCCAGGTGTACGAGAGTGCTGTTGATGTCTGTGATGCGCGTAGTGTCCATTGGAAATGTAGGTGATAGTGTCGGCCTGGGCCAACCCTGATCTGGCCGAGAGATGATATCGTGGGCCCATGGCTTATCTAGGGTCGATCAATATTTCGGCCATCATCTCGGCCGAGGTTGGTGTCTCTAGGCCGAGGTTACACTTGGGGCATATCAGGTAATAACAAAACTATTTGTTAGTTGGTTCGAATCATATATAAGAAATACATATTGTGTTATCGTCTAAAATGGTTATATGAATATTTGGGCATTACCTATAATATACCAATAATATATAATAACAAAGAAAGAAAGTGATGCTACTAACTTGCTAATTTATGATGAATAGAGAGAGATGAGAGACGAAGAAGGAAATCATAGATTATCGTGGTTCGTCCCAATGGGGTGCATACATCCACAGGTATTGTGTTGTTTATACGTAATTGAGTGGGAAAAAGTCGTGAAAAGGATGATACAAACTCTCAAAGTTCTCTCTAGGGTTTGTATATGTGATCAAGTAGATTAACTTCATGATCCCTTTTCACGTGGGATTGAGTGTTATTTGTAGGCAGTTATCTATGAGTTAGAGAGAGGGGGAGAGAGAGAGACAGGGAGAGTAGTGGAAAAGGTGGAATGTCTTTATAAGTCAGGCAATTACACCTTTTTTATATTCTTGGAGATGATAAATGATGTTCCAGTTACCATCAGCTGAAAGGGGGGGGGAGCCATTATACAAGTTAACCCACGTACGTATAAGCACAACTGTCCATATTCCATCATGTGACCCGCACATGACTTGGTGGGTTTGAATACTAACATCAGTTTGTTGTGGTTTATTATCCAGCCGACTCAGAACATAAATGAGCCTCCTAGGGGGATTATAAGGTAACCACGTGTAGTGAGTTGACCGAGCACCTTCTGATGACAAGTATGTTTAGCGACAAGCCAGCGTCAAAATGAAGCATCAAGTATGTCTAATCATCATTAGACTTGGAGAACCGTGAATACATTGTTTAAGCTTATAAATGGTCAGCTCCCTTTCGCTCATTTCACTTTTCATTCAAAAATCCCATTTTTTTTGTCTCCAAGTTCTTCGGCTATTAAGAGTGCTTGTTGTGTGCTTCCTTTTCATTGTAAGGATCCCATTTTTCTTCTTCACTTTTTCTTTGTAATTCTTTCCTATTCTTACCGAAACAGTGTGTATACCATTGATGAGAGTTCATTATAAGAATTTAAGGCTACACATTCATCTTTATTGCAGAGAGTGGGGTCACTTTTTCCTTTACCGATTGTTTTTAGAATTTTGCCAATACTTTTATGTGGTCCCTACCCAAGTTGCTCCAAACACTTAGAGGATTGTTAATGGGATACACCATATTAACGAACTATATGGGACCCTCATTAGAATCACGAATTTGATGCACTGCCATCATTGGCTTACCACCAACTAAAACATTCACCATATGAAGACAAGAATTTAGAACATAACCTTGGTTATGAACATCCATTTTTTAAACAAGGATTGTTGGGATTGTGGTTTCACTGTGAAGAATTGGCAATTAGCCCCTCTTCGTGAGGGTAAAATATATGATGGCCCAAGATGCCCTAAAAAAGGAAAGGGAATGGGTTAGGAAATTAATTTAAAATATCCCTATTTGAGTTGTTAATTTCTGATTGATGTTAATTTGATGCTCTTGTTTTCTATTTTGCAACGAATAGAAAGAAAAAACTTCCTCGTGATGCCGATGTTAACTTCACTGACTTTCGAACAGTGTGGTCCCTTCAGCAGAGACTAGGCACTGAACATCACCCTAGATCGGCTGCTTTCTTGCTGGATTATAAGATCACTATAACTTATTTTGTGTCAATACCTATTGAAGAGAGACATGTTGCCTCAATATTTTTGGTCAATCCAGGAGCCTCAACTTCTGACTCTGAGCTTGGTTCAGAGTCCTCCCCTATAGAATGAGCCATTTCTTTCCAAATAGAGAATTTCTTAATCATTTGAATCACTGGATGTTTCTTTAGTGTCTGCCAGTGATTCCTATAGCAATATAGAGAAGCGTAAGATCACCAACCTAATTGCCTCCCACGCTAATACGAGGTGGCCCTCCTTCTTGTCTGGCGAGCAAGAGGTCCGAAGTTGGAGGTTCCAGTGACCCTTTAATTTTGCATACATCTCCTGTGAAGGACTATGAACCTCTTTCCATGAGGATGAGAAAAGATTCACTTCTCGGATATCGAGCAAAAAGAAAAAGTTTCTAATATGAACTACTTTATGTCAACGAGTGAAATTAAGAAGGTTGGGTCTAGAAACACACGATTGTACGCCAAAAAATAACCTTTATAAATTTTGGAGCAATTACATTCTTCTCCTTCAACCAATTCACATCACCATATTTATTCGAGTTTGGAAACATTTTCAAAAAGGTGATTCATTTTATAGTGAAGCATTAATACGAAGTGCAACTCCATTAGAAATTTCTTGTTTGCTATAATTCAAGTCTTTAATATTTGTTTCAATTAATTTAAAATCTTGACATTATATTCTTTGCAACTTTGCAACTTATTTTTCAAAGTGTCCAAAGAAACAATCAAATCGTATCTCTCATTTTCAAAGTGCACACAAGTTAAAATTAAACCATAGGAAACTTCCAATAAGTTCATCAATAAATTCTAAGAAGTCATTGAATCATAAATCAAGGGTTTGATTCTAAAGTAAAGAGAATGTCCATGAACTTATATAAGTTAAAAACATTGATTTTACTTGTACGAGTATGAGATCATTAAAAATGATTGTTTTTTCATTTCAGGGATTTTGATTTCTTGAGTAAATAATACCTTTCAATAGAAAATGTGGAACAAATATGATCTTTATTCTTCTTTAAATCCTTTTCTTTTTATAAGAGTTTTAATTTCATAAGAAGTTTAAAATTTGACTTTAATAAAACTTTTGATTTTTAAACTAACTTATTATAAGAAGTATGTACTTCATCTTATTCATCATTACTATTAGTACTGACGTAAACATATGTATACGGGGTAGTGTAACCGGAGTCTATGAATAACTGGATCTGGTGAGGGGGGATTTGCCTTCAACGGATTTTAAAGGAGTAATCTGGTGTAAATCTTTTCTGGTGTATCATTCGATAATAATAATAGAAGATATTTAATCTCCATGAAAGAACCTTTGAAAGCTTTGGAAAAGAGGGTGAGAGAATAAGCACTCTAAAATAAGAGAGATTGGGTAGCAAGGTGTAAAAGCACCAAGTGTGTGTGTGAATAAATGCTATGGACTCTACCATTAATGATATAAATCTTGTGTAAAATACTATGATTATGAAGCTAAAACTTCAAGCTTTAATGAATTTTTTTCTTAAGACTAAGAGCCTCCATTTATGCTGAGTATTATTCACACCTTTTCACATTATCCTCTCTAGTGAGGGATAATCATTCTATTTATAATAGGTGTGGGTGAATTAGGGTTTCACCAAAATGTGACATGTGTCCCCATTAAAATAATATAAATGAACTTGTCTTTATTATTTAAATAATATAATGAAACTTGTGGGACACAAAAATGACGTAGCTAATGACAAACTATGCGCTTGAGCCAAAATAGTTAATTTATCAAATGTACGCATGTTAAGTCCCTTTTTCTGTAGGACTAAGATAAATAAGTAAATATTAAATTGTCATTTAAAAATAATATTTTTTTTGGATTGCATGGCATTTATGCGGTGAGCATGATTTGTCGAGAAGCTGGGAGCCTACTCGACTGACTGTTAATTTAATTATGACTTCTTGAGGGATATGAACGCTCTCGAATGAATATAAATAAAATATATTGTTTGAGGGGTGTGAAGCCTCCTCGAGTGACTATTTATGAACACGACTTGTCAAGGGGCCTTAATCCCCCTCGACTAACTATAATGTAAATAACCTCTCGAGTGACTTTAAGGTCCCACTAGGGTAGTGTGACTTTCTCGAGTAGCCGTGAGTTACTCGAGACTTTTGGTGCTTTTATCTCTTATATTAGAATGGTTAAGCATTTTACCTTACTTAACAAGCCTTACTCTCCAACCTCCAAGCCAAAACCCTCAAAGATCCCACTGGCTACTTTGGTGGGCTCCTAGTCCCCTCGAACCCTGCTAACTCGAACCACTGACTGGACTAAAGTACCCTTCTTGGTAACCTGTAATATAAATTACCATTACTATTAAAATAAATTCATAATAATATAAATTGTAACTAGTACTAAGAAGCTCTGGGACCCCTCTACATTATCCCCCTCATACAAAAGTCTCTTGCTTGTGAGAGAGTTGTCAACGCACAATTCAATCATTATGAAAGTTTTCATACCGTTTACTCTTATGGTAATAACAACCTCAACATTCTTGAGCTTTCATCTTTACGCTAAGTTCCCACATGTGCCATATGTTTCTTTAGGGACAAACTCATAACTTATATTTTATTGTTTGGGGACCCCTGTACAACATTTTTAATGTCAGTAGAGTTATTCATTTTTTGTATGGGGTTACTAGTACAGTGTAAGCTTGGCTACCATGTCTAACAATCAAGTCATTAATCCCATCATATATACTTAACTCCATTAATAATAATACATGATTAACCTCAAGGTGATTAAACCTATAATCAAGAAAAAGATCACGGATACCAATTGAGAGTTTAGTGTGCTTGAAACCTAAACGAAGTGAAGGTATCCAATTAATATTATCTCCATTTAATTCCTTTTAGTTAATAAAGAAACACCCTAGATCTATGTGATGAAAATATAACCAATATATAACACCAAAATTTATCTTCAAATATAGGTGATTTAATCTAAGTATAATATAGGGTAAAGAATCAAACAACACCAAGTTGTACAGGGAAAAACCCACAACGAGAAAAAATCTCAAGCTGAACAAAATGTTAAATGCACTATGGTAGATTGTTATAAATAAAAGACAATAACTTAGAATCAAACAACACACTGGACGACTATAGACTCTTTCCCATCATATCCTCTAGAGATAGTGTCAATAACTCAAGAACGCTACAAACCCACAACTGATTTTTGAATTGCGCACTTTATTTTGAAACTATGCCATAAAATCATAAAATCCTCTTTAAAGTTGAAGACGAACTTTTTGGAGAAGTCACCTCTATTGGTTTAATACTTTATAGAATATGTGTTTTTTTTAAAGGCATTGAAAGTATTTAAAATGATTTGGCTCACTCCAGACTCACAATGTATTTTTGAGATATTCATATAAGCCTTTCAAGAGAAAAAATATACACATAAATTTTTAGGATTTAATAGGATTTGTGATTTATATTTGAAAATCAAACACCTCAAGAACCCAAAGATAAATGCGAATAATAAAAACAGTGATTTGACTCAATGAAGGATTTAAAGTAAAAATCAAATCTCTCAAAATTTTCCTCTTTGATCAAGCGTCTTTGCTCTATAAACGTTTCTTAATATTTTATTTTTTATTTTTTACCAAGATTGATTAATATGAAATCAAATTATCCAAATATATCAAGACTTTTCAATTGTATAAAGACAAGATTGAGATAGGTGGGGATGGTGACATCACAAGAAATATCAAAGCATTTGAGTACAAAGAAGATTTGGTTGCCAAAAAAGTATTCACGATTTCCAAAAACATATTTGTAATATATCTAGTTCACATACACCAGTCTCGACCAACGAAGAAGGAGTTAGATGACACGAACAACTACGTCGCTGCAGCGAGGTGGCAGCAAAGGAAGTAGCAAGAAAAATAATAAAATGGGGCTAAAACTTTTGGATGACATTGCAAACACCGAATTCAATTCTTTGTTTTAGCTAACGCTTGTTTTGTTGCAGTGAGTAATTAGCGAAATTTCTAAAATTTGTTTTAGATCAATAAATATACTTATGCAAAGAACTCAAAGTATACCTTTTATTTTAAATAGTATATTTTCATATGCATATCACTTAAAGCCAAAGCCAAACCAACATACGCACACATAAATCAAGTTTTCATTTTAAGAAAAACTTATTATGAATGTGAAAAGGTGTTTAAGACTTTTGGAAGTCCAAATACCTCCAACAAGTGGTAATATTAACATGTCATCATGACAATTTCGGGTCGATAAGTCAAATAATATCTGGAGTTAATAAATTCCACATCTCCTCCCCATAGCAATAATCATATCCATAGGTTTTAATAACCCAACATATATTGAATTTCATAGCAACTCAACATATCTTGACTTTTATAAAGCCATAACATCCCCACATCTCTTGAATTTTAATAAGCCATATCATCTAAACATATAATACATACCCATCATATCCATAATCAACTCAGTAAGTACACTTACCTTAGCAACTTATTAGGCTTTTTCTTTTTCTCTGTTCGGTACTTGTTCAACCGGTTATTCTTCTCTTCCTATCATTTTTAAAATATTAGTATCATCATAAGAAAATTAACAATTCAAGGAAAAACTTAAGCGTAACTCGATTCATAAACATCATATAATTCAAGTCACATCATTTATCATATATGAAGTTCTATCTAAATTCATGTTAAGATGTTTAACATATCCAATTCAAAGTCCAGACATACAATAATTTCTTCTTGATAATCCAATCCTTATTATATTAGATTTGTAATATAAAAGACGGAAAATCATTTCAAGTTTTCTAGAGCAAGATGTCCCCATTTCTTCATGACATAGTAAATCTTCCATACAAGCTCTTCTAGTATACAATCAACTTCAAAGAATTTTCATAATTTTTCTACATCCTATTTTCTATGATTTTACATCCATTTTACACAAACATATTGAATAATACAAAGTTAAAGTTTCATAATTTTTTGAGTTCATTTTCTATTCCAAATGGCACACCAAACTGAGGTTATGTAATCACAAACCTTAAGGATATCAACTATGTATCAACTTCAAACCATCACCAAGGCCTAACCACAAGGAGTTAGATTATAATTTTAAGATATGATATGAATATATAAGTCTTGTTTCATATCCAATTAGAATTTCTCAATTCTAGTAATCACATAAAAATATATGCAAGTTTGAATACATGGCTCTAATACAAAGCAATATGGCCTACAAACACCACTTATCTCACATATGAACAAATACTTCTTATCACAAAGGAGGACGGAATTTTAATCACTAATTCATGATTTATATACCTTGAAATAAGTATAATCTAAGATTATAACAATACTAACACATAATTATACATTGGAAACACCTTAAGGATTTTCTTTGAATTTTTCCTAGCTTTTCTTGGAATTCTTTCTTCCTTAAACTTCTACTTTCTCTTTCCTCAAGATAAAAAAATCTCAAAACTGAACCAAGGATTAAATTTGATGAAGAAATATGTTAAATGGAGAGGTTTGAGTCGGAAAATTCAACCATCCTTTCCTACCAATGAAATTAAACTTATTTGGTTTACTAAAAGACAAATTACCACTTAAAGGGAATGGTCGGATTTTCCCTTTGTTCGTAACATTGGTATAACTTCTTACTCGGACGTTCGTTTGATGCGCTATTTATTATGTTATAAAGAAAACTCATATATATACAAGTATCTAGTTTTCACCTTGAGTCAGTTGTTATATTATAAGGGTCAAAACTATTCTCCAACATAAATATTCCTTTTGAAACCTCAAAACTTTAAGTTTGTAACCAATTCGATATTTCATGATTTTTGAAGGTAGGATTTATTAAATATAATAACCTAACATCATATATATTAATAACACATTATTCATATCATATAAGGTAAGCCTAATTCAAACATAATTATATCCAGGTTGTCACAACTTTCCCTCGTTAGGAAATTTCATCCCCAAAATTAACATACCTTGGTTGTTCGAGTCAAACAAATACGAATAACGCATTTTCATGCTATCTTCGCTCTCCCATGTAGATTTTTCCATGGAATACCTTCTCCACACAACTTTCACAAGTAGGATTACTTTGGATCTCAATATTTTTTCCTTCCTATCCACGATAGAAAGTGGTTCTTCCACATAGCTCAAGTCTTCCTTCAACTCAATAGGTTATTCTACCAATTCACGTGAAGGATCCGCTGCATACTTTCTCAACATAGAAACATGGAAAACATCATGTAATCGGGATAAGTTCAAAGGTAATACTAACTTATAGGCAGCCATCCCTACTTTCTTAAGAATCATATAAGGCCCAATGTAGCGTGGACTCAATTTTCCTTTCTCTTTCCAAATCTCATAGCTCCTTTCCATGGTGATATTCGAAGAAACACATAATCCCCTTTCTAGAATTACAAATCTTTCCCCCATTTATCCGCATAACTTTTATGTCTTCTTTGATCTGTTCTCATTTTATCTTGAATGATTTTCACTTTTTCAGTGGTGACTTCAATCAACTATGAACCGTTTATCTTCCTTTTACCAACTTCACCCTAGTATATCGGTGTACGAAACCGTCTACTATACAACGGTTCATATGGCGTCATACCAATAGTATATTGAAAACTATTGTTATATGAAAAATCTTTTAAAGGCAAATACTCATCCCAATTACCTTTAAAATCAAGCACACAAGCTCTAAGCATATCCTCTAAAATTTATATGGTTCTTTCAAACTGCCCATTGGTCCGAGGATGAAAAGTTATACTAAACTTTAAGTTAGTACCCATAACATATTGTAAGATATCCCAAAATCTGGATGTAAAAGTAGGGTTCCTATTTGAAACAATAGAAATAGGTGCTCTATGCAATCGAATAATCTCATTAATATACAATCTCGCATACCTATCAACTGTATACATAGTTTTGACTGTTAGAGAATGAGCTGACTTCATTAATATATCAACTACCCCCAGTTAGAATCATGTCCCTTATGAGAGCGAGGAAGTCCTATCACAAAATCCATAGTAATATGCTCTCATTTTCACTCTAGAATAGGCAATGGTTGTAGCAATCTTGTCCATTTTTTATGTTACACCTTAATCTGTTGGCATGTCAACGCATGGCAACGAACTCTGCAATCTCACATTTCATATTATTCCACTAGTAAAATTCTTACAAATCTCTATACATTTTAGTTCTCCCTGGGTGCATAGAGTAAACAGAACTATATGCCTCATCAAGAATATATTTTTTTAATTCTCTATTATCAGGAACACAAATTTTATTTTTATAGGAAACAATCCCACCATTAACAACAAAATCAGTTGGCTCACCTCCTTGAGCTTCCAGTCATTTCTTCTCTAAAAATGTATCTTGGTCTTACAATGCTCGTATGCATTCTTCCAATACAGGTCTCACTGTAACGTGTGCAATTAACGCCCCCGTTTTAGTCAAGTTGAACTCTACTCCCATCAGTTTTAATTCCATAATATTGCCAACTCATGCAGATTGAATATAAGGTAACCTCCCCGATGACTTCTGACTTAGAGCATCTGCAACAACATTGGCCTTCCCGAGATGATGGTAAATGGTACAATCATAGTCTTTAATTAAATTCATCCAATGTCTTTGTCTCAAATTTAAGTCTCTCTGTAAATAAATACTTCAAACTTTGATGATCAGTGAAAATTTCACAAGTATCTCTATATAAATTATGTCTCCATAATTTTAAAGCAAAAACAATAGCCGTAAGTTCTAAATCATGTGTAGGTTAATTACATTCATACAACTTTAACTGTCTAGATGCATAAAAAATTACCTTTCCATGTTGCATGAAAACACAACCCAGACCCTGATGTGAAGCATCAATATAAATCATAAAACCTTCTTTACTGGATGGAACAGTGCGAACTGGAGTTGATACTAGCCTGTCTTTTATCTCTTCAAAATTGTGTTGACGTTCGTCACTCTACACAAATTTCACCTCCTTTCGGGTTAATTTAGTCAACTGTAAGGCTATAGATGAAAACCCCTTTATGAATCTTCTATAATATCCATCCAATCCTAAGAAACTTCTTATCTCCATTACATTTCTAGGTCTTTCCCATCTTACAATTGCCTCTACCTTCTTAGGGTCAACATAGATTCCATCTCCCGAAACAACATGCCCCATAAATACTACCTGATTTAACCAAAACTCATATTTGCTAAACTTAGCAAACAATTGACTATCTTGCAAAACTTAAAATACAACTCTTAGATGCTTCTCATGTTCTTCTTGGCTAGGTGATTATATCAAAACATCATCGATAAAGACAATCACAAATGAATCTATGAAAGGATGGAATACTCTATTCATTAAATCCATAAACACTGCAGGAGTATTTGTTAACCCAAATGGCATTACCAAAAATTCATAATGACCATGGAGGGAACGAAAAAATGTTTTAAAAATGTCACAATCTCTCATCCTTAACTGATGATAACCCGATCTCAAATAAATTTTTGAAAACACTTTGGCACCCTATAATTGTTTAAACAATTCATCAATACGAGGCAATGTATATTTATTTCAAATGGTTACCTTGTTCAATTGTCGATAATCAGTGCAAAGTCGCATGGTGTTGTCTTTCTTCTTCACAAATAATATCAAAGCACCCCATGGTGATGTATTGGGTCGAATAAAACCTCTATCTAGAAAATCTTACAGTTGAACCTTTAACTCATGTAGTTCCACATTTTCCATTATATATGGAGAAATAGAAACTGGAGCTGTACCAGGTACTAAATTAATAGTGAACTTTACCTCTCTGCTAGGTGGAAACCTTAGTAATTCGTCTGGGAACACATATGCAAAATTCTTAGCTATTGGGATATATTCCAGTTTTTGTAATTCCCTGTTTGTATGCACAATATATGCAAAAAAAAACTGATATGACTTATTTAACAATTTTCTCGCCCGAAGGGAAGAAATAAGGCAATTTGGAACCACATTTCTCTCCTCGATAAATTTGAATTCTTCCTCCTTAAGCATATTAAATTTAACTTCCTTGCGAAAACAATCAATCTATGCATGGTAAGAAGATAACCAGTCCATACCCAAGATAATATCAAAATCTTGAATATTTAGTGGAATTAAATCAATGGTCAATTCCCTCTCCCCCACATACAATACATAATTTTTATACACAAGTTCCACTAACATCACATCCGCCATAGGTGTAGAAATATATAAACCACAATCTAGATAAGAACATGGTATACTCAAATGCATGGTATATGACAGTGTTATAAATGAATGAGTAGAAGCTGGATTAATAAGCACATAAGCTGGCGTGACAAAAAATATACTTGTCAGCACCTCTAGAGTAGCCTGGGCATACTATAGAGTCATGGAAAATATCCTTCCCGGAGCCCTAGAACCACTAACATGTCCTCTACCTCCTCCTCTCCCTATGCCTCTAGGTGATGAACCTAAACTAGTAGTAATTTTTTGAGTCCCTCCCATTAGCATAGGACAGTTCTTTTTGGTATGGCTAATTTGATGACACTGATAACGCTCTACCCCCTTTAACTTGGGACAATCTAGACTTATATGGATCTCATCTTTGCAAAAATAGCACGTAATAGGCTTAGACTGCCTATTCGCATTCTTCTGCTATCTATTCTGTTAGTCCATCGATCCTGCACCCCTAAAAATTCTTGGTGTTCTATTATGAACATAATTTCTAGTCCCTCTACCGCGCTAAAATCTTTGACTCTCATGTTTTGAGTATTATTTATTACCTTCCTTTTGCTGAGATGGATCAAATACATTCCCTTTTCCCCTTTGTTCCCTATTCTTTATTACATTATTAGTATCTCCTTCAACCATCATAGCTTTGTTGACTAAAGAAGTATAATCTACCATTTTAAGTGCAGTGAGTCTAGACTTGATAACCAAATTCAATCCATCCTGAAATCTGGTGCATTTGTCCTCCTCACCATGTAAGAAACGTAAAGAAAATCAAGACAAAGATATAAATTTAGTTTCATACTCCCTGACCGACATATTCCCCTGAGTCAATGATAAAAATTCTCTCTCTTTTTGCTTTCGATACATGCGAGGAAAATACTTTTCATAAAAGACTTTAATAAAGGAATCCTAACTAATTACCTCACCTCCCCCCGGAGTAAGCAATATATATTTGGAACACTACACTAAAACACTCATTTAGTAACACGCTATTTTTTTTATTAGTAACACTTTAGTCCCGTTACTGTTACTCACACTAAATTAGTGTTACTAATCTCGAATAAGTGTTACTAATATTAGTTCCTTATTTTAAAAGAAATTGTTTTATAAAAAAAAGGAGCTAATTTTTGCCCCAACCAAAAAAAGACCCCGATTATACACCCAAATGAGATCTGCCAAAAACTAAACCCAAATGAGACCTGTCCAAACCCTATCTTTCTTCTCCAAACCGACCTGCCAAAACCTATGTAAGATTTGTTCATTTGGAAGATTTCTTCTTCTCTAAATCATGTGTATCTTCGGAAGAGTCGCGATTTGTTCTTTCAGAAGAGTCACGGTTTGAATTTACAAACCCATATAAGATTTCATTCTAACTCTTCTTAATCTACATTTCATTTTATATTCATCTTGAAATCTTGTGTATTTATGTGTTTATACGCTTTCATTTGTCTTTCTTTTTATATTTATGAATCTCATTTTTGTGTTGGTGCTACATTTTATGAAATGGGTGTGAGTGTTAGCCGTTTAAATCTTTCTTAATTTGGGTTTTATGAGATATTCACTATTTGTTGAGTATATTGACTATTTGGATTATGGATAATGTTGTTAGGGTGTAATACCATTTCCAATTAAGTATTGGATGTTATAGTGGTGATTGTTAGTTGTTTATCTGTGTTAAATTTGGGTTTGATGGCATTTAAGTGTTTAAAGCAATGATACATTGATTATTGAAGTTGAACAAGTTTAAATAAGATCTATAGGGATTTGTTTGGTTGCTTTGAAGATTGAGGAAAAAGAAGTAAAAGAATCTACAAGGATTTGTTTGGTTTCCATCGTTGCCCTAGACCTCGCCATAACCAAAGTCGTGCTTTTGGGTTCAACGAAGAGTTCCACATGATTCTTACATGATCTTGAATCTGTAGGGTAAATTTACACTAAAGATTCAATCTTGAGGATAAATTTTACATGGATTGTGTACACTTTTGTGACACAATTCCTTAATAGTTGGAGTTTGTATATTTTTTCATGTTTGTTCTTCGAATGATTTCAATATGTGAAAAAAGATCATTGGTGTTCTTAGTTATTGTGTTAGGCCAACTTGACTTAAGTATCAGGCAGTGATAAATTTTCACTCTTATTTCTTAATATTACCGATAATTATGTATATATATAGTTATATGTTAATTACAAATATCATAATTATGTTCTTTCAATGGCAATCATATATTTTTCATTAATGGGTATTGGACAGGGTTCATTGGTATTTAAATATTTGATCTAGCCCCGGATATTCAAGTTATAGTATCGTCGACTTGATACGGATAAAAGGTAATTTTAATTCTTGGTTATTGATTAATATCATTAGTTTTTGTATTTGATTGATTTGTAGTGGTGATAGGAGGTTGAGGGTGAGCCAATTGAAAACCCGGATTGTCCATTGGTTGTTGTAGTATAGTTTTAAGATTAATTTATGAGAATATTTGTACCATTTTTTGTGTGCATTTTAGTTAGAATTATCGATATGTTTGTTTGTGTTAATTAATTCATGTCCTTTGCAAGTAGTTCATGCCATTCAAGTAAGAATTATTGATTGTCTATAATTGTTTGTGTGAGTTTACTATTCGATGTGAAAGTAATGTAAGGGAAGTGACCGTGTCCAAATTAGATTCCTTAATTTGAAAATTTATTAGTATACTATCATTTTGGGCTTAAAATTAGGATTTAGCAGTGAAAACTCAAAATAGAAAATAAGTGGCCCAAATAAAGGCACGAACATCCACAGAGGTAAAAAATAACTTGTAGGAAGTATTTGTGTCCTCATGTAACTCATAATTTATGAAATTGATTAGTAGACGTTCATTTTGGGGCTTTTGGGGGTGAAAATTAAAAATAACAATGAAGTAGTGCGAATAGAGACACAAATACTCCAAAAGGTACCGAGGTAACCTAAGATAAGTCACTGTGTCCTCATCGGACTCGCGATTCTCGAAATCGACCAGTAGACGTTCATTTTTGGGTTAAAAGTAGGCATTAGGGGTGTGAAAAGCAAAAACAATAATGAAGTGTCCCAGAAGGAGGCACGAATAACCGAGAAGATACCAAGGCAATTTAAGCAAAGTTTCCATTTCCAAATTGGAATACTGTTTTTCAAAATTGATTATTATACGGTCGTTTTGGGATTAAAATGGGATTTAGGGGTGAAAACTTAAAATAGTAACCAAGTGGCCCGAAAAGAGGCATGAAAATCCATAGATGTACACAAGTAACTTGTAGGAAGTGTCCGTGTCCTCATCAGATTATTGGTTTTCTAAATTGATTAGTAAACGTTCATGTTGGCGTTAAAAGTGGTCTTTTGAGGGATGATACTTATTGACTATTAAACTCTAGCCAAACTTACCATTATTAAACCCCCACATAGTGGGGTTATACTTATTCTAAGCTCAAAAGGAGATTATAACATCCTTTTTAATCTTCATAATGTCTTAATTAAAAGACCCCTGAAGGCTTTTCATAAAATTAACCATCCTTTGTCACCAAGATTTTGGTAACCCATAAGGTTAATAGATTGGCACAAGGCCCCTTTTCATGAGGTTTTTTCACCCTCCCTCCAGTTTGGTAAAAACTGTGTTGACAAATCTTCTTAATAATTGTGTCTTTCTCCAACACAAGAAAATATGATTTTTCATGTTTGGGTACTTGTGGTGGAATCATCAATTTGATGCCAATGTCGGTTGATGAGTGGCATTGAATCATCTTCTACTGCGCATCCCTCTTTATTGTGGTGCCAACTATTATTGTGTTTGGTTTAGATATGTTTCTATATCGTAATATATGTATCGATATGTTTCTCTATTTCATGTTAGGTGTTTATGATTCAATGCCAATATACTCTTGAACGGGTAAATTTAGTAATGTTACATGTAACTTTTCCTTGATTTCTTTTATTGTTCGATACTGTTAATTTTTATTTGAAATCATTTATTTTCTGCCAAATGGTTAATTCCTTCCAAAGTTCATTCTCATTGTTTATGTTTATTTGAAATCATTTGTTTTATGCCAAATGGTTAGTGTCGTTTTGTAGGAGTGTTGAACTAAGTTAGAGGTTGGAGTCTTAGTTTTTTTATGGTAGGAAGCTTACAGCGATTGGCATAATTTTTGCACATTTGCATTAGTTTGATACAATTATGGGAAGTATTAATGTAATCAATATGACTACATAGTGTATCCCCTTGTCTTAATCCCCTATAGCATAAATCTTGCCTCTTGGTCTCGCATCTACTATAAATTTATTTAACTTAAAAGAGCCCTTGATCCAACTTTTGCATTTTGAACCAAACCCTTTTCCCCTCAATTGTAATCAAATAAATTTCAATCTATCTCTTGCCTTCTCAAGATCAATTTTAAACACCAATACTTCCCTTTTTCTTACTTTTCCACTCGACCACCGCATTTGCCACCAACACCAAATCGTTATATGCCTTCTCCCTATAATGAACCCGGAAGTTGTATCAACTAAACCTCGCAATATCAATGAAAGAACTTCAAAGATTCCATATTCTTTGGCACTGAGAAAATAATTGTTGCATTTGTATACGCATCCAGCACACCTTTGGTACTTGAAATTAATATTCAAGATTACTGTTCACAGTACCAGAACGGCCCCTAGGCAGTCTTTTTTTCATCTAATCAAGACTCATTATTAAATGTTCACATTGTCGGACATATTGGCCCAAAATTATGTATAGTGTCACTTAATGTTTGTCCTACATCTGCCTGCATACACTAATGTTCCTATATTTGGCTCCTGCTAAAAAACATATCCTAAGGTGAAGTACCATTCCTTGATTTGCATGCGATTGTAATTATTTTGTTTATTAACTTTTACTTTGATTAGTTTCTATATACAATTATGCATACTGGCATCATAAAGAACCCTCGACTTACTTGATCATACTTTTAAGTAAACAGTCTGTGGGATAATCAAAATTTCTAAGTTAATGTCAAGTTTCTTATCTTCCATGCAATTTATTTGTTGCCTTCTCGTATGGACTCGCTTCAATGGCCATGGTTTTTATTCACAAGGCAGTCATCATGCAGTATGCACATTCAATGACTCTTGTCACTCTCCATGCATTAGTTGTATTACTTCTTGATTTTTTACATCTTTTTTCTTATAAAACATTTAATTCGTAATTAATTTTTTTATTAGAAACATTATTGATGAGGGCATTATTTGTTGTTCGTTGATATGTTTCAGCAATTGACGACGACCTTGCTTATACACTTTGGTCGAGTGATGGGATACACAAAAACCAAAGTATTTAATTTGGATACCGCTAAAAAACTTATCCTAGTTTCTCTATTTTACAATGCAAACGTAGCTTTTTCATTATAAAATATGCAAATGTGAATAGCGATTGGCATAAGTTAGAAGTATTAATGTATTAAATATGACTACATAGAACAAGTGTAGAAAATTATGGGAATGCACGATTTGATACAGTTATTGGAATGCACGATTTTTGTGCAACAGAGTGTTTATGCACTTTATGACGAACATTAGCTACTGTAAAATTGGGTGATTCAAAAACAGCTTCGTCATTTGTCAAGAGGATTTATGGAATGAACCTCTTGGGCATGGAACTGAAATCAGACTGCATCTCAAAGTTGAAGATAGGGAATACTTGGGTGAGTTAAAATTAAAGATGGGTGAAAATCATATATACACAAAATAAATTGTAGTTGCTTTACTTGTTATGTTGTTTGTTATTAATTGATTCCATATATCATCTATGATGTTGAACGGGAAAACCATAATTCTGACAGAGAGTGTCAAATGACCTAACTTGTTCTTCCATGTTATCTGTATTCGAGCTAAGTGTTAGTCAACACTTCTTACTAACCCGACCAATACAAACGGCGTAGAATATGCTCCTCGTGAAAGCAGCGTGTATGCTCTCATGGGTAAGATATAAAAATGGCGTAATATGTATGACAAAACCATGCTTCATTTTGGCTTAGCTTTGGTTTTGAAACCATCTGCAACAGATGCCGCTACCATTAAGACGAGTGTTTTTTCATTATTGTCAAAAAAATTGTCTTTTAGGCTTATTCTTGGATTAAAGGATGAAATCAGTGTTATCACTTATGTTTTCTTGATTCAAAATGCCTCTCTGTATGTGTCTTGAAAGTCCATAATTTCTCTTTGCGCATGCATTTGGTTGGCTCATATTATAGTTTGGGATCGCGAGGGCCATGACATGCAAATGCTCTTGTACAAGTACGAAATAAATTACATAACTTGTGGGGTATCCGTATTTGTGTGCAAACAGGAAATAATTGCAAGAAAGATGGATTTTGGAATTGGCTGTTGGATTAATTCCAATATTTATTGAGTTTAATTTTTAGTTGTTAATATTTTATTATATTATTTGTGTTTTATTTTAAACATAGTTTGGGTTTTAATTTAGAAAGTAGAAACATGAGCAAATGGGTGTGAAAGATATGGGGAATGCACAAAATCCCATATTGTCCCACATTGGAAGAATACTACAAAAGGTAGTGGTATATCAACTAAAGGACAACTAAGATTCTTAGTTGACAAGTCAAATAAGAGGCTATGATCCTACGCATCGCGGTGGTGCTTAAGCACCACCAATCGCGACACGCGTAATCGCGACACGCGTAAGCGCGTAAGCGCGACACGCGGCGCGCGAAAGGGCGATTGGGCGACTTAGGGCGCATTGCGCGCTTTGACGCGCACTTGGCACTTTTGGAAACCGAAAATTGCTAGTTTCTCCTCTCTCCGTCCTCTATACTTTGGCATTATCAAGTTACAAATTCAGAGTGTTCTCGGGTTTGATCAAACAGTACATAGTTTGAATCAAACAACTGTTCATACTGCATTGTATCCTGAAGGCAGGTTCTACAAAACCCATTGTGTACTCGCGGTTCTGGTTCTGTCTCAACCGGATTGGGAGAAATTTTGCCTAAAAGAAAGCGTTCCAAGAACGTGCCTTGCAGAAATTAATTATTATATTTCGTTCTTTCCATAAGAAATTTCCAACAGTTTTAGGCAAAATTTTTATATTCTTATTACTCCACTCAAATGGAAGGAACTGTGGCACAATCTATCCAAGTCATGACTCAAGACTTAATTCGACTCGACCGTTTTGATGGCGGAAATTTCACCCGTTGGCAAGAGAAAGTTATGTTCTTCCTCACATCACTAAAACTTGCATACATTCTAGATGATAACCTTGAACAAATTCCGGAGCCCACACCCGAAGACACCGAAGGAATAAAGCAAAAACGTGTGAAGAGGAAAGAAGACGAATTTATGTGTCGAGGACACATCCTCAATGCTTTGTCTCAAACTGTTTATAGCGCTCATAGAATGATTCCGACGGCAAAGGAATTATGGAAGGCTTTGGAGATAAAGTATCAAAACGAGGAAGCGAGCAATCGTAAGTTTCTAATTTCAAACTATATGAATTTTAGAATGAATAATGATAAATCTGTCGTTGCACAAGCCCATGAACTCCAACAAATTGTTGGTGACCTTAAAGCCGCTGGTATTAATCTTCAAGATGAATTTCAAGTAGGGGTGATTGTTTCAAAACTTCCATCCTCTTGGAATGGCTTTAAGAAGAAAATTAATCATGATGAAAAGACTTATACTGTGGAATCCCTTCTTCGTCACCTTCGTATTGAAGATGATACTCGTATTCGAGAAAAGAAGGATGAACAAAGTGAGGGTCATTCAAAAGCTAATATGGTTGAGGATCAAAAATCCAAGATTACCAAAGACTCAAAATTTAAAGCAAAGAATGATTCCAAATTCAAGAACCAAGGTGCAAATAAGAAAAAGAAGGGAAAATGTTTCTTCTGTGACAAACCGGGCCATTATTCTCGAGAATGTCGTCTTAAAAAGAAGGCATTTAAAGAAAAACAAGGGTCGAAGGAAACCAACAATGTTGAAGATCTTATTGCTACTGTTTGCGAAGCAAATTCAATTGATAATGAAAGTGGATGGTGGCTGGATACCGGCGCAACGGTCCACATATGCAAAGACCGCTCTTCATTCAAAACATATCAAGAAATTGATGGAAAAGAAGTGAAGATGGCAAATAATCTTCGCGCAAATGTAGTTGGAAAAGGCACAGTGGAATTGAAGCTAACCTCTGGAAAGACACTTACTCTAATTGATGTACTTCATGTACCTGATATGTGTAAAAAATCTTGTGTCTGGGGACCTTCTCAATAAGAGAGGTTTCAAACTAGTGTATGAGTCTGATAAGTTTGTATTGTCTAAGAATGGCCAATTTATTGGCAAAGGGTACTCTTGTAACGGCATGATTAAAATTAATGTTATCAATGATATTAGTTCTGCTTATATGGTTGAGTCTATTTCTTTATGGCATAGTAGATTAGGTCATGTGAATTATAGAAGTATAAAAAATATGACTAATCTCGGCTTAATCTCGGATTGTAAATTTGATAACCTTTCTAAATGTGAAATTTGTGCTCAATCGAAGATAACTAGAAAGTCGTTCAAATCTGTTGAGAGGAAATCCGAAATGCTTGATCTTATTCATAGTGATGTATGTGATATGAAGAGTAATATGACTCGTGGTGGAAATAAATATTTCTTAACTTTCATTGATGATTACTCTAAGTATGCATATACATATTTACTTAAAAGTAAAGATGAAGTTTTCGAGAAATTCCTAATTTTTAAAGCGGAAGTTGAAACTCAACAAAATCGAAAAATTAAAGTCCTACGATCCGATAGGGGTGGTGAATATTACCCGAGTGAGTTTATACAATTTTGTAATACTCATGGGATAATCCATCAAGTTACGGCGCCATATACGCCACAACAAAATGGAACGGCGGAAAGGAAAAATAGGACTTTAGTTGAAATGATAAATTCAATGTTAATCAGTTCTGGTTTACCTTTGTCGATGTGGGGAGAAGCGGTTTTATCCGCATGTTATATTTTAAATAGAGTTCCATTGAAAAACAAGGATATTACACCATATGAATTATGGTTTAATCGTAAGCCTAATCTTAGACGTCTTAAAGTTTGGGGATGTCTTGCTTATGTAAGAAAACCCGAACCTAAAAGACCTAAACTAGGAAATAGGACTTACAAATGTGTTTTTATTGGATACTCTAGTAACAGTACGACTTATAGATTTTTAAACCTTGAAACTCAAGAAATCATTGAGTCGGTAGATGTGCAATTTTTTGAACATCTAACAAAGTTTAGTACTTTGAATCAAGGTTTAGAAAATAATAATTCGACTGTTGACTCCTCAAATTTAGAAGAAAATTCACAACCTATATCTTCTTCAGAAACAACGAATGACGTTGAACCACGAAGGAGTAAAAGACAAAGAACTGAAAAAACATTTGGGCCTGACTTTGTTATTTATTTAGTTGAAGGGGATTTAAATGAGACTAAGAACAAAACTAAATTTGTTCTTAATGTAGAAGATGAACCGACCACATTTCATGAAGCGGTAACATCTAGGGATGCTGTCTTTTGGAAAGAAGCAATAAATGATGAAATGAACTCAATTTTGTCAAATCAAACTTGGGTTATTTCCGATCTTCCCCCCGGGTCTAAACCTATTGGGTGCAAATGGATATTTAAAAGAAAATTAAATCCGGATGGTTCTATAAATAAATTTAAGGCAAGACTAGTTGCTAAAGGCTATAAGCAAAAATATGGAATTGATTACTTTGATACATATGCTCCTGTTGCTCGAATCACTTCCATTAGGATATTAATATCTCTTGCTTCTATTCACAATTTAGTTATTCATCAAATGGATGTTAAAACTGCATTTTTAAATGGTGATTTAGAAGAAGAGATTTATATGGAACAACCCGAAGGGTTTGTATTGCCTGGCCAAGAAAAGAAAGTGTGTAAATTGGTTAAATCTCTTTATGGCCTTAAACAAGCTCCTATGAAATGGCATGAGAAGTTTAATAATATTGTTATATCCCATGGATATAAAGTTAATGATGCCGACAAATGTATATATAGTAAATTTGAAAATGGTGTTGGTGTTATTATATGCTTATATGTGGATGACATGTTAATATTTGGGTCTAATCTCAAATATGTTGAAGAAACCAAAAGGTTTCTTTCATCAAAATTTGATATGAAAGATCTTGGAGAAGCTGATGTGATTTTAGGAATCAAAATTGTGAGAAAGGATAATTCTTTAGCGTTATCTCAATCTCATTATATAGAAAAAGTTCTTAAAAGATATAATCATTTTGAACTTAAGCCAGCTGCTACACCTGTGGATCCTAGCATCAAATTAATGAAAAATACTGGGCGTGCTATGGACCAACTTAAATATGCTAGTATTATTGGGAGTCTAATGTATGCCATGCATTGCACTAGACCAGACATTGCTTATGCAGTGAGTATATTGTGTAGATTTACAAGTAATCCAGGACAAGAGCACTGGAATGCAATTTCTAGGGTGCTTAGATATCTGAAGAGGACTTTGGATTATGGCTTACATTATGTAGGATATCCATCTGTTTTAGAAGGATATAGTGATTCAAGTTGGAATAATCTTGAATCAAAATCAAAGTCAACTACTGGTTGGATTTTTACGCTAGGAGGAGCAGCTATCTCTTGGGGATCCAAGAAACAAACATGTGTATCAGATTCAACAATGCAATCTGAATTTATAGCCCTAGCAGATGCATGTAAAGAAGCAGAATGGCTTAGAAATGTGTTGTATGATATTCCTTTATGGAAAAAGCCATCACCTTCTATTATGATAAGTTGTGATAACCAAGCCACAATTTATAAAGTTTCGAACAAAACTTACAACGGAAAATCTAGACACATTAGTCTAAGACATCAAATTATAAGAAAATTACTCAAGGAAGGAGTAATTACAGTCGACTATATTAAAACGAACAAGAATTTAGCAGATCCTCTGACTAAAGGTCTTGTAAGAGAGATGATATATATCACCTCAAAAGGAATGGGACTAAGGTCTATTAAATAACACAACTATATTTAATGGGAACCCAACTCATATCTTGAAAATATAGATAGAGTTCAATGTGGTACAAACAAGTTAAATTATAGTTATGGAACACTAGGAATTTATACAAAAAGTTCCATTCCTATATGCCTAGTGTTGGTTTTCTGCATGTTAGAGGATGAAGTTCACTTCTTAATAAATCATATAAGTGTGACTCGCAGAATCACTAAAGTTGATTTACCTATTCGAGTGTCGAAAGTGTGGCCGCTTTCTATGAAATCAAGACCGATCCTAAAGCGCTCGTGAAATCAGGATTAGCACAAGGCCATAAAAGTGCATGCTAGAAGAACACTTATAAACTCAGAAATCGGTATGTGTGATAGTTCCGGCTAGTCTCAAAAGGTCCTTGGTTCAAGATACGTTCACCACAGCACCTTGATGAAGCTTTGAATTATTTTCACTATATGAAAGTTCAAGTCCGAAAGACACTTCTCATTTATGTACTAGATTTTAGCGATAATGCCAAAAGTTATTTATTGTCTTTTTTGCTTTGCTCTCTTGTGTATATTGAAATTGGTGGGAGAATGTTGGATTAATTCCAATATTTATTGAGTTTAATTTTTAGTTGTTAATATTTTATTATATTATTTGTGTTTTATTTTAAACATAGTTTGGGTTTTAATTTAGAAAGTAGAAACATGAGCAAATGGGTGTGAAAGATATGGGGAATGCACAAAATCCCATATTGTCCCACATTGGAAGAATACTACAAAAGGTAGTGGTATATCAACTAAAGGACAACTAAGATTCTTAGTTGACAAGTCAAATAAGAGGCTATGATCCTACGCATCGCGGTGGTGCTTAAGCACCACCAATCGCGACACGCGTAAGCGCGTAAGCGCGACACGCGGCGCGCGAAAGGGCGATTGGGCGACTTAGGGCGCATTGCG
This sequence comes from Sambucus nigra, assembly GCA_949130495.1. Classification (NCBI taxonomy): domain Eukaryota; kingdom Viridiplantae; phylum Streptophyta; class Magnoliopsida; order Dipsacales; family Adoxaceae; genus Sambucus; species Sambucus nigra. The sequence goes on from OX422215.1 coordinate 229,408,720, forward strand.
CGCTTTGACGCGCACTTGGCACTTCGCACGTGCGCATCGTCGCTTGGAGCGTGGGAGCGTAAAGTTTTGACGAGGTAAAACAGATCAACGGTTGTGATTAAACGATCCGATCAAAGGGTTTAAAATCCGAAACGGCTTGATCTAAACCGTTAGATGAACTCGTAGCGTTTCGTGTAGGGGATGTCCATTCGCTTACAATGGGACGCCTAATCTGAACCGTTAGATCGTAGCTGTTCCAAACAGGCACGATCCAACGGTTGCTGAGTCACTCCATGAAGAGTTGTGACTGTTGAAGAACAGTCACAGAAATGGCTATAAAAAGAGTTCCAGACCTCTGTTTTGGAAACCGAAAATTGCTAGTTTCTCCTCTCTCCGTCCTCTATACTTTGGCATTATCAAGTTACAAATTCAGAGTGTTCTCGGGTTTGATCAAACAGTACATAGTTTGAATCAAACAACTGTTCATACTGCATTGTATCCTGAAGGCAGGTTCTACAAAACCCATTGTGTACTCGCGGTTCTGGTTCTGTCTCAACCGGATTGGGAGAAATTTTGCCTAAAAGAAAGCGTTCCAAGAACGTGCCTTGCAGAAATTAATTATTATATTTCGTTCTTTCCATAAGAAATTTCCAACATTGGCGGCTCAAGTTCGAAGAGCACGAAAGTTTATGGAAGTATCAATTTGAGTGGATGTAAAAAAGGGTTTGTGCTTATTTTTTATGATAACTGCATACTAAGGACGATACACAACGCATTCTTGGGTAAACATGGATTTGAAACGTACATGGTGGTGAATGGTTTAGAAGCTGTTGAGCTTTGTCGCTCTCGAAGCTCTTTTGATTTGGTCCTTATGGACATGGAGATGCCAGTCAAGTATGGTCCCACGATTAGCTTCTTTAATTTCATATCAATTTAATAAACCTTTTAACATTCTTTACAAGTCAACATGAATAATGTAATGATCTAGTGTACTTAATCTGGTTTAAATTGATATATTATAATAAAGAAATCATTTTTGACATGCAACTCGGGTCGGGAGCTTCGTGGTATGGGAGTGAATAGCATGATTGTTGGAGTTATTGCCCATGGTTCAGACAATAGGTCTTAACATTTGCATTGAGAAGCCTTTAACTGTTAATACTGTCACCTCTCCTTGAGAAACTCATCAACAATCACTATTTTTTTACAAGATTTTAGATCTGTTCTGGCCTTCTCATCCTATTTTTTTTACAGGCTGCCATTGAGAAATAGCACGTACCAGATGAAATAGAAGACAACTTGTGAATCTTTTCGGTGTAGAAGTGTAGTAATAGAGATGATGTTGTAAATTATGCGACTAAAAACAATCAACTCCAAGAGGTTTGACCTGTTTCTCTTTTTCTACTACATGATCAATAAAATTCTCTCTCTCTCTCTCTCTCTCTCTCTCTCTTATTCTGCTGGTGCATTTTCATACGTTGACTAATTATGTTCTCAGTTGAGGAACCCATGAACATATTACCGGATGGTGTTCCAAATGTCAGGTAAGCGGACTTTAACTTTCTTACTAAATATTTTATAAAATACCTCATTCAAGTTTGCATTTTTTGTGACTTCTTACCTTACGTTTGTTCTGTTACTTAACATCTTAATAAGTACACGACCCCCACCCCCACCCCCCAAGAATTTTACATGGATTTTATTATTTAGATAGGATACTGACTGCATCTTCTTCAGTTTGCTAATAGGTCATTTTTTATTAATGTGAAAATAGCAAGATGTAAGAAACAAAGATGCACTTTGGACCTTCAAAATTTGGAGGCTTGCCAGAAGCCCGTTCATAAGGAAACTTTAGTACTGGCGTGGAACAACAAAGATCTCACCAGAACAGTGGTCAAGGAAAAATTGTAGCATTTAGATACTTCTTTTTAAGTTATTGTTCATGGTTGTCCTCAATATATAAGGTAGATTCTCTTGAGCAATGTAAATCAAGTTTGTACTTAAAATGTGAATTCATAAGCAACTTTCCTCGGGCACCAAGATGTATCAAAGTTGATATTCATAATTTTTTATGTGTTGTTTTAGACTTGAATATGCCTTTTTGACCTTTGGGTCTTTGTTTATGTGTAGAATTCACATTCAAATTATTGTACTAATCAGTTGGCATTCACTGTCATGTTGTCCTTTCGCTACATAGCCTACGAACTATGGTATGTGAGTATAAGGTATGTTTGTTTCATGCACACACGCTACAAAGTTTAAGGTATATAAGACTCACTTTTAATTTTATGTTTATATACTTTAAAATTCACTTTAATATATACATATACTGCCCGCTAGTGTGTATCTATATATATATATTTTTAATATAAGTAACAGACTTGTACCGTTACTAAATCTGTTATAAAAATTGTGTTAGAAATATTGGTAATGGTAAAAGTATGTTAGGAATTTAACTCATTTGTAACACTTTAGTAACGGTAAAACAATGTTAGTAACGCAACATTTAGTAACACTTTAACAACACTTTAACATATTGATGCTCTGCTTTTTATATCTAATTCGGTTAGCTACGCCCAATTAAATTAAAGCGGAGCGTCAATATGTTGGCATTAGAAACAGAATTAGATATAAAAATAAGGGTTGTCACAGTTGATATCAGAGCACGGTTTTAGAGCCTTTAGGGATCTAAGGGCATCCGTTACGTTTTTCACGCATCGTTTCCTTGATATGTAGAGCCTTACGATTAGGTCTTGTATTCTATGACTTGGAAGATATTCACGCTACGATTTCAACGGGCGATTCGGAGCTAGCCTTATGTATAGAGAGGGTTCCTTGTTTGGATTTCATTCATGAGACATCCCACGCATGAGGTGAATCTCCGATCGACTACAAGATAGTACGCGTGAGGTCCATGTGTGAGTACTTATTATAATTATGACTAGTGCTCCACTTGAATAATGTTTTTTAGGATACGTGTTCACTTACTATATTTTAAGAAGGTGATTTTATGAGACGTGGACTCTAGGAGGGAAAAGGGTCTAAGAATTTTAAGAGACCACAATTCACGTGCAACTATCGAAGTTTCATCGCCCAACAGTAGGCGAGAGAACCGATGTTGAACTCAATGATTGAGTTGACTTTTGGTGCTTTAGGGGGAGGAAACACCCGTATATTTGCTGTGCATTATCAACACTGAATATCGTCGCTCTTATGGCTGTAAAGAAGTTGGTATAAGTTATAGCCCACCCTGTAGTACCACTGAGTTGTTGGTACCACTTGCGTGTGTAGTTGTCTGAAGTTGTTTCCAATGTGGAAGGGTAGAGCTTTAGATATGGCATACCTCAAAATGATGTGGTCCAGTTGTTGATGTGACATTTTCCTGAGAATGAATTATCGTGCTCCACCTGTAATGGACAGATTGCTGAGTCATTCGATGATGTATTAATCAGTGAATGTTTAATGAAGTAAGTCTTGTGGTAATAAGAGTATATTATTACTCATGAACACGTAAAGGAAGGGTTGTGATTTGAGAGAGAACTACTCCAAATCGGCGTATGTCCCACCTCATCAAAGGATGACCTGAGGGGTCTAATTTTGGTGTACCCAAGAGTGTTAATGTACTTGTGAAAATCGCGAACTAGATTAATTCATCCGTTTGATGATGTTCAATGGGAAATTCATGAGCCTAAATTTGGAATGTATAAATGATTATCCTTGAAATATTGTGTTAGTATCAGGGAAGCTTGGTAGGCATGTAAACCTACACGTTGTCCACACAAGCGATAAATGTCGTATTGGGGTGACACAATGGTTCCATAGTGTTCTGGTCTGATAAAATCTGTAATGGAATCAACTTAAAGTCGATTAGGTGTGTGTTCGGTCATGCACAAGTTATGTTAGTGGGTTGGGTACTCACGTGTTCAGAGTGAAATGTTTCGACGAGTTATCCCGAACAGGCTCGTGAGAAGGTATCAGTAATGTTGCGATGTCTTAGCCATGGACACTAGGGATGAGGAAGTTCGTATCACACGGTCATATGAGGATTGACATTGGAGAAGTCCAAATTTATCGAGGGAATCTTTTTTCCATATTTGGTTGATTTGAGTTCAGTGTTCGTCGTAAAGCCCTAGATTAGAATGGGTGTTCGATAAGATGTGGTTATCTTATTTTGTAACATCGATATATTTTTTAAAAGTTATCGAGACCGGGACGTGAATATGGGTGTGCTAAGGGATGGACTTAAGCTATAGTTACTAGTTATGAACCCTATGGTGAGTAGAGAATATCGAGGGACGAGTTATCGAGTGAGAACATCATGAGGGAGTGTTCAATAGGCATTTCATTTGATGTGAGTGTGATCTCTTGAGTTGGTGATATATCCACGAGTTTGATTTTATGTTATCAGCCGGTGATTGGGGGTACTAATTTATTGCACCGTGATAATGGTGGTTCTTGATTTTGAATCCATCAGATATGGTAATGTGGTTGTGTTATGGCCCTCATTATGTATTAATATGAATTAGAGCACGAGTGAGTAGTTAGTGAAATGTTGTTTACTTAGATCGGGTGTGATTAAAGATGCGTTTCGAAACCAAGTGTAAGATGTTCGATTATGGTGACGTCTATACTAGTGAATAGTCATAAAATGGTCTTAATGGTCTTTTGATAATGGTAGAGTCGTGTGCAGCCCGGTCAGTTTTCACGTGATTGATGATAGTTGTGGCAAGTGAGTGTCGTCATTAATGGCAAGGATTAAGACATTTTGGGGTTCCAATTGTTGTACCCATTCATTGAAATGGTTGTGATAACCTCCACTGTAGGGGTACAACAAGAGAGTGTGTCGACCGTTCTTGAGAAGTTTTGTAAGGAGGGTGTGTACTCTTGGACAAACACCCACAAATAGGTTAGTAAGATATTTAATTTTTACTTCAGTTATGTGTGGAGTACTGAGTGTTGATTGGGGTCACAGTACGTGAAGGTACCCGTTACCTTTTATTTACGACCTTTGACCTATTGGATAGCCCACCGTTCTTCATAAAGATCAGGTAGTGTTGGTGTGCTAGAAGATGAGTATCCGGATTGTGAGTGTGACAAATTCGATATTCTGATTGGGTATGATAAGTGGGAATTTTTAGTCTTACCTCATTGCTTGGCAAATGTACAAGATTTATTCGTGGTTTGAATAACCAAGTTCATTTCATGTTTGGTGAGAAAATTCTAATATACTCACAGTCTAAGGAAAATCCCGTCGAAGAGGTTGAATTTCTACACGTGTTTTTAACAAAAGAGCAATAAGTCGAATCTAGCGAGGGTCTGTCGCCTTGGGTTAGAGCGACCAAACCGTGAGAAGGTGGGGGGGGGGGGGGTGAAAGGGGGCATATTGCATCTCAGGTTATTTCAAAACCTTTAGGTGAGGGATTATTGATCGCTCAGAATGCAACTTTGTCGGTGTTGTATTATTTGAGAGGGTATGAACCTTGCTGATATTATTTACCTAAGTCCAGAGTTGGAAAGATGGAATAATATTTGTAAGTGCATAGAAGTTGTATGCTTATGCACATGTGCAACCTTAGTGGATAATAAGGGTTGCCATATCGGTTGACTCACCATCAATTTGAGTGCAAGGCAAGTGTTATTGACAACTCGGAGTAAAGTTGACTTTTGAGCTTTCAGTACCATATGTTAGTCGATTCTGAGTTGAGTATTAAGGCATGATTGATGAATAGTGACATATGTATTGAATAGGCAAAGTTGGATTATTTGTTGTGTGATGAACCTTTGAGTCCAGAGATAAGTGTTTTTTGGAGTTAGATGATTATTGTATCACTAGGAGTCTTGAGTTGAAAAATTCCTTATCTTGACAAGCTGACAGTAGTGTATTGGAGGGGTTCCTTGTTTGGATTTTTCTTACGAGACACTCCACGCACTAAACTTAGCGAGTTGGGACTTGGGGGTATTGATTTCTGGATCAGCTTAGTAGTTCAGTTTTGTTAGGCTTCATGGTGAGAGTTCGGTTGTACAGTTATAAATGGGAAAGAATCTCCATGAATTTTATTATTAGGTTGCCAAGATCGCAACGCGGTCATGATTAGATTTGGGTCATCGTCGATAAACTGACAAAGGTGGCTCATTTCCTTCTAGTGAGGATGGATTACACGACATCACAGTACACCACGGTGTTGATTAACGAGATTGTGAAGTTACATGGGGTACCGTTTGATATCGTGTCCGACCATGGCAGTGTCTTCATCTCGCACTTTTGAGGCGATGCTCAGGAGGCGATGGGAATTTAGTTGAGTTTGAGTACTACATTCCACCCTCAGTTTTATAGTCAGACGGAGCGGGTAAACCAAATTTTGGAGAACATGTTACGATTTTGTGTGTTGGACTTCAAAGGTGGTTGGGATACACATTTACCACTGGTGGAGTTCGTATACAATAATAGTTATCAGACAAACTATTGACATAGAACCATACGAGGGTTTTTATGGCAGGCCTTGTCGATCCCCTACATATTGGTTGGAGTTCGGAGAGCACTGGATGCTGGGTCTAGATATTGTTAGGGAGACCTCAGAGAAGGTAGACTTGATTCGTGCACGGATCAAGACCGCGTAAGATCGTCAGAAGACTTATGCAGACATAAGGCGGAGGAAGTTAGAGTTCACCGTTGGGGACCAAGTGTTGTTGAGGGTCTCAATCATGAGAGGCATTGTTCTTTTTGGTGCCAAAGGGAAGCTTTCACCACGATACGTGGGTCCGTTTACAGTGTTAGATAGGGTGGGGTCAGTTGCCTACATTTAGCCCTACCCAACCAACTCCAGCGGGTACACGATATTTTTCATGTATCCATGTTGTGGAAGTTCTCACGTCTCGAGGACTCACACCTACACATAGATTTAGTTGGTGTTAAGCTGCAGCCCAATGGGAGCTATGAGGAGAGCCGGTCAGGATCCTAGATCGTCGTGACCAGAAGTTAAGGTCAAAAGTCATTCCTCTTGTTCATGTTATGTGAAGTAATCATGATGAGTCGGAGGCCACTTGGGAGAGAGAGGATGATTTGTGAATTAGTCACCCATATCTCTTCATGGAAGGTATGTGCGAAACTACCTTACTTGACTTGAATTGATTTGTTTTAATTTGGATTTCGAGGACGAAATCTTACTCGTAGAGGGGGAGAATGTAATACCCCGCATTTTTTTATTGAATTGAAATTGAAAAAAATAATAAAAAAAATGCCAGTATATATATTTGAAATGTTTGGAAATGAAACTATGTCAGTATATATATTCAAAATGTTTGGAAATGAAAAGTTAAAATGAATTCATTGAGATACGAATGTGCGACTTAAATATTAGAAGCGAATTAATGCGTAAAAGGATCGAGAGGGTTAAATTTGGGGCAATGGCATTTTTGTAAATAAACTAACCCTAGGTAAAAATAGAAAAGAAGAGAAGAAGTCTTCATTTTATCATTTCACAAAAGGGGACTAGGGTTTGGTAGAGAGAGAAAGAGTAAGAAGAGAAGAAAGCTAAGAGGATTTCAAGAGGATTCAACTTCTCCATACAATACAATGCAAGTTAATAACCTATATGTGTATAATATGTATCTATAATGAAATTTCACATGAACATGTATTTGGATCCCTAAATTAATATGAAATTGATGTTAAAAATGATATGCAATGTATTAGGATCATCCTCCATGTAGATTCAAATGCAATAAGATCATTATAGCGATTGAGTTGTAGAACAACCTCTTGAACTTGAGAACTCTATGAAATTGAGTAAATCATCATATTAAAAACTGTTTTGAGCTGTTTTGGTTTCGAAAATGGATTTTTCGTTTGCGCTTCCCGGTAGAAAATCATATTCTGGACAACTTTGTAGTTTTAAGTTTTTTTTTCAAAAACGGATCGGAAAATCCTCGAATATGCGTTTTACAGTTCTGCGCAGAATGTTATCGTGTACAGGTCCAAACTATATATGTTAGTTTTGGGTCTGTTTTAAGCAGGCTATGGTATGTAGAAAATCACGTTCTGAACAACTTTGTAGTTTTAAGTTTTTCCAAAAACGGATTGAAAAAGCCTCAAATCGACGTTTTACAATTCTGGGCAAAATGTTATAAAAAATAGGGATGAATATTATATGTTAGTTTCGGGTCTGTTTTAAGCAGGATATGGTAGCGTGCTCCCATGTCCTTGTAGAAAATCACGTTCCTAACAACTTTATAGTTTTAAGTTTTTCCAAAAAAGGATCGAAAAAGCCTCAAAACGGTGTTTTACAATTCTGGGCAGAATGTTGTTGAAATAAGAGTGCTAATGTTTTTCATGTTGTTAGTAAGATAATTGTGGTGTTGTGCCTAATATCCTAACTTGATCACATACTTATGGTTATTAGGGATATATGACCTTGAAATGATTTGATGTTGAATTAGTAAATTAATGAGTTAAATTATGATATATTATAAATAATCACTGTTGTATAACTCAAGTAAGAGACTTGACACGATTGTATATATACATAAGCGTGAAATTTTTTTACATGTATATTGTCGAGTATACACTAGACTAGTCCTCTGGTCGACATAGGCACATGTTGAATGCGATTTTTTGTGATTGATCCGGTTAGGTTCCGCTCGAGTGCCGTGTCGGAGATAAACCACCGAAACCGGACACATGGTTGTAATGCGGGTCAGATATAAAGACCTTGGAACGCCATATGATTTAGGACTTAGTAAGATTTCCCTTGCAACGTAATATTGGGGAATATTCGTGTGTATGCCTAGTGTTACGACTTGTTCCCCCGGGTAACGATAGTGACCCGATATGACTTGTTGTGTGAGATATTATGCTTGTGTCTTAAAGTAATATCCCGAATCGGTGCATTTGATATTATACTTGAAGGAAATATTTTGATACATCAAATACTGAAATGAGATTAATCATAATTAATCATGATACGATATGAGACTACACGTTAATCAAGTTTGGGTTTGGTAGTCACGACATTAGGAACATTGGTTGGGTAATTGAACAACTTAATTACTAGAGACGAGTAATTACTAGTGTGCTTTCATTATAAGTACATCTTATAATCTTATAGCTTGTTTTATTGCTTTGACGTTCGTCTATCTTGATTCTTGCTCCTCTCCTATATATATTAGATATGACAGGTCCTCGTCCCGCTGGACAATAGACTATAGAGCTTGATGAGATCATATCAATCTTAGGATTCCTGTAGCCGTGGAGTTATTCTATTTTAATTTATGTCGTTTTCTTCCCTTTTCTTAAGGGTGGTATCAGAGATCAATATCACTTTGTTTATACTTGGGATTTGAGAGAATTGGTGTATTACGCTTTCCCGTTTTGTGTTGGGCTGCATCTATTGCCATTTTATATTTTCAGTTTGTGATGACTGATGGATTATTACAGTTAATAGTTATGAGTTGGTTTCACTTGTTATAGCTGTTAAGATGTGATATGGTTACACGTATGAAAGTGTACATGTTAACTTTACTTCTTTTATTTAAATTATGTTTCTAATGCCAAAATATTGACGCTCCGCTTTAATTTAATTGGGCATAGCTAACCGAATTAAATATAAAAATCAGGGTTGTCACATTAGTAATTTGATTCCCCACGCCTTTTTTCTAACACTTTTTTAGTGTTAGTAATTTTTTTAGTAACACTACAGTAGTGTTATTAATTGACTGTTTTGGTGTAGTGGAAGACTCGCACTAATATTTATCTTCGCCCTTTAATATGAAAGTAACCAAAATTACCTTATGCGGACCAGGTACATTAATCACCTCGAAGATAGTTTATGTGTATCTAACCCATGCCTCAACTTCTAAAGGATCTACAGAACCAGAGAATGCTCGTGGGGTTCAATCTGATAAACTTCTCGTACAGAGTATTCTTCTCCTCTTGTTATATTTCCCTTTCTATTCTGGCCAAAGTCTTCTCCTCTAAGTACTTGGCTTGTTGTTCGGCTATTTGTATCATAAACATGCTTTGTTGTTTTTCACCATTAAAGTCATGGCATGAAATATTCTTTGCATATCTGTAAGTTTTTCAGGTGCCCCCTATACATTATTTGGATTTTGTTGGTTTACCTCAATTGCAATTGGTGTATTTGAAGCCTCCTCCTCCACCCTCTCATGAACATTTTCTCTTTCCATATCTTATTATATGTCATAAATCACAATTATAGAAACACGTATACAACATTTATTTGTAACATAATGGTTAGTATTTCTCATAAGTTAATATAAATTACTCATGCCACGTTATTTATGCCACTGCCACATCTAGACTGTCTAAACACAAAATATATAAACCTAAATCTTTGATACCAAGTTGTCACACCCTATCCCCATTAGGATATAATTAACTAAATAGTTCACAAACCACATTATTTTTTTTATTTTTTTATTTTGTAAAACACATTAAAACAACTTCAAGGTTAAAATGTTGTTGGCCCTGACGCTTTTGGTTTTCCCTGCACATATTGTTACCTTCGTGGATTTTACGGTTTTGAGGAGCTTGTTGTTGCGATTTTAGTGTCTTCGCGCACTTGTTGTTTCTAGTCATGACAGATTGACTATACTCTCTAGATCTTTTGCCCCTTATAAGCTGTGTGCTGCGTTCTTATACTGTAAGGACGCAGTGGTAACTGCCTGTGCCACAATACTTACTAACTCGGCGGTTGATACACTCTCTGGAGACACCTGAGGTGTAAGATGACCTTGCTCATTGACTCCCCTAACGGCATTAGCTTTTTGTTCTTGACGATCCATCCGAAAATTTTAAATAATCTGGATGAGTTCATCATTTACATAAACAAATCGCATAAGCACAAATTCCTAACGCATAAAGATGAATCCAACATTCCTAATATAAGGGCTCTAAATCAAAGACGCTAAGCTGGAAACGAAATAAGCCGTACAGATCCTAAAGAACACTAGAACCTGATGCTCTGATACCACCTGTGACACCCTGCCTAATTAAATATCAGGTGATCAGTCCTTTATTAAATTAAAAATCAAGGTGAACGGTTGGTTCATTCTTAGCATCACTGTCGCAAAATAAGATTTCCAATTTTAACACCCTAAATAATTAAGCTAAGTGTCAAAACAATTTTAAAACCATATTTCCATTTTATTAAATCCAAATGTGAAAGCCTTTTTAAATAACCAACAATTTCAGAACTCTGACATACTAAAGATGGGTAATAATGCACAAGAATTAGATTCATCCATTTAAACAAAACCAATTTAAACTATAAATAAAACCATCCTGACAATAATTAAATCCCAAAGAGTACCAACAAATGGAAATATGAAGGAATGCAAATCTCTGACAAAAATCCAAACTGAATAGAGAAATGGGCGGCACATGCCCTAACTAATGAGAACTAAAAGTAGGAGTGGAGTCAACAATGAGATCGTCTAACCAATGGCCCACAACTCCCACATAAGCTGCAGCGCGTTCGGTCCAAAGAACCTAAGCATGACGCCCCTGTGGCTAGGCACCTGTATTATATACATATATATATACAAGAGAGAATAAATAACAGGAAACGGGTCAGAGCCCGAGTGTAAAACAGTTTAAAATTAGTTTAGCAAGTATTTAAAATGCTTATCGGCTAATGCAACAACCATGTTAGTATGCGACACTCTCTTGAGAATTCTCACCTCTCATTCTAGTGTACACGTCTACCGTAATAATAACTCTCATAAGTTTCTCTAACTTATTCCATAAGGTTTTATCAGATGACAATCAAGGTTATGACATTTACTTTATAAGATCCTTCTCTTCGCGATTTTTACATTATTTAGAATAACTCATTTCCCTTATAAAGTTCCCGAATGCTTATGATAAAATTAACGCATTTATTCATTACTTATCTACTTATACGCATCGTAGAAAGGTACCATATATATATACATATATATATTAGTCACACATATAATATATATGCTAACGGCACCCCACATATAACCTATGGTGATGGCATACTTTGCTATCAAGTCCCCGTATCACTCATATTAAGGGAAATACTAGTTCGAAATCACTCTCGAACTGTATTAACATAAAACACATACAAATGGAGGCGAAGCATAGTTCCAAGTCACTAAGAGGTCATCACATACCCTCGCGTCTCTTAGGACCGTCTGACTATCAATCAGATAGCCTGTACCAAGGAATCCTATGTTCTAGGGTACGAGTCAATATCCCCCATAAAGGCCCAATAGAGATAAGACCATCCTGGAGCGAAAACCCCTGTTATAGCAAGTAGCCCGAGTATGATTTTTATACAGATATATAATATATGCACAATCACACAGTCATATATATATATATACCCACATTTCTAAGTTAGGTGTGCCCACGACCCATAATTATAATTATTCGTTATTAACACATTTTACTCAATTATTACGCATAACGGACTCGACATTTTTATTCTCATTTATATTTCACTTCATACTCACTTCTCCTCTCTCGAAGCATTCTAAGTATAAATTCAGTAGGCATACACTCACTTACCTTCTGGTCTAACTCCCTTACGAGTCTCGATCTTTTTATTAAATGTTTGCATGATTTTGTATACACATGAATAAATCCTCGTTAACCCCAAATCTCATCTTACACTAGGTTTCACTCAACGGGGTCTACCTAGGCTCTACTGGTCTTCTCTATGTCCCATTATACTCCAACAATGACAATCAAGGGTCCCTATGCATTAAAACTGGATTAGACGAAGGGACGAGAAATATGTAGTTTTCCAGGAGGGGTCGATCGATTGAGGAAATGGGGTCGATCGATCGATCATTGATCTATCAATGTTCTTGGGTCGATCAATCAATCAAGTAGTTCTTGCCCAGAAACTGCAAATTAAACCTACGGGTTTCATCTTCCAAATTTCTCCAAAACATCATTATCGATTCCCAAACTCCAATATAACCTTTCTATTAGTTATCTATACATATATGCATGATTCCCTACGTGAAACGTGTAAAAATTCATCAACGAGATTGTATTAAAGGGGCAATTTGTCTTAATTATCAAGAACCCTAATCTTTCACTAAACTTCCATTGTTCTGATTCCTTTTCAAGATTTCTCATTTTTAAATCATTCAAATTTCATGGGTAATCCTCTACATCTGATTGAGATTTCCAGAATATATTTATTTCCTCTAAACATGTGATTTGATTCTCTAAATCCTTAAATTTTTCCATGAGATATAGGTTTATCAATCCTAATCTAACATGAGTGAAACATTAACTACAAGAAAAGAAAGATAGATACTTGCCTAGAAATTTAAGGTTCTGATTCGATGACTCCGATTGTTATATCAGTAATCCTCTTCTTCCGATCTACACTTTGGTGGTGGTGGGGTTGCAAGATTGGTAGTTCTTGGCCTTGAACACTTGGAAGGCTTTTCCCTTCTTCTTCCTATGGCCTTTTTCTCTTTTGGTTCTAAGAACCCTAACTTCCCTGACACTCCATCTAATATAACCTTAATGATTTTCGTCATTATTAAAGGCCAAAAATAGAAAATTACCAAAATGCCCTCCTGGGTTACCGGTTAGGCCTAAAAATGTCCTGAGACCCAAATTAAACCCCTGGGTACACTTTTCTGACTATCTCAACCCTTCCGGACATGTTGGCGCACTCGAAATGACCATACATGTGACTTATAATTTTCACTTATAATAATAATAATAATAATAATAATAATAATAATAATAATAATAATAATAATAATAATTTAGTCCTGACACGACACAGACGCGTCCCGACTTAATTTTCATAATTGTCATTTTATTCAGTTGTGATAATTTTTAATAAAATTGATTCTACATATTACGTTACTCATTAAGAAAATCAACAAATTTTTAATAATTACTAACTCTCATCACGCTAGTAAATATTTAAAATAATTTTCCGGATTAAAATTAAATTAATTTATCTCAATTAAATTTCATAAAAATATAAAAATACTGGGTATTACAGGTTTGTACTCTATGTAGACGACCGTTTAGGAGGTTTTTCACATTTTTTTCCCAAAGAACGACTCAATTAGACTAAGTGTATTGGGAGGGTTCCTTATTTGGATTTTTCTTGTGAGAGATCCCACATATGAGGTCAAGTTAGATTTAGAGTTAATGTATTTTGGACGCGAGACCTTTAGCAAGGTCTTAGCATATGGTTCGAGGGGAAATGTTTTCACTCACTATCCATAACGATATTTGAAGTAAGTTTTTTTGAAGACCTCATCTGTGCAACCATGTGGTGTTCCGTATGAGGAAGAATTTAACTATATTTCTCTTTCTGCATCGAGTGAGATTGATATGGAAGAGAACAAAGTATATTCACATTATCAGCTTGTACGGGAAATATTTTTATAACGTTGGCAGAAACCTTACATAATGGGTTTGACAGGTGTTACTAGGTAACATGTTATTCACCATTTATGCTCGGGTGAATGAATTTACCCTCCTACATAAGCAGGGGCATTATAATTATTATGGGGATATAGTCCCTCAGATTCGAAAGGACGAGGACAAAGTAGGCCCAATAATTATAGACGATGTAAAGTGGACCCCAGTAGGGAGACATCACCCGTAGAAGGAACCAAATACTGGGAGATGACCCCAAGGGTTCCCAAGAGTCAATGATGTGATTTGTTTGGCCAGTAGGGCCAGGGGAATTCTATCCAATAGAGCCACGACCTATGAGAATAGGGTAGACGAGGAAAATTTTAGAATTAATGACCGATGAGGCTGGCTCAGCAGGGTCCCTAGTGGGGCCGCCACTTAGTTAATAGATTCTTAGTTGCAGGTGAGGCCACTTAGTTAATAGATAATACTCATGGAAGGTGAGGCCACTTAGTTAATAGATTCTTAGTGGAAACAAAGTTTTTAGAGTACCTCCGGAGAATTGCTATGGGTACGCTTATGTCTCGCGTGCATGGGTCTGTCTTAGATATCGAGGATTCATCATTTTTATTTTTTATGTATGTGTATTATGATTATGAGGTATATAGATTCCCTTTGAGATATATGTATTTATAGTTGCCCCTAGTCGGGAGTGGGATACTTTATGTCATGATTATAGAGACGTGGTAGTTCATCTGGTCGGCATGGTTTCAGTCGATTTTTTTATTTTTTTAAATGAGATATCATCCTATTATTACTGAGCTTGTGTGCATATTTATGTTTTAATCTTTTATCGACTATTGGGGTAGGCTTTTTATGCTATTTTTGTTATAGGATTACTTTGGATTGTTATGCTTAGGCTTGAGAGAAAGGGCTTGCACACATGTGAATACATTATAGGGGAGTATGATCACGTGGAGGTATAATTGATAGTCCTATGTTCTTCTAGTTTTACTTAAATAGCTTATGTCCTATGTAAGGGATTTATTTTTTCCAAATACATGGATCTAGCAGTAAAACCGTCACTAGAGCCTTTAATGGAATTGACTTTATCGGTAATAGTAAATATGTCGTGGGAGTAAACACCAAAAAATTTTAGCTGATTGAGAATTTGGGGGTGGTTTTACTTTGATGGAGTTCCAAAAGAGGGATGGTTCACTAAGTGGTGGTTTGTCCTCTCAAGAGCAAGTTGGATCAATATACGGGACGAGTGTTGGATGTTATGTATCAATGACCGGTTCAACCAGTTGGATCAAAAGAGGGATGGCTTCAAATTTAGTGAGTTATCATCAGTGGTGCAAGTAGGTGGAGTATATCTTAAAGGCATATTTTTGGCACATTGTGGCATGGACATGTCATTAGTGGGTTTTGACTGCACGAAGGGGTAGTTCCATGTGAATTGCGATGATACCTCATTGAACAGGGAATGATGTACTAATGATGTCCACTATACTTCAATATGTGAATAAGGGTGGTTTATGCCCTAGTGTTGAAATTTACCAATAGTAGGTATGTATAAGTATTAGGAATAAGTCCTTTCTCCGATTGAGGATAAGAGAAGGCTGCATTTTTAGGGAATTTTTTTACTGAGGGGGTCCTCAACCTAAAAGGTGTGGTTTGACCAAGGTGCATGTCTGGAATTAAATTTTGGAAATTATGGAATTCTGGATTCCAATAGGGAGTAGTAAACCCAGTGTGAAGTTCCATTAAAAGGCAAAAATAGGGAGAGGCTGATGTCGTTTGACCTCGCCTTATCATCGTTAGTGCGTAGGATGTTTCCAAGTATAGGATGAAGAGAATTCCTGAAGGTTAAGTTATTGTTCAACAATTAAATTAGTTGGTTTAGAGCAAGGTTCTAAAAGGTGCGAGGCATGGTCGAGGAGTAGAGGTCAATCCTCAAGCCTTAGGAGCCTAGGCGTAAAAAGACGTTTTGCCTTTTTTTATTATTTTAATTATTCTAAGGCTAATAAGATAATAAAATAATACATACCTTGAATTTTGAAAATATATCCGTATGTTTGGTAGCTATCTTTCTCATATTCATGCTCCATAATCAATATATAAAATGTATTTTGATTGTTTTGAACGAGATATTGGTCCGATTTGTAAAAAATAGTCTTTAAATGGCGATATCATTCACTAAGGCGTCTTTGTTTAAAAAAAAGTGCGCCTTAATACTTTCACCAAGAATAAGGCATAATAAGCTGTAGGCGATGCGTTTCTCTCAAGCCTCGAGCCTAGGCGCACCTTTTAGAACACAGGTTTAGAGTATAACCGAATGTGATTTATGATGAAAGAGATACAGGTGTGTATTAGGTCATGGAGGATAGATTCAGTTGTGGTAATGGGAGGATGCTAAATGGGGAAATGTTATTAGATTTTTGACTAGGAATATAATGAATTCTAATTTTGAGGATAAAATTCCGTATTTAGGAGGGGAGGATGAATACCACGTATTTTTATTCCAATTATTTAATTAATTATATTGTGAGAATTAATTTGTGTGCTTATAGTGACTAGACATGTCACTATTTATATTGTTATGTGTTATTTAAATTGAATTGAAATTGGGACTTAAGACACAATGATTAATTAATTGAATTAACTAATATTCTGACTCATATCAAGAAATTATTAAATAACTGATTTGTTAGTTATTTATTTTGGGTATATTTGGTAATTGTTTTTTTGAACGCGTAGAATATCCATTTATATTTGAAAATGATAGTTTAAAGGCCTATTGTGTTAGTATAAGTCTTGAGAATGGTTTTAAGTCATTTAGAGTTATTTTGGGCTCTTTTATGTGAGGCTCATTTGGGCCCCAAACCCAATTTCAAGATTTAAGGGTTAAAAGAGGTCCTTAAGGATATCATTTTATCACAAACACAATGGGAAAGCACTAAAGGGTCCAGAGAGGATAGGAAGATTTCGGGGAGTTAGGTATTGATTTCTCAATCAATTCATAAGGCAAGTTCTATACGGAATATGGTTATGATTGCTTATGTGTTAGATTATATCTATTTTATTGGATTTTGAACCCTAAACATGCCTTAAATCTAATTTCTAGGATTCAACTGATTAATTTCATAATTAACCAAATCACGTTAGTAATTAACTTAAATCCCATTTGAATTCGATTGATTTCCTCATGTATACGACTTGAAATTATTAGAAAATTATTTGAACATATTTCTATCATAAATTAGTTAAAAACCATTTATTTATTTGAAACAATGTAGGGAATTTTGAAGAATTGGTAAAACTAGGGTTCTTAGATTTAAAATTGAGTTTTTTTTAAATCTTACGATACGTTTTGGATTTGATAACGGAATTAGGTTCCAATGATTGTTTTGATGTGTTTTTATAAATTTAATGTGGGTTGGGTACTTTGATGATGTTTTTGGGCTCATTAATGGGGGTTTGAGAGAGGAGAATTAGGGTTAACGATGAAAAAAATAGCAAGAGTAAAAATTAGGATATCACTGCATTGACCGGTTGATCTGTCCCAGGGCCCCAGTGGTAACAACTATGGCTTAGGTGGTTTTTTTATTATATTGGTTGGAATTATGGGTTTTAGCCCTAGGGCTAGGTGTTGTTGGCCTATAGTTTTTATGTATTCATAGAATAGAAATTTCATCGTTTGAGATTGATTTTGGGGTATTTGAAAATTTAAAAAATCATTGATTTAAAGGGATTAAATGGAGGATTTAAAATTTGGGGTAGGACCGAGTGTAGAATGGGATTCTCGATTGGGAATTTGTAAGTTAGAGGATTGGGTGTAATACCCCGTATTTTTATGCTATATTAATTTGGGGATTTATTAAATTTAATATGACGGTTTATTTAATAAAAATTCAGAAATTAATTATGTAATAATTATTAACGTGACGAGAGTTAGTAATTATGGGAAACTTGTTGAATATTACTAATGAGCATAGTAATATATTATATTGGTTATATTGAATGTCATAAGTAAATTAAATAACTATTTCAGAAATTTAAGTCGGGACGTGCCCGTGTCACGTCAGGACTAATTTTGTTAAATAAAAAGTAAATATTTTATAAGTTGTTCGTATGGTCGTTTTGAGTGCGCCAACGCGTCCGGAAGGGTCGAGATAGTCAGAAAAGTATACCCGGGGGTTTAGTTTGGGTCTCGGGGTGTTTTTAGGCCTAATTGGTGCCCCGGGAGGGCATTTTAGTCATTTTACATAAGTGGGTAACTAAACGCACGAATTTCAGCCAACCTATATTAGTCATTAGGTTAGCCTCTTAGGGTTAGAAGATTCACAAATCAAGTGACGGCCATTGGAGAAGAGAGGAAAGAGCTCCAAGGCAATCCAAGGCCAAAAAGCCACCGGTTTGCACCGCCACCACCACCACCGCGTAGATCACGAGTCGAGGAATGCATCCATACCAAAATCAGCTGTGAATCTGCATACCAAAATCCCAAGCAAGTGTTTAAACTTGCTATTTTCGTTGATGCAATCTTCATGTTAGTTTAGGAATGAATTGTGATAAAAACTATGGAAGAAACCCCCATTTTTTATAGGAGAACCCATGTAGTATTGATGTATATGCTAATTCTGGAAACCCTTGCCATGTAGAGGTAATAATCCACGAAATTTGGTGATCATAATAAAGAAATATTGGAGAAAGATTCATTAGAAATATGTTTAAGAAAATTCTAGGGTTCTTGATGATTGGACATGATTTTATGTTGAAAATCCATGTTTAATGATAGTTATACACATGCTTTACGTTATAAACACCTGGTATAATGTTATGATGATGATAGTAGGATTTTTGGGACGATTAGAATGGAAAAACATAGTTTTGGATGAAGAAGTTTGATGAATCCCGTAACTGCATTCTGCAGAATTTTGCCCAGACCTGCTTGATCGATCGATCGAGCCTAGAGCATCGATCGATCGAAGGTTCGATCGATCGAGTCCCAAGCTTCGATCGATCGACCCCTCCTGGCAGACTCCTATTTCCCTTGTTTAATTAGTTAAATTAAGTTTATCGTGAAATAATTTTTGGGCATTCTAAATAAAATGATTTAGGAGACATTGAGGACCAGTAGGGTATATGTAATAATGTTGGAACCTTTAATATTCAACGAGAATGATATTTATGGGATATTTACCTTAGGTTGTTAGATTTATGAATTTAAAGGGTGAGGTGCGTAAGAGAGTTACGTTGGAATCTAATAAAGTCACTTACTGAATTTCAGATTTGTGGGGATATAATCCACAAGTGTTAGGTAATAAGTGAGAAAACCCTTCGAGTTAAGGTTAGGAATAAAACCTTATACGTAATTCTATAACTGTGAAATTAAGGATAAATGGTATAATTACGGGTGATGAGAAGAACCTATTTCAATATGATAAAGGGGTATATTTATATGATTGTGTGTACATATATTATATGCATGTGAAAAACATACCGCGCTACTTGCTATCCTTCAGGTTACCGCGCTGGGACAGTCTTATCTCGATGGGAACTTTATGGGGGATATTGACTTGTATCCTAGAATATAGATATCCTTGGTACAGGCTATCGAATCGATAAATCAGACGGTCCTAAGAGACGCGAGTATGTGCCATCCTCTTAGAGACTTGGAATCTATGCTTCGCCTCAATATTGTTTGTGTATGTGTTAATACAATTTGAGAGTGATTCCGAATTTGTATTCCCCTTGATTTGAGTGGTATGGGGTTTGGATAGTGGAAGTATGCACGCACCATAGTTTTATTCGGGGTGCTGTTATATATATATATATTATACGAGTAGTTAATATATATATATGAGATTATGAAATTTGAGACAGACTAATGTGATTGGATAAGTAGGACATGGTTGTTGACTTATATTATAAATACTTGTTTTGAGAAAGTATAAAATGTCACGGGTACTTTATAAATTTTTCCGAAGTTAAAGATAGAGAACTTTGGCTACAAATTGGAACATCTTTTTAAATTGAAATCGTGTATTGTAAATCTTTCGAGTAATCTAGTGAAGTTAAATCTTTTAGAAAGAATAGTATGATAAATGTTAAAACAAACCGTTGGGAAGGTTAGTGCGATAGGTGTGCACATTAGAAGAGAGGTGAGTATTTTCTCAAGAGAGGGACGTACTAATGTGTTGTTGCATTGACATGTTTCAATTTAAATACTTTCTAAACGTATTTTAAATCAAACACACTTTTGGGCTCTGACCCGTTTCTTTTTCTCTCTCTCTTGTATATATATGTATATTTTTAGGTGCCCAGCCACAGGGGCGTCTTGCTTAGGATCCCTTGAGAGGAACGAGCTGCAGCTTAGGTGGGAGTTGCAGGTCACTTGAGTAGACGGCTTCCCTTATTGACTCCACTCCTAGTACTCTCATTTATTGGGCACGTGTCGCCCCTTTTCATCATTTCATTTGTTGTTGGGACATTTATATTTCAGTTATTTCCGGTATTGTTCTATGGGATTTATTCAGGATGGATTGTGATTTTAGTTTCTTATGTTGACATTCGATTGACGAATGTATTATGTTATTTGGCTTTTTGTGGTGTGATTCTTAAGTGTAGAAATGTTGTTTTAAATAAATAAATCTTTTTCTTTAATTAAAATTTGGAAAGTTAGCATGAAAAATGTTTTTGACACTTAGCTTAATTATTTAGGGTGTTAAATTGGAAAATTTATTTTATCGACAGTGATGCTGAGAATGAACCAACTGTTAACCTTGATTTAATTTAATAAAGGAGTGATCGCCCGGTATTTAATTAGGCGGGGTGTCACATTGGGCTTATTTGCCAGGATTATTATAGCCAACGTGATTGAATTTTGGAGCGTTTGCCATTTGGGTGAGACTCAAAATTTGGTTAAAAACCCTTAAGGAATGGTAATTATTATAGTAAATATATTTATATATATTAGGTGTAGATTTATACCTAGACGCGATGCATCGAGAGATTTGAACTAGTTCTAATTAAGGTAAATGTGGTAGATATGAGTATTTTGGAAACTACACAGTAAATTGGGAACAGGAAAGGCTAGGGTTAGTATATTATGAGATGAATATAAGGTTATAAGCGTAATATAACTTTTTATTATAGTGATGACAATGTTCCCAATAGAGTTAGGGTCGGTATGTGTATGTGTTTTACCTTAACCCATAAATGATGGTTATGCATATATATTATTTAACACGTTAGTAAGGGTTGTGGTTGTTTGTGTGTTTTATGTGCAATGCATACCATGTGTGAGTGCTCGTGGCGTATAGTATTAGGAAGGATTCTATGATGGGTCACGTTCAATGTGGACCACGTTGGTACCCCAGTGAGTAGACGGGCTCTTCCTTGGTCATATTTTTTACCCCAAGGTCACACGTCTAGGTATCTGCGATCAAGAGGGTCTTCGGGGAGATACCTTTCATAAGTCATGGGTATGGTAGGCTTTATAACTAATGGATAGATGTGGTGAGTTATCCATTAACTGTGTTGAGATCTTAGGTTTGGGATGACTTAATACTATAACTAATACCCACGAGAGATCCCTGAAGGAAATAAGAGTAGGACTTCATTATGTGTGGGGGTGAGAGATGCTTATCTATTTGTACAAGACGAAATTTGTACCTTTGTATGGATGTTAAACGTGAGTAGAATCTTTCTCTTACAATATGTGATTATTGTGTGGAGGTACCAAAGATAGTTGTTTCTGTTTATGTGTTATACTAGTGATATATGTGACATATAGTAGGGATTCCCACCTACATACTTAGTCTTTGGACTTGTGTATTGCATATACTAGAGAGTTATATATTGTATTATTAATGTGAGATAGTCAAATGTGTATAGCCTTGAGATATTAGCCTCTTATTGGTATATTGGTTATTTGGTGAGACGAACTGTAGGTTTGAGACCATAACACACCTTATGTTTTTAAAATGAAAGAGATAAACCTAAAGATGAGAAACTAAAGATTAAAGAAGGAAGATATAAGTATTTAATCATATTGGTGACATATGGGTGAGGAATTTATACCCACGTGATATTTTAGGTTGTTGGTTGGGTAACTAATAACTTAAAATATGTTAAAACATAAGGGTAAGATGTGTAGTTATGATGTGGTCCAGATTCAATTATACTTCTATTCCACATAAGCTTCATGTTTACATTTTCTTTTAAAAACTAATTTCATAGGTCCCGGTTGCGGTAGTTCATGTAGATTAGGGATTGTTGGAGGAGCATCTCTAGAGACGTCTTATTTCTTACTCAGAGGATTATATGAGTCAAGCGAGTGTAGCTTATCCTTTTATTGTACTCCTTTATTTTCAGTTTGGTTGTATACGTCTATTTACATTTAGGGAAGATTTATATAATTTGGCTGGTGATTACTATCAGAGTTAGTTTTGTGTGGATTCAATATTTTATTATATTGTCCTTGTTCTTTCCATTCCTATTTATTTCTTATGCTAATAATGTTACCATAAGTCTTAATTCTCGTGATTATTAGGGTAGACCTAATCAATCAAACAAAAAAATGTGCTTCGTTAGGCCCATGACACTATCATATTGAAACTCTAAGTCATATATATATATATATATATACCAACTTTGTTTTAACCATACTTTATAACCTAATCAAATCCAACTTTTAAACCCTCGGTTAATTTAAAAAACGGTAAAAAAAATCCAAGACCGTCCATTGTGTTCCATTTTCACCCAAAATCCCAAAATAATTAGCATTTTTAAATAAACCCACAAAATATATATTTCTAATGATGTTTAAAATAATCAAACACATTATAATGAAGGTCAAACATATACCAAATTCAAACATTCACATTCCAATGAAGAATGGTTTGAATGTTCAGACCCAGTTTTTGCACAAACTATTTCAAAAAATCATCAATGCCATATATGTATGTACAACTAGTTTACAACCCATATTGAAGAACTACACATACATATATGACTCACACAATTTGTTATATATACACACACACACACACACACACACACACAAATCAATGCCAATGCCAAAATGTTTTTGCACCAATTATTTCCAACTAATATCAATGCCATATGTGTATGTACAACGAGTTTAAATCCTGCATTAAAGAACTACAAATACAAAAATCTGATATATATATATATATATATATATATATATATATATATATATATATATATATATATATATATTATCAAGAAAATGGAGTTTGTTTTCCCTAGGAAGAGGTTGGAAGACTGGATGAAGAGATGGAAGAGGGAACAGAGAAAAGAGGGTGGGGTGAAAAGAGGGATTTATGTGTGTTAAGTGATGTCACAAACATGTCACGATCCTTGACTATGACAAAAATAATGTATCACTCCATTGTCATAAAAAAAATCGATCCGTGAAAAAGCCTCTAAAAAAATTGAGATATTATTGGGCTTTTGGTGCAATGCATCATCAAACAGTCTATCGGTGATATCAATCCTTTCATAAGTCCATGGCTTTTTGCTCTGTAGGACATAAACATTGCAGGGCCTGTGCCTATAGCTCCAAGGAATTGAAAATTCCTGATAACTGCTATAGGTGGAGGCTAAGCCATTAACATGTATAAGAGAGGCTGACTCTAGAAGATTTTTGTGGAGAAACATCATCACCGGGTTTGGTATCCCCAGAGATTTGGTGATAGACAATGGTTATTATTTTGAGAACAATGTCTTATAATATTTTTTCAGGAATACGAGACCAAAATTCATTGCACCTCAATGGTCTTCCCATTGTGCAACGAGCAAGAAAAAATAAGTAGCAATACTCTTCTTGCTTGAATCAAATGGATATTAGAGAATGTAAAGGGAAGATGGGTGGAAAAACTTCCATCCATTCTTTAGTTCTATAAAACAACTCCCACACGATCAAAGGAAAAAACCTCGTATTCTTTGTCATACAATATGTAAGTTGTCATACAATTAGAAATTGGCCTTCTAACTCTAGGGACTGAGACATTTGTGTATGCCACAATGGCGATACAACACAACTTGAATTGGTCGACCTAGAATAGGCACAAACCCCACCAAGAATGCTTGGTACATATTAAAAATAAGTTGGTCTCCCAAGTTTTTTCATAAACCCACCTGAAAACTGTGGCCCAAGTTTTTGAATAAACCCACCTGAAAACTGTGGTAAAAATCAACTTGAGTTGGCCAGCCGATGCTTCCATATTGAAAGCTCTTTGATTTCTTAGCACACCAAAAGGCAAAATTATGTCTCACGTTCCACGGCCGAAGCGGAGTATATTGTGGCAGGAATTTGTTGTGCTCAATTTTTATGGATGAAACATATCTTGAAAGACTATTGTATTGAACAAGAGTGAATGATTATCTATTGTAACAATACTAGTGCTATTGATACCTCTAAGAATACCATTCAATATTCTAGGGAAAATCATATAAACACACGACATCATTTCATTAGAGAACTTGTTGAAGAAAAAGTTGTCACTTTGGAATATGTTTCTACTAATCTTCAATTAGCGTATATTTTAATGAAACCAATTTATTGGACTAGATTTGAGTTTCTTAGATCATCATTGGGTATTTTCATTATTCATTGAATGTTTTGACTACATGTTTAGCGTTTGTACCCCTTTGACTTGTTGCATTTTTGTATCTTATAAAATGTTGTCCTTTTTAATGAGGGTTGGTTGTATTTCTTTCCATAAAAAGATTTATTAAATACAATGATTTATATTCTCTTTAGGTGATATAGTCCTTGCCATATCTTGTATATAAAATGGTTATTATTTATTAATTTTTCTTTTTGTTTGGACATTGTGATCTCGTGCATCATAAGACAACTTTCTATTTTGTTATAAAGTCTTATTAACTTTAAGAATTTTTTATTGGGAACACATTCTCATATATTATTGTACTTTATACCGCACTATACATTAACTTGGTGACACTTTATGGGCGATGAAAGAGCTATATGATCTTTTACAAATGATTAAAATCTTTGAATGTTAGTGCAAGAGAGTACACTATCCTAAGAATGTGTATGTGTGAAATTTGTTCATGATTTGAAGGAGTTGAAAAAATTATATATTAAATAAAAATCATGAGAGATGATGTGGTTAGGGATACAACATTTATTGGATGATTCTACCTTTAAAAATGGAAATAGTATCCTGTCTTTATAATGAATGAGTGAAAACCGCCACATGCAAAAATAGTTTTGACCAAAATGATATTTTAAACATTAAAATCCATCCAAAACTGAGTAACATCAAGGATGTAAAACCAGATCGCTCATTGAGTAAGAAAAAAGTGTTAGTTGAAAATATCTTATATTGTTTTGGAAATTTTTTCCCCTATTGATGCTTTAAGTCATTTATTCTACGAATCGTTATTCTTAATAGGGCTCGAGCTTGGTTTTAATTTTTCAATCGTGTTATTTGTTTTTGTTTTTCGCATATGAGGCATGATGTTTTCATTGTAGGTTAATAAATCTCATCATGTTATTAGCATTTGAGATAATATTTTCTTTATTATGAACACTTCTCATACACGTCACAACATTTGGTAAGTAAGAAATCTTTATCTTTATTTTTTCTTATCCAAATTAAGATTTTGGAATTTGTTCACTATTAATTTCATATCTATGTGTGAAGAACAAAATCATTATCTAGAGTATTATACATTGACTCTATTTTATTGACTTCATGCGGTCTGTGAATTCTCATACTTTCCTTACTTGTTTCTTTTCTTTGTCTACTTCCTTGACAAAAAGGGGGAGAAGTTATGGGGAGAAGTTCTTGTAGAAATGGAGAGTTTTCTTGATCTATTTGATATCATACTTAGGGGAGAGTTGAATGTTTTTCATATGCTAGATAAAATAAAAATATGACATCTAAATTTCTTATTATGGTATCAATTATTTTACTTGCACATGCTCAGCCACGAGGACCCATAATCGAAAGCATCGTCCGATCAAAATATGAAGAATAGTTCAACTCAATAGCAAATAAGGGTTTACTAAAATAAAAGGCTAAGACTCTTAGGTATAATTGTTAAGAATGCTTAGGACTCTCCTAAGGTTCCTTATAAATGCAAAATGTAACACCGAACAATACTATAATTATGCTGACATGTGTTTATAATCAATATGAACTACGTTGACTTTGAAACCATTTTTGGCTACGTAGGCATCCCAAAGTCTTTTTAGGATTCGAGTCCTCCTTTATTCATCTCATTTTTTCCATGCTCACATATTAGTATTTTTTCCATATACTCATCATTATCTATCTGTTTAGATAGTTTCCTTATTCTTTTTACCCATTTAGCGATTGCATATTATGTTTATTCGCTCTTTTATATTGATGTTATAGTCTTGAAATACCGCTCATCCTTTAATTATTCTCACACACTTCTTACATAGCTTATGTCCTCATAATTATTTTTCCCTATATTTTCCATGATTAGGATATGATGATTTCACTTCTAACTCACATACAAACACTTGCACATTCATGTATATTTTTACTTTGTAGATCATGCACATTTTACACATTTTCATGCATTCAGGAGAAGGAGAATATTTTGTAGCCCATGAGAGATCAAAAGGGAGGAGTGGGTTCCTGACACCTTACCACTATATAACATAGTCTCCAAGCCCACATGTTTCTTGGTTTTGCACGCACTAGTTGTCTTTTATGATGTTTTTTCGGACATTTCTACGCCTTTTACATATTTTGAGTAATATAGGCAGAGAATCGGATATCTACACATTCACGCACCTCACATTGTCTACGATGGAAGGTTTACAGTCCCTTTCCAAGCCCTCGGCTCCGCACGAGCGAAATGATCAAGGGTCTGGGATGACCATATCGGAGACTCCTTTGGGTGCGAACATTTTTAGGACTAAACTCTATTTACATGTGTTTTTGTTTTCTATCTCCTCCATTATTTTCTACATGTTTATATATTCCCTTACTTGTATATCCATTTCCCTCATTTCTCATATGTTTAATATGCCATGCTCGTATTATGTCATTTATGTTTATTTCTCTCACATACACACTTATTTCTCCATCATATGTATCCCGCTAATTACTATCATATTCTTCATGCCACTTATATATATAGCCATTCATTATTCCCCCTGTGTATATCACATGATTCACATTACTTGTACATATCTCCATATTTTCTCAACTTGTACATATTTTCATGTTTCACTCCACTAATACATGTATCCATTCTCCATTCCATTGAATATATGTACATGGTTCATGTCGCTTGTACATATTCGCATGCTTCACTTTTGTAGTTAACCCTTTATCACATGTTACATGTAAATATTTCCCCCTTTACTTCATGCTTAGTAGCTACACATATCCCACTTAGCATACATCACACTTTGCATAAAAATACTAACTAAGACTCATGCATTTTCACACTACACTATATAAGGATTAAATATTGACATTAAATTTGTTCCATAATGGGGAGTCACTTTATGATGGGTTGTCGATTCTACGAGGCACGATTAACCTAAGCATTGGGATCCCGCCTTCCATTGGCTAAGTACCTTCAACATATATCAAATAGTCCATCCTGCATGGTACCTCTTGACCAAAATCATGACGGGAGGTATATAACGGGAACTCATTCACGTACATCGAGTATATTAGGTATAACGTGAGGCAATTCACATAAAATCTAGTCTATCAAATGGATTTTCGACACGTATTG
The DNA here is from genome assembly GCA_949130495.1 of Sambucus nigra. Classification (NCBI taxonomy): domain Eukaryota; kingdom Viridiplantae; phylum Streptophyta; class Magnoliopsida; order Dipsacales; family Adoxaceae; genus Sambucus; species Sambucus nigra. The sequence continues at coordinate 229,436,879 of OX422215.1, forward strand.
ATGAATGATTGCCCTTATAGTTAAGATGTATAACGTGGAATTCATGCCAAAGGGGGAACCCTTACACTAAATTCCTATGCATAACCCTCATATAAATGTCTGCCCTAGAAAACTCATATCTAGAGTATCGGTTCCAATGCAAAACTTTGCCAAAATTTTGAGTCATCTTCACCCCCATTTTTGGCACTCTTTTGCCCATTTTTAAAATAGAACCTTATCCGCAAGTATAGAAACAAGTAAAACCAAGTCTTATGTTACGTGCCTTATTATTTTCAAGACTCATATCTCGTTCGTAATTTTAGTTGCACCATAGGAGGAACATAATACAAGTGAAATATAATGATGACAACTATGCTGAGGGGATTTTTCTCCTTTTCCCCTTTTTAAAAATACGAAACACATCTTTCTTAAAAAAATATAAGAAAATATTTTTTCTAAAATAAACATTTCCCTCTCAGGTGCGACTGTAGTAACCCTATCTTGTCCTAGATTCCTCCGGCTATGGTCCGACATTAGACCACCTCAGAGTTCTATTTCATCCTTATTCTCACCAATTTTAATAGATATAAAGCAGTCTTACCACAAATACCTCGTGGAAAACCTAATCAAGAAGTCAACATTCATCCATATATGATGACCATGCTAGCTCAGCTTACTTCCAACATTTATAGCCTATAGTCGGATGTCCATGAATTACATGGAAAGAGAGCTCAGATCCAAGAAATGACCAAACCAATGGTCTTGACAAATCAGAAGGCAACCTTCCCTCATGTCATGGGATTGGGAATTCCTGACCCCATATGGGCCCCTAAAGAATACCAACATGCCCCACACATCGAAAGACCTTCGCACGTGTGCATGTTAATGGAATTCCTCTTGCTCACTTACCTATGATGAATCATCCTCAATCAGGGGCTAACTTACCCATGTCAATTCCAAATGATCCCAAGGAAGAAGAACTCAATACTGTAAAAGAATACCTCAAGATGCTCTTTAAAAAATTTCACCAGGTGAAAGTCCCAGGAAATTCAAATATTGATAATTTTGTAGGAAGTAGACCTTATACGGAAGAAATTATGAGTCCTCTAAGGGTTACAAAAAAATTATGGAATAGATATTTCAAAAAACCCTAAAAAAGAGCGCCCTCGTTTGTTTTTTTTCTCTAGAAGAATCCCGAATAAGAAGTTAGGAGGATGTCGCCAAAGAATTCATGGTACAGTGAAGAACTAGATATAACTCACTGTGAGAATTCGCAACTTAAAAAAGGACCTAGATAATCAGTTAACAACTTTATAACAAGATGGGTAAATAAATATTTTATTGTGATCAATCTCTCGTTAGAGGAAGAATAAATCAGTATTATGAAGAAGAACTTTCTACTTCATATAAAAAACACCATGGGTAGCCAATACTACCCTCAATTTAGAACGCTTCGAGAAGATGGGATAAAGATCAAAAATAATTCTTCCATTTAAAATGTGAACACAAAATTAGAAACAAAGAAGTCATTGAGTCCATTTTCTCCTTAAAAATATTAGAAGCCCACTATTGTTTCCATCAACAATATTTCCTCTAATCCCGCTACTTCATGGGCACTAGAAGCTCTCCATGTTGCTATTAGAAAAAATCCAAGCTCCATGCTCCCCTCTTTAAAGTATATAAAGTAATTCTCTCCCTCAACCTTATCAAAAATTTGGACCCTTGTCCATTAATTGATCCTCTTCCCAGATACTTCAAACATGATCCCCACTATACATTTCACAAAGCCACATGGAAAATTGCTGACTAGTGTCATCGCCTAAAGAATGTTATGCAAGGGCTAGTCAAAAAAGGTATTATCTTCCCTCCTATAATATCAAATAAAATCATTATCGAAAACACTCTAGCTTTATGTCAAGTTAGCGTGAACACCACACTCTTTATGAAGATTCTAATTTCGAGCCCTCAACTAAAATTAAACTCATAAACAGTCCCACTTCATCTACTAACCCAGAACTATCCCTGGGTCCTATCCAAATATTCCCATCCTTTCTGATGCATACAAAAATTGATCATGATTGATCCATCACCTAAATGACAATACCATGTATTGCCGTTCAAACCAAGTCAGAGATGTAGAGCAAGGATTTGCCTATTGTCTGTGAATAATTAAAAGAGTTTGAAATGAAATTTCCACAAAAATAACCCTAGAAGAGGAAGAATGTGCGAGAATAAGTGTTTTTTATATGGAAGCCCAAAGTGGGCCATCTGTACCATGAAAAGTTTTTACCTCCCAAAGATTTCAGCCTAGATTGCATTTTTCAAGTCCTAGCACATGAAAGTCTCAATAGTGGAAGAATATATGAAGCTCCTGATCTCCTCATTGCCATTAAACTAAAAGGGTACCTTATTTTTCTTTTATTTTTTTTAGAGAATAGGGAAATGATCCCTAATCATATTATTAATTTGGGAGAAACATCCCCTCCCAAGTGGCAACTTACAAGCAAAAGGAAAGAAACTGTTGAAACGTGAGGCCCCCAATTTTGGACAAAAATTCTTTTATACTTCACGAAAGTAATAATTTCCTTTTTGGATGCGAAAGCGTGAGATGATGGTCCATTAAACAACAAATTTTAATTTACTTCTAAATTAAAATTAAACAAAGTGAAATTAGATTAAAACTCACACACAATTTTGCTTTCACTTAAACACACCAAATTAATTCAAGTCCTAGAAATTTTCCTAAGTCATATTTTCAATATTATTCAATTAGGCCAAACCAATTTTAACAAATTAAATTAATGACTTCAATTAACTACACATTACCCAATATTTATTTAGCACCAAAATAAATTAAGTAGTGATATAAACCAAATTTTATCTTTTTACCTAAGCATGCGTTCTAGGTGATATAGCAAGATAAAATTAAACAACGAATCACTACGCCGCGATGTACGAGGAAAAACCCACAACGGGAAAAATCCTCGGACGGCCCTAGCCTTAAATCCACTAAGTATGGTTTTACAAATACAAAATAGTAGACTTACAACACTCGACTTGATCCCTCACAAGCCCCGATGCTCCTTCTTGTATACACCTCCGCCTAGAGAATAACCAGGGAGCTCCACCGCGGTCTCGGAATCCACAGATCGGACTTTATATGGTCACTGTCACCCGAACAAGGAGCCTTTCTCCAAGTGGGTAAATCAACGCAAACTTCTTCTTCTTTGTGGGATATAGAAGCAAACCCAAACGATCTCTTCTTCAATATGTAGAGATAAACTGATGCCAAACTCCAAGAAAAGGGTGACAGCCCGCTCTAAATAATAGCGGGTGGCCATCCCTATACTACATTAAATCAGGTATCTCAAATGGCACAATCTCAACATCAACTGACAATTCTAATAATATAAGTCTAACTACCCAAAATCATTAAAAGCGAATTGTCAAAAATTTAAAACTTTTTATTTAAAAACAACAAAAAAACCAATAATGCAACTTAACCAACAATACACATCTAACTATGATGAGTGATAAGTGCAAACTCCAATAATATGATGAGTACAATACAATGTACAACAAAATTTCAACAATGAAATACCCGAATATGCTATCGGGTAACAGACAATACAATGATCAGAAATATAAAAATATGAAAGTGTTAATCTACAACACTTGAATACTAACTCAATATACAAACTGAATCCTAATCTAGATGTACAAAGATAGGAATCGACTAAAGCAAAGTGCCGCAACAGTCCGCTACTGCCACAACTCCACGAATCCTGAATGGATGAACATCTAAGCGTCCTTGCGGAGGAACACCTGAAGTAGTATGATATATACATGGAGGAGAAAATATAAACGGGTCAGAGCCCGAGTTGAAAAACATTTTATAGCAAGTGTATTAAAGTGCATAATTACATGATTTAGTTGGAATCGAACTCTCCATAATAATTTCAACTCACCTCTCATCTAAAGTGTGCACTAAGCGTATGCTTGTGATCTCCAAATGGATGCCCGATTCTATTTAGGTAAGAGGATTCTAACTTAAACCCAACGTCTAACCTAACACTCAATCTACACTCACTTCGATAATCTATAAGTTATATACATTAACTTTAATGTAATAGTTATAGTTATAGTTATCTTTATAATGTTCATTTGTTGAACATATAAAGTTACATGATCCATCTCATAACCACTTCATCACAATACATCAACATTCTCATTTACTAGAATTTTATATTCTAGTGATGCCCTTATAAGGCATGAAACCATATATATAATAATTATTGTATTTATATATGAGTTATTAACATCATGAATTAAAGACTAAACTCCTCTCGATTCTCAACACGGCACTGCATTTCGTGCGTGAGACGTCTCGCCGAGGCGAAATCCAAACAAGGACCCCCCGTTACACTACTCCTGACCGTGTTAATCCTCGAGGCTCATTATGCCCTCAATGCATGATGCATGTAATCCAAATTATTATTATCCAGTTTTAATTAATTAATATTCCCAATTCTCAACAATACACGGCATTTCATGCGTGGGACGTCTCGCCAAAGCGAAATCCAAACAAGGAACCCCCCCGTTACACTACTCCTGGCACTGTCGATCGTCGGGATAGGTGATATATATATATATATATATATATATATATATATATATATATATATATATATATATATATATATATATATATATATATATATATAGATAATTATGAGCATTGAGGATTAAACTTATCCCCAAGTTCCAACATTACACTGCGGTTCGTGCGTGGGATGTCTCGTCGAAGCAAAATCGAAACAAGGAACCCCCCCGATACAATATTCCTGGCAATGTAGGTCGTTGAGGTCCATTATGCCCTTTATACCCAACTACAAACACAAGCAATAATAACCTTCCAACCGAGCTATAACTCGAAGGACGCAGGCTCACATGCTATCATCTTCCTGTAGCCCATATACGTAGCAAACTGGGGTCACCTGGTGGGATTCCACGACATCCACCTCGTGACCAAGTCACGCACACGACGTCCCAGGAAGCGGTCATAGCTCCTAACCGGCAAGTGAGAGAGACACATACCCTCGACCTCTCACCCCCAAAATAAATAAATGTAAATAAATATTTCATTTGTTGACCACCATGGACGACTATGACCTAGGGAATATCTACACCCTGCATAATAAAGATATACCATTATATAAGGTATACCTGCAAAACCATTTTCATATTCGTTATACGCTCTTAGGCGCAATGGATTTAATGTCATTGATTAGTATCTCTCTCTCTAGATACGCTGATCGTAATTTCTCACACATCTTTCCCACTTAGTATACACTATACTATTTCTCGCTTGAAGCTCACATGTCGCTTCTAATTGTGACTTGTCTCTCAATTCTATTTAAGTTAAGGATATTCTTTTATCCTAATGCACCTCATTTAGCATTAATCATTGTGTGAGATATCTCCAAAATCAATCATCAATAAGGATATTCCATTATCCGTTTGGACATCAATTAGTATTTGAAATACTCCATCCATAATAGAGTTCAATTCATTTTATGAACCTTTGAAGTTATCCCATTTGGGATTGGATCCTAAGATCCATTATCTCTAAGTTATTCTCATTCTTAAATTGTGAAAACGTTATTATCTCCAAATAAAACCCCCAAATAAAAGTGGGCTTCCCCACTTAGAAAAATACCAAAATCTCTAATCGGTATTCCTCAAATTTAGTCAATATGACTCCAAAATTTCTCTTAAGGGAAACTCGCTAAAAGTGTCCAAAACATACTCCAAATATCTCCTATAGAGACCCCTAATCGATAACCTCGAACAAAACGGGATGAAATTCTTTTTAGAAAAACAATCCCTCAAAAGCCCTGTTTCCTAATCGATTCGGGCCAATTCCGAATCGATTCGGCCCAGCGAATCGATTCGGCCCAGCGAATCGATTCGGCTAGGAAGGAGAATTGATTCAGGTCATCAGAACTGGGATTCTTCAGGCCGAATCGATTCGGCTAGGGTCCGAATCGATTCGGTCACTCAGACCTGGGCACCTGCATATTTTCGAATCGATTCATCTAAGGGATCGAATCGATTCGGCCTACCTGGAGGCTCGAGAATGGCTACTTTTTAGTAAGCCAAAAATCCCAAAATTTATATTCATCATTTTTTCTCCATTTCTCTTCAACCCAATCGCAAATATATCATTAATATTCATCCTAGAATACATATAAACTAATTTCTACCCTCAAATCAAAGATCTACGTATAAAATATAAGATTATACCCAAAAGTTATATTTTGTTAAACTAAACCTAAAACCCAAAACATCAATCCACAAATTAATGCAATAAATGGTACACAACAATTATTTAGAAAGTTTAATCACTTGCCTCGGGTTCGTAGGGTCTGAATCCGCCTTGAGATCGCGTATTGGCCGGAAATCTCCACTTTCTCTCTCTTTTCTCCTTCCTTTTTCTTCTTCTCTCTTTGTTTCTTTTCTTTTTATCTTTCTCTCTTTGGAGAAATATCTCCCGTAGGCTTAATAAGCCCTAAATCCCAAGATACACATCTTTAAATGATAATAGACACTTTAAATGACCCGGTGACTTTAATTCGAGTCAAACGGTCCTTATTTATTTCGGAATCTAAATAGACCCGAAGTACAGTCATTTCGACTTTCTCGACCCTTTCCGGACACTATGGTACCCTCAGAATCGACATTCGACACTCTTTCTAACAACTTCAAATTTTGACCTCAATTGCTAATTTAATTATTTCTCCAATAAAATATTATTTATTTCTCCCAAAATAAATAATTCATTGTCTCCAAGACCTCGGGTTGTTACAAACTTCCCCACTTATAAGAATTTCGTCCTCGAAATTTAGCTAAGCCTAATTCTCCAAAGCTCAACTAGTTCTAATCTACCCATACTCACTAATCCTATCTCCAAACTTCTAACCTCCCACGATGAATTTATTTAATTTATTTTATTTTAAGTTAATTATGAGTTAAATAGAACAAATTTCCACAACAAGGGCGCCCATACACCCTTTATATTTGAGCTTTATGCTCACAGTAATCATAATGAGGCTGTATTTGCCTCCAAGTTCCACATTTCCATAAATATAAATAATGCTAACATTTTAATAGTTACAAACATTTTAGAATGGTCCAAGAAATAACTCCTCTCAATTCCTTACATTCGCCACTTTCGTGCGGGGTACGTCTCGGAAAAGCGAAATCCAAACAAGGAACCCTCCCAATACACTATTATGTGACGACGTCGGGGATTGAGAGTTTGTTAAATCCGGACTAGAGTTTGAAAAATTTAATTTTATAAAAATCATTTTGAAAGGGCCCGAAGGCCGATAAAAGTTTTATTTAAGAAAAATAGTTTATTTTGAAAACAGTTTATATAATATAATATAAAATTCCTTATGTCCAACACAAGGTCTTTTAAAATCATCATATATATAACATGTAGCTCATAAATATTATCATACTCATGAGCTAAAATTTTACCTGCGTCCCAACAATCCACAATCTCAACTTTCAAACATAAACTACATCTTACATCATTTCAATATATTGCCATTTATAAGGTACATCCATATCTGGAATACAACAATTATAATAGTCTATCATGACTATATAAAAAGAAGTAGCTTTTATCATTACTACTTATCACCATTACCATTCTTACATTTACCACAAGGTTTAAAGATCTTTTTGAGCACCTTGCAAAATCATCTATCCTTTTACAAAATAATAGAATAAGAGCCTATCTTGCTCAAACTTCCCCTTAGGGTCATTATATACCATCTATTAATATAATAGGGCTATAGTACTACCCTTTCACAAATATCTTACATACGATATTTCAAAACTTTACATAGTAATTATCCTATTTATAAAGGAAAATTAACTTACAACATCCATCTCTAGGCCGATTGCCCTTCCTCATCAATGGGCTCCCAAACAAAGTCCCCCGGTCTAAAACGACCTCGAATCTAGTGTAGGGGTTTCACTTCCAAAACTTCATCAAACCGTGGTCCTTTACCTCTTTTAGGACAATCTCTCTTTTTATGACCTATTTCTTTATAAAAGAAACACTTACCCACAAATCCTTTCTGCCCACTCGCATTACTGGCACTCTCTTCTCCAAACTTACTTGATGAACTCGAATCTCAAAAGTTCTTACCCTCTTGCGATCGAAGACGATATTCATGACACTTTAGTAGTGCCACATGCACTACCTCAACGAAAGTCACTAACCTAGGACTCTCTAACAAATGTTGTCGGATTTTCCAATCTAATCCTCGAACAAACTTCGATATACGATTCTCTTCCGTATTTACCTCATCAGGTACTAGCTTTGCCCATCTAGAAAAATCTTCCTCATATTCTGCCACTGTTCTATTACCCTGAAAAATCTTCGTATTCCTAGTAGAGGAAAGAAAAAGTCTTCGATCAAAAAGTTCCCAAAATTCTTTTATAGGTAAAGTATCTCTCTGTTCGGATGTGGTGACAGACTCCCACCAATGGAGAACTGCACCCGATAACCTAAAGGTGGGTAAAAATTGCTTCTGCACCTCACTACACTCAACCATACGAAGGTGCCTCTGTATACTATTCTTCCATTGATTTGCATCTATTGCATCAACTCCCCCTGCAAACTAGGGAGGATGACCCTTACTAAAACCTTCCTTCACTCTCTCCCATAAAGACAATCCTAAATGGGGTGGGGCTGCTCGAGCGGCAGACTGCTGAGCCATCGTGGAAACGACAACAGTGACCGCTTGTTCCACAATATTGGCAACATCATTCGTAGTCATGTTCCCTTGAGGCATTTAGGGTTGCCCTTTGTTTGCCCTGACGGAATGACCTCCCTTCAGTGGCATCTAAAACAAGAACAGTTGTATCAGAACATCTTTCAAATATTTTTGATTCACAGAATGATATGGACGTATGAATGTAACCGTCCTAGCAATAACGCTCTATATCAAGAACGCTTATGGAAGATCGTAGTAACGCACACAGATCCTAAAGACACTAGAACCTGATGCTCTGAGACCATCTGTGATAGCCCGTTCTAAATAATAACGGTTGGCCAGCCCTATACTACATTAAATCAGGTATCTCAGATGGCACAGTTTCAACATCAACTGACAATTCTAATAATATAAGGCTAACTACCCGAAATCATTAAAAGAGAATTGTCAAAAATTTAAAACTTTTTATTTAACAACAACAACAAAACCAATAATGCAACTTAACCAACAATACACATCTAACTATGATGAGTGATAAGTGTAAACTCCAATAATATAATGAGTACAATACAATGTACAATAAAATTTCAACAATGAAATACCCGAATATGCTGTCGGGTAACAGACAATACAATGATCAGAAAATATAAAAATATGAAAGTGTTAATCAACAACACTTGAATACTAACTCAATATACAAACTGAATCCTAATCTAGATGTACAAAGATAGGAATCGACTAAAGCAAATTGCCGCAATAGTCCGCTACTGCCACAACTCCACGAATCCTGAATGGATGAACATCTAAGGCGTCCTTGCGGAGGAACACCTGAAGTAGTACGATATATACATGGAGGAGAAAATATAAACGTGTCAGAGCTTGAGTTGAAAAACATTTTATAGCAAGTGTATTAAAATGCATAATAATTATAAATGCATTATTACATGATTTAGTTGGAATCGAACTCTCCATAATAATTTCAACTCACCTCTCATCTAAAGCACGCACTAAGCGTATGCACGTGATCTCCAAATGGATGCCCAATTCTATTTAGGTAAGAGGATTCGAACTTAAACCCAAATAAAGTATTTAAGTGAAACCGTCTAAGCTAACACTCAATCTACACTCACTTCTATAATCTATAAGTTATATACATTAACTTTAATGTAATAGTTATAGTTATCTTTATAATGTTCATTTGTTGAACATATAAAGTTACATGATCCATCTCATAACCACTTCATCACAATACATCAACATTCTCATTTACTAGAATTTTATATTCTAGTGATGCCCTTATAAGGCATGAAACCATATATATAATTATTATAGTATTTATTTATGAGTTATTAGAATCATGAATTAAAGACTAAACTCCTCTCGATTCTCAACACGGCACTGCGTTTCGTGCGTGGGACGTCTCGCCGAGGCAAAATCCCAATAAGGAACCCCCTCGTTACACTACTCCTGACCGTGTTAATCCTCGAGGCTCATTATGCCCTCAATGCATGATGCATGTAACCCAAATTATTATTATCCAGTTTTAATTAATTAATATTCCCAATTCTCAACAGTACACGGAATTTCATGCGTGGGACGTCTCGCCAAAGCGAAATCCAATCAAGGAACCCCCCGTTACAGTACTCCTGGCACTGTCGATCGTCGAGATAGGTGATATATATATAGATAATTATGAGCATTGAGGATTAAACTTATCCCCAAGTTCCAACATTGCACTGCGGTTCGTGCGTGGGATGTCTCGCCGAAGTGAAATCCAAACAAGGAACCCCCCGATACACTAATCCTGGCAATGTAGGTCGATTAGGTCCATTATGCCCTTGATACCCAACTACAAACACAAGCAATAATAACCATCCAACCGAGCTATAACTCGAAGGACGCAGGATCACATGCTATCGTTTTCCAGCAGCCCATATACGTAGCAAACTGGGGTCACCTGGTGGGGTTCCACGACACCCACCTCATGATCAACTCACGCACACGACGTCCCGGGAAGCGGTCATAGCTCCTAACCGGCAAGTGAGAGCGACACATACCCACGACCTCTCACCCCCAAAATAAATAAATGTATATAAATATGTCATTTTCTGACTACCATGGACGACTATGACCTGGGGAATATCTACACCCTGCTCTTTGAGCCAGGATGCTCACCCTGTACGCACAAAACTTCCCAATGATAGCAAGGAGGGGGTATGCTTAACATGTATATACATCATCATATAAGGTATACATACATCCCATATAATAAAGATATACCATTATATAAGGTATACCTGCAACATCATTTTCATATTCATTATACGCTCTTAGGCGCAATGGATTTAATGTCATTGATTAGTATCTCTCTCTCAAGATACGCTGATCGTAATTTCTCACACATCGTTCCCACTTAGTATACACTATACTATTTCTCGCTTGAAGCTCTCATGTCGCTTCTAATTGTGAATTGTCTCTCAATTCTATTTAAGTTAAGGATATTCTTTTATCCTAATGCACCTCAATTAGCATTTCTCATTGTGTGAGATATCTCCCAAATCAATCATCAATAAGGATATTCCTATATCCGTTTGGACATGAATTAGTATTTGAAATACTCCATCCATAATAGGGTTCAATTCATTTCTTGAACCTTTGAAGTTATCCCATTTGGGATTGGATCCTAAGATCCATTATCTCTAAGTTATTCTCAGTCTCAAATTGTGAAAATGTTATTATCTCCAAATAAAACTCCCAAATAAAAGTGGGCTTCCCCACTTAGAAAAATACAAAAATCTCTAATCGGTATTCCTCAAATTTAGTCAATATGACTCCAAAATTTCTGTTAAGGGAAACTCGCTAAAAGTCTACAAAACATACTCCAAATATCTCCTATAGAGACTCCCAATCGATAACCTCAAACAAAATGGGATGAAATTCTTTTAAGAAAAACAATACCTCAAAAGCCCAGTTTCCGAATCGATTCGGGCCAATTCCGATTCGATTCGGCCCAGCGAATCGATTCGGCCAGGAAGGCGAATCGATTCGGGTCATTAGACCTGGGATTCTATCTCAGGCCGAATCGATTCGGCTGGTGTCCGAATCGATTCAGTCACTCAGACCTGGGCACCTGCATATTTCTGAATCGATTCGGCTAAGGGATCGAATCGATTCGGCCTACTTGGAGGCTCGAGAATGGCTACTTTTTAGTAAGCCAAAAATCCCAAAATTTATATTCATCATTTTCTCTCCATTTCTCTTCATCCCAATCACAAATATATCATCAATATTCATCCTAGAATACATATAAACTAATTTCTACCCTAAAATCAAAGATCTACATATCAAATATAAGATTATACCCAAAAGTTAGATTTTGTTAAACTAAACCTAAAACCCAAAACATCAATCCACAAAGCATGCAATAAATGGTACACAACAATTATTTAGCAAGTTTAATCACTTGCCTCGGGTTCGGAGGGTCTGAATCCTCCTTGAGATCGCGTATTGGCCGGAAATCTCCACTTTCTCTCTCTTTTCTCCTTCCTTTTTCTTCTTCTCTCTTTCTTTCTTTTCTTTTTCTCTTTCTATCTTTGGGGAAATATCTCTCGTAGGCTTAATAAGCCCTAAATCCCAAGATACACATCTTTAAATGATAATACACACTTTAAATGACCCGGTGACTTTAATTCGAGTCAAACGATCCTAATTTATTTCGGAACCTAAATAGACCCGAAGTATAGTCATTTCGACTTTCTCGACCCTTCCGGACACTATGGTACCCTCAGAATCGACATTCAACACTCTTTCTAACAACTTCAAATTTTGACCTCAATTGCTAATTTAATTATTTCTCCAATAAAATATTATTTATTTCTCCCAAAATAAATAATTCATTGTCTCCAAGACCTCGGGTTGTTACAAACTTCCCCACTTATAAGAATTTCGTCCTCGAAATTTAGCTAAGCCTAATTCTCCAAAGCTCAACTAGTTCTAATCTACCCATACTCACTAATCCTATCTCCAAACTTCTAACCTCCCACGATGAATTTATTTAATTTATTTTATTTTAAGTTAATTATGAGTTAAATAGAACAAATTTCCACAACAAGGGCGCCCATACACCCTTTATATTTGAGCTTTATGCTCACAGTAATCATAATGAGGCTGTATTTGCCTCCAAGTTCCACATTTCCATAAATATAAATAATGCTAACATTTTAATAGTTACAAACATTTTAGAATGGTCCAAGAAATAACTCCTCTCAATTCCTTACATTCGCCACTTTCGTGCGGGGTACGTCTCGGAAAAGCGAAATCCAAACAAGGAACCCTCCCAATACACTATTATGTGACGACGTCGGGGATTGAGAGTTTGTTAAATCCGGACTAGAGTTTGAAAAATTTAATTTTATAAAAATCATTTTGAAAGGGCCCGAAGGCCGATAAAAGTTTTATTTAAGAAAAATAGTTTATTTTGAAAACAGTTTATATAATATAATATAAAATTCCTTATGTCCAACACAAGGTCTTTTAAAATCATCATATATATAACATGTAGCTCATAAATATTATCATACTCATGAGCTAAAATTTTACCTGCGTCCCAACAATCCACAATCTCAACTTTCAAACATAAACTACATCTTACATCATTTCAATATATTGCCATTTATAAGGTACATCCATATCTGGAATACAACAATTATAATAGTCTATCATGACTATATAAAAAGAAGTAGCTTTTATCATTACTACTTATCACCATTACCATTCTTACATTTACCACAAGGTTTAAAGATCTTTTTGAGCACCTTGCAAAATCATCTATCCTTTTACAAAATAATAGAATAAGAGCCTATCTTGCTCAAACTTCCCCTTAGGGTCATTATATACCATCTATTAATATAATAGGGCTATAGTACTACCCTTTCACAAATATCTTACATACGATATTTCAAAACTTTACATAGTAATTATCCTATTTATAAAGGAAAATTAACTTACAACATCCATCTCTAGGCCGATTGCCCTTCCTCATCAATGGGCTCCCAAACAAAGTCCCCCGGTCTAAAACGACCTCGAATCTAGTGTAGGGGTTTCACTTCCAAAACTTCATCAAACCGTGGTCCTTTACCTCTTTTAGGACAATCTCTCTTTTTATGACCTATTTCTTTATAAAAGAAACACTTACCCACAAATCCTTTCTGCCCACTCGCATTACTGGCACTCTCTTCTCCAAACTTACTTGATGAACTCGAATCTCAAAAGTTCTTACCCTCTTGCGATCGAAGACGATATTCATGACACTTTAGTAGTGCCACATGCACTACCTCAACGAAAGTCACTAACCTAGGACTCTCTAACAAATGTTGTCGGATTTTCCAATCTAATCCTCGAACAAACTTCGATATACGATTCTCTTCCGTATTTACCTCATCAGGTACTAGCTTTGCCCATCTAGAAAAATCTTCCTCATATTCTGCCACTGTTCTATTACCCTGAAAAATCTTCGTATTCCTAGTAGAGGAAAGAAAAAGTCTTCGATCAAAAAGTTCCCAAAATTCTTTTATAGGTAAAGTATCTCTCTGTTCGGATGTGGTGACAGACTCCCACCAATGGAGAACTGCACCCGATAACCTAAAGGTGGGTAAAAATTGCTTCTGCACCTCACTACACTCAACCATACGAAGGTGCCTCTGTATACTATTCTTCCATTGATTTGCATCTATTGCATCAACTCCCCCTGCAAACTAGGGAGGATGACCCTTACTAAAACCTTCCTTCACTCTCTCCCATAAAGACAATCCTAAATGGGGTGGGGCTGCTCGAGCGGCAGACTGCTGAGCCATCGTGGAAACGACAACAGTGACCGCTTGTTCCACAATATTGGCAACATCATTCGTAGTCATGTTCCCTTGAGGCATTTAGGGTTGCCCTTTGTTTGCCCTGACGGAATGACCTCCCTTCAGTGGCATCTAAAACAAGAACAGTTGTATCAGAACATCTTTCAAATATTTTTGATTCACAGAATGATATGGACGTATGAATGTAACCGTCCTAGCAATAACGCTCTATATCAAGAACGCTTACGGAAGATCGTAGTAACGCACACAGATCCTAAAGACACTAGAACCTGATGCTCTGAGACCATCTGTGATAGCCCGTTCTAAATAATAACGGTTGGCCAGCCCTATACTACATTAAATCAGGTATCTCAGATGGCACAGTTTCAACATCAACTGACAATTCTAATAATATAAGGCTAACTACCCGAAATCATTAAAAGAGAATTGTCAAAAATTTAAAACTTTTTATTTAACAACAACAACAAAACCAATAATGCAACTTAACCAACAATACACATCTAACTATGATGAGTGATAAGTGTAAACTCCAATAATATAATGAGTACAATACAATGTACAATAAAATTTCAACAATGAAATACCCGAATATGCTGTCGGGTAACAGACAATACAATGATCAGAAAATATAAAAATATGAAAGTGTTAATCAACAACACTTGAATACTAACTCAATATACAAACTGAATCCTAATCTAGATGTACAAAGATAGGAATCGACTAAAGCAAATTGCCGCAATAGTCCGCTACTGCCACAACTCCACGAATCCTGAATGGATGAACATCTAAGGCGTCCTTGCGGAGGAACACCTGAAGTAGTACGATATATACATGGAGGAGAAAATATAAACGTGTCAGAGCTTGAGTTGAAAATTTTTTTATAGCAAGTGTATTAAAATGCATAATAATTATAAATGCATTATTACATGATTTAGTTGGAATCGAACTCTCCATAATAATTTCAACTCACCTCTCATCTAAAGCGCGCACTAAGCGTATGCACGTGATCTCCAAATGGATGACCGATTCTATTTAGGTAAGAGGATTCTAACTTAAACCCAAATAAAGTATTTAAGTGAAACCGTCTAACGTAACACTCAATCTACACTCACTTCTATAATCTATAAGTTATATACATTAACTTTAATGTAATAGTTATAGTTATCTTTATAATGTTAATTTGTTGAACATATAAAGTTACATGATCCATCTCATAACCACTTCATCACAATACATCAACATTCTCATTTACTTGAATTTTTTATTCTAGTGATGCCCTTATAAGGCATGAAACCATATATATAATTATTATTGTGTTTATGTGTGAGTTATTAGCATCATGAATTAAAGACTAAACTCCTCTCGATTCTCAACACGGCACTGCGTTTCGTGCGTGGGACGTCTCGCCGAGCCAAAATCCAAACAAGGAACCCCCCCCCATTACACTACTCCTGACCGTGTTAATCCTCGAGGCTCATTATACCCTCAATGGATGATGCATGTAACCCAAATTATTATTATCCAGTTTTAATTAATTAATATTCCCAATTCTCAATAGTACACGGCATTTCATGCGTGGGATGTCTCATCGAAGCCAAATCCAAAAAAGTAACCCCCCCGTTACACTACTCCAGGCACTGTCGATCGTCGGGATAGGTGATTTATATATAGATAATTATGAGCATTAAGGATTAAACTTATCCCCAAGTTCCAACATTACACTGCGATTCATGCATGGGACGTCTCGCCGAAGCGAAATCCAAACAAGGAACCCCCCGATACACTAATCCTGGCAATGTAGGTCATTGAGGTCCATTATGCCCTTGATACCCAACTACAAACACAAGCAATAATAACCATCCAACCAAGCTATAACTTGAAGGAAGCAGGCTCACATGCTATCATCTTCCAGTAGCCCATATACGTAGCAAACTGGGGTCACCTGGTGGGGTTCCACGACACCCACCTCGTGATCAACTCACGCACACGACGTTCCAGGAAGCGGTCATATCTCCTAACCGGCAAGTTAGAGAGACACATACCCACGACCTCTCACCCCCAAAATAAATAAATGTATATAAATATGTCATTTGCTCACCACCATGGACGACTATAACCTGGGGAATATCTACACCCTGCTCTTTGAGCCAGGATGCCCACCCTCTACGCACGAAACTTACCAATGATAGCAAGGAGGGGGTATGCTTAACATGTATATACACCATCATATAAGGTATACATACATCCCACATAATAAAGATATACCATTATATAAGGTATACCTGCAACATCATTTTCATAATCATTATATGCTCTTAGGCGCAATGGATTTAATGTCATTGATTAGTATCTCTCTCTCAAGATACGCTGATCGTAATTTCTCACACATCTTTCTCACTTAGTATACACTATACTATTTCTCGCTTGAAGCTCACATGTCGCTTCTAATTGTGAATTGTCTCTCAATTTTATTTAAGTTAAGGATATTCTTTTATCCTAATGCACCTCAATTAGCATTTCTCATTGTGTGAGATATCTCCTAAATCAATCATCAATAAGGATATTCCTATATCCGTTTGGACATCAATTAGTATTTAAAATACTCCATCCATAATAGGGTTCAATTCATTTTATGAACCTTTGAAGTTATCCAATTTGGGATTGGATCCTAAGATCCATTATCTCTAGGTTATTCTCATTCTCAAATTGTGAAAACGTTATTATCTCCAAATAAAACCCCCAAATAAAAGTGGGCTTCCCCACTTAGAAAAATACCAAAATCTCTAATCGGTATTCCACAAATTTAGTCAATATGACTCCAAAATTTCTCTTAAAGGAAACTCGCTAAAAGTGTCCAAAACATACTCCAAATATCTCCTATAGAGACCCCCAATCGATAACCTCGAACAAAACGGGATGAAATTCTTTTTAGAAAAACAATCCCTCAAAAGCCCTATTTCTGAATCGATTCGGGCCAATTCCGAATCGATTCGGGTCATCAGACCTGGGATTCTGTCTTAGGCCGAATCGATTCGGCTGGGGCCCGAATCGATTCGGTCACTCAGAACTGGGCACCTACATATTTCCGAATCGATTCGGCTAAGGGACCGAATCGATTCGGCCTACCTGGAGGCTCGAGAATGGCTACTTTTTAGTAAGCCAAAAATCCCAAAATTTATATTCATCATTTTCTCTCCATTTCTCTTCAACCCAATCACAAATATATCATCAATATTCATCCTAGAATACATATAAACTAATTTCTACCCTCAAATCAAAGATCTACAGATCAAATATCAGATTATACCCAAAAGTTAGGTTTTTTTAAACTAAACCTAAAACCCAAAATATCAATCCACAAATCATGCAATAAATGGTACACGACAATTATTTAGCAAGTTTAATCACTTGCCTCGGGTTCGTAGGGTCTGAATCCGCCTTGAGATCGCGTATTGGCCGGAAATCTCCACTTTCTCTCTCTTTTCTCCTTCCTTTTTCTTCTTCTCTCTTTCTTTCTTTAATTTTTCTCTTTCTCTCTTTGGAGAAATATCTCCCGTGGGCTTAATAAGCCCTAAATCCCAAGATACACATCTTTAAATGATAATACACACTTTAAATGACCCGGTGACTTTAATTCGAGTCAAACAGTCCTAATTTATTTCGGAACCTAAATAGACCTCAAGTACAGTCATTTCGACTTTCTCGACCCTTCCGGACACTATGGTACCCTCAGAATCGACATTCGACACTCTTTCTAACAACTTCAAATTTTGATCTCAATTGCCAATTTAATTATTTCTCCAATAAAATATTATTTATTTCTCCCAAAATAAATAATTCGTTGTCTCCAAGACCTCTAGTTGTTACAAAAAGTATATATATATGGATGAACTTGGATAAACAAACTTTGTGTGTAAAACATGTGTTTAAAAGATTTTTCTTGAAAAACAAAAAACACTTAAAATATTTAACTTTTTCTACTTTTAATTTCTCTCTCAAAACATTCTCTTATAGGTTGTAGAATATGAAAAAGTAAAGTTAAAAACTTTGGTTCCCGCACTTAGATATTCTGTGAAAAGTTAGTGGGGTAAAGTAGTGGAAAAAGTGGTAAAAACTGCTCAAAACTGCCAAATACATGTTCCCGCCGAATGTCATTCGAACGACATTTTTGTTTCTAATGAAGTCTCGTTCGAACGAGGCTTCTAACGATGTTCCAGTGTGAAATCTCGTTGAAAATATCGTTCAAACACGATTTCGTTCAAACGACATTTCGAACGATTTTCCATTGGCCTTATATGGTAACTCGTTGGCAAACTCGTTCGAACGACATGGCTGTTCGAACGACATTTCGAACGAATATCCAAAAAGTTTGAAAATTCTGTTTTTAGCCCAGAAACTTTATATACTTTCGATTAAAGTTTTATTAAAATCTTTCTAAAAATAAAAAACAGTTTTAAATAAACATACACCCAATATAAAATGTTCTAAGCTCCTATATATATATATATATATATATATATATATATATATATATATATATATATATATATATATATATATATATATATATATATATATATATATATATATATATATATATATTAAAATGTATTCATACCTTAGGAGCAATGGAACCATGTTGATGACGTATAAACGAGGCACTTTAAACTCGGCAATTTGATGAAGCTTTATACTCTTGGCCGCTACGTCTTCAACAAACACGCCATAGGCTTGAAGGATTATCAATTAACTTTATCCTATGACTCAAACGTTTTTTTCCGAAATTGATCCAAAACTACAAAGGACTCAATTAGAAATTTGTGTCCTTACAAATCTCCCCCTTTGGCTATTTCGGGAGAAAAACTAAACAAAAATCCTAAAGGGTCGTCAAGCTCTACAAGACTAATA
The DNA here is from genome assembly GCA_949130495.1 of Sambucus nigra. Classification (NCBI taxonomy): domain Eukaryota; kingdom Viridiplantae; phylum Streptophyta; class Magnoliopsida; order Dipsacales; family Adoxaceae; genus Sambucus; species Sambucus nigra. Next base: position 229,456,428 of record OX422215.1, read on the forward strand.
AAAAGTCCCACCCAAAATAAAAATACAATGCTTGACTCAAACAACCAAATGATCAATATCTTTGCCCTATGAAAGTTGCCACTTATAATATAATTCCTGCACACTTAAGCAAACACATTACACGCATAGCTAATATCAAAATATTTAATGCAAGTAAAGTAAGTACTCCCACTAAAGTAATTCTCTCCCTTTATCAACTATGATCAACTTAGAAAGACGTCTCTCCCTAAGATAAATCTACCCCAAACTAAGATACGATTATAATTAGTTTAGATACCATTTCTCCCCCTATCACTCTCCCCCTTTTTGTTCAGGAATAGACAAAGGATAAAGAATCAAAACATTAACTTATCCCCCCAATTCAAGCATATACTCCCTCTAAACTAAGCAAGGGATAAATAGAATGGGATAACAAGCTAAAAACATGCAATTGCACAAAAAGTGATGAGAACATTAAAGCACATGGGTAACAAAATCATAACTAATCCAACAAATAATAATGGATACCAACTAAGATGCAAGAAACATATACTAATATGATACATAAGTAGTAAGGATGTGATATCAACAAAAAAATGCAGTAAGATGGATACCAATTATGAATTAAAGCTTATATGGACTAGAAAACAAGGCAAAGACTAAGCAAAAATATCAAATATAGGTATACATAATATATACCTAATAGACTCAAGTACACCCATAGAGATATAAACACACAAATGACACAAAATAAGATAAGCTTTTCACACTCGTATGGCAAAAATGTGTCGTATGGAAACGGAAGTGTTTGGGTGTGAACTAGTAACAATTAAATTTAGACCCAATCACTTAAAACATGTTCACGGAGTTCTCAATTGGTTGCAAACTTCATCACATTTGAATATAACCTCATGTGACAATATAGATTGAACTCAATGAACAAACTTACACAATGCATACAAGCCTAACATGTTGTTGATTCTACAAACCAATAGAGTCATGACATTGAAAGTACAACTAGGATAAACGGACATTGTGCAAACCGTTGATATACCATCCAATCTCTCTCAGTAAGCATATACAATTTTTGAATGATTATATCAATCAAACATAGGCCTTGGCAAATATTTTCTTTCTAATGCCATATATTCTTTTTGGACTTTGGACCACATCTTTCTTTTAGGTCCAAACAAACGGTGGCTTACTATTCGCAAAGGACAATAAATCCTTTCGAAGCCCTTCCCCGTGCACATTTATATTTATCATTTTTATTTCTCACAAATCTCACGTGCAACGGATTTTGACATGCACTAGTCCTCCTAGGTCACAAATATGTAGATGACAAGCTTGGTAGGAGAACACCTCACAAAGCTCAAATATAACATGTGACGATTAAATTTCAAAAGAGCTCGTGCATGTGTGAATAGAGGCATATAAAAATAGAATCCATTAATTATATCAACACAAAATTCAACTACACCATGTAAGCATGGTAAAGAACATAATAAGGATTAACAATCCAAACCAAAAGTTCTAGCCACAAGGGAGCGTAAAATATGGGATTCAAACACAAGTGTATGCCACATAAAGTGTGTCAAACTAAAATTACACACAAAATAAAATCTTTTTGAGTTTTTGACAATTTTTAACCAAAAATAAAAATATATACTCAAAAGATAAACACAAATCATTTGAAGTTTTTCATTAAGCTTAAATTACCAAGAGATAAAACCCCAAATGATAAACAAGCATCTTTTTGTATTTTTCATTTAATGCAAACTAAAATGAAAGAATAAAATACAAAAGATAAACAAGTCATGAGTTCTAGCATGAGATATGAAATAAAGCAATGACTAGAAAATGACTAAACATGCATACACCTAGTAATGATATATAATATGAAGCACAAAAAACTAGATTATGCAAACCAAACTAACACATTCAACCTTTAGATTTTTCAAGGGAGGAAGCATGTGAAAGTAAATGGGAATCAAGTACCCTATCTTGTAAAGTTACCAAGTTGGATCTCCTAACCCAAACTAATGATTAATGACAATCTCGGGGCATAGGAATCTTGGCTACCTTGGTTTCCTTACGTTGGGATTTTCTAGGACCTCGTTTAAGATCGAAACCAAATTTCCTAAGATCACCTTTTCGACCAAAATGTGAACACCTAAACTCACGGCGAAAAGATTTACCTAAGGAGTGGTCTCTAAAGGCTTTCCTAGGCGATTCTCCTAAAACGTTGGTTTTTGCTTTGTGTGTTGATTCACTACAAGTATCGAAGCCTAAACCACGCAAGTCATTTTTTATTTGGACCGTTCCTAAGATCTTATCTAGTTTTCCGAACCTACACTCCAAATCAAATTTGACTTTGCTAGAGTCTTTTAGTTTAATTTCTAATTCTACATTTTTAGACTCTAACAACACATTTCTCTCTTCAAACTCGAGAAGCTCCTTTTTCAAGGATTCCATTAAACCTCTAAGGCTATATCTCTCGCCTTCTATATATTCTATCTTCTCTCGAAGAGATCTCTCTCGTGTCCTAAGGTCTTCCACTAACGTACTATCATCAATGACCTTGACACGCTCTTTTAAACAAGATTCTAACTTCAAATTAGCTCTTTGCAATTTAATAGATTATTCATAAAGTTCTTGAAAAGCATTTTGAAGTTCACTCACATCAACCTCATCATTTTCATTCTCTCATTCTTCTTCACTCTCACTACCATAAAAAACAAGGGAATCAAAAACTTTGACCTCGGAAGTGTCATGTGTTTGAATATCTTCATGAGAAGATTCACTATCGGTGCTCACATGACTAGCCATAAAAGCCACAAAGTTGGGCTTAGTGGGGGAATCGGGTCCCTCTTCATTATCACTATCACTAAGGGTTGCATTAAAAGAAATTGGTTTCTTACCCTCTCTCCTTAGTTTAGTGGGGCACTCAAATGCCCTATGGCCATACCCTTCACAACCATAACATTTTTTTGACTCGTCCCTATTTACATTTTCAATAGAAGTTTTAGGGATCTTCTCGGCTTTCTTATGCCTAGATTTTTCAAATTTCTTAAAATCATTTTTAAATTTATCTTTGTTAAATTTAAGAAATTTTTAAAATTTCCTAGCAAACATTGCCATATCCTCCGAGTCACTATCACTCTCGCTCTCTACTACTTGTTTTTCCTCTTTCCGGGATTTTAAAGCAACACCCTTTTCAATTTTCTTTTCGATTTTATAGGGAAACATGTCCAGTTCATAGGTTTTTAAATCACCTACGAGCTCTTCTAATTTCATAGAGGCTAAAGATGGTAAATAATTTAATACGGTCACTTTTGGAATAAATGTATCGGGAAGAGACCTTAAAATTTTATTTACTACTCGGTTGTCGGGTATTTTCTCTCCCAAATTAAAAGATGAATTAACAATATCGGAAAGTCTAGCATAAAATTCATCAAAAGTTTCTTTACCGTTAATTTTGATGGTTTCAAATTGAGTGGTGAGGTTTTGGAGTTTAGAAGATTTAACGACACTAGTACCTTCATGAGTGAGCTGTAAAATAACCCAAGCTTCTTTAGTAGTTTCACACGCCATAATGAGTTGGAATTCATCCGGTGTGACAGCGCTAAACAAGGTGTTTAAACCTCGGGAATTAAAATTTGAAAGTTTAAACTCATTCTCACTCCATCTATCGGTCGGTTTGGGAACACATTCATTATCTACTAAATGAGTTGGTGCAGACCACCCGTTAACTACAGATAACCAAACCCTCTCGTCGATAGATTTTAGTGCCGATTTCATACGCGTTTTCCAGTACGCGTAAGTAGAGCCATCAAAAATAGGAAATTTTGAGAATGGGGAAAATTCCATTTTAGCCAAAAATATTTAAAGGATTTTAACGAAGTAAATTATCGCTTTGGCTCTGATACCACTTATTGAAACGTGAGGCCCCCAATTTTTGACAAAATTTCTTTTATACTTCACGAAAGTAATAAATTCCTTTTTAGATGCGGAAGCGTGAGATGATGGTTCAATTAAACAACAAATTTTAATTTACTTCTAAATTAAAATTAAACAAAGTGAAATTAGATTAACACTCATACACAATTTTGATTTCACTTAAACACACCAAATTAATCCAAGTCCAAGAAATTTTGCCTAAGTCATATTTTCAATATTACTCAATTAGGCCAAACCAATTTTAACAAATTAAATTAATGAGTTGAATTAACTACACATTACCCAATATTTATTTAGCACCAAAATAAATTACGTAGTGATATAAACCAAATTTTATCTTTTTACCTAAGCATGCATTCTAGGTGATATAGTAAGATAAAATTAAACAATGAATCACTACGTCGCGATGTACGAGGAAAAACCCACAATGGGAAAAAATCTCGGACGACCCTAGCCTCAAATCCACTAAGTATGGTTTTACAAATACAAGATAGTAGAGTTACAACACTCGACTTGATCCCTCACAAGCCCCGATGCTCCTTCTTGTATACACCTCCACCTAGAGAATAACCACGGAGCTCCACCGCGGTCTCGGAATCCACCGATCAGACTTTATATGGTCACCGTCACCCGAACAAGGAGCCTTTCTCCAAGTGGGTAAATCGACGCAAACTTCTTCTTCTTTGTGGGATATAGAAGCAAACCCAAACGATCTCTTCTTCAATATGTAGAGATGAAGCGGTGCCAAAGTCCAAGAAAGTATATATATATGGATGAACTTGGATAAACAAACTTTGGGTGTAAAACATGTGTTTAAAATATTTTTCTTGAAAAACAAAAAACACTTAAAATATTGAACTTTTTCTACTTTTAATTTCTCTCTCAAAACATTCTCTTATAGGTTGTATAATATGAAAAAGTTAAGTTAAAAACTTTGGTTCCCGCACTTAGATATTCTGTGAAAAGTTAGTGGGGGTAAAGTAGTGGAAAAAGTGGTAAAAACTGCTCAAAACTTCCAAATACCTGTTCCCGCCAAATCTCGTTCGAATGACATTTTCGTTCGATCGAAGTCTCGTTCGAACGAGGCTTCTAACGAAGTTCCAATGTGAAGTCTCGTTGGAAATCTCATTCGAACATGATGTTCATTCGAACGACTTTCCAGTGGCCTTATATGGGAACTCGTTGGCAAACTCGTTCGAACGACATGGCGGTTCGAACGACAATCTCGTTCGAACGACATTTCGAACGAACTTCCAAAAAGTCTAAAAATTCTGTTTTTAGCCTAGAAACTTTATATACTTTAAATTAAAGTTTTATTAAAATATTTTTGAAAATAAACAACAGTTTTAAATAAACATACACCCAATATAAAATGTTCCAAGCTCCTATATATATATATTAAAATGCATTCATACCTTAGGAGCAATGGAACCACATTGATGACGTAGAAACGAGGCACTTTAAAGTCGGCAATTTTATGAAGCTTTATACTCTTGGCCGCTACGTCTTCAACAAACACGTCATAGGCTTGAAGGATGATTAATTAACTCTATCCTATGACCCAAACTTTTTTTTTGAAATTGAGCCAAAACTACAAAGGACTCAATTAGAAACTTTGTGTCATTACAAATCTCCCCCTTTAGCTATTTCGGGACAAAAACTAAACAAAAATCCTAAACAAACTCCAAGCAAAGTATATATATATGGATGAACTTGGATAAACAAACTTTGGGTGTAAAACAAGTGTTTAAAAGATTTTTCTTGAAAAACAAAAAACACTTCAAACATGGAACTTTTTCTACTTTTAATTTCTCTCTCAAAACATTCTCTTAGAGGTTGTAGGATATGAAAAAGTAAAGTTAAAAACTTTGGTTCCCGCACTTAGATATTCTGTCAAAAGTTAGTGGGGTAAAGTAGTGGAAAAAGTGGTAAAAACTGCTCAAAACTACCAAATACCTGTTCTCGCTAAATCTTGTTCGAACGACATTTCGTTCGAACGAGGATTCTAACGAAGTTACAGTGTGGACTCGTTAGAAATCTCGTCCGAACATGATGTTCATTCGAACAAAATTTCGAACGACTTTCTAGTGGCCTTATATGGGAACTCGTTGGCAAAATCGTTCGAATGACATGGCTATTCGAACGACATTTCGAACGAACTTCTAGAAAGTTTGAAAATTATATTTTTAGCCCAGAAACTTTATATACTTTAGATCACTACACCAAAACACGCCATTAGTAACACAATTTTACTGTTACTAAAAATATTAGTAACACAATTTTTCAGTTAGAAAAAAGGCGTGGGACACGAAGCTAGTAACGAAAATTTTTGTTACTAATAGTAACGGTAAAATTCAGAATTAGTAATGGAAAATTCTGTTACTAATAGTAACGGTAAAATTCAGAATTACTAACGAAAAATTCTGTTGCTATTAGTAACGGTAAAATTCAAAATTAGTAACGGTAAAATTATGTTACTAATAGTAACGGTAAAATTTAGAATTAGTAACGGAAAATTCTGTTGCTCTTAGTAACGGTAAAATTCAAAATTAGTAACGGTAAAATTATGTTACTAATAGTAAAGGTCAATTTCTGTTAGTAATATTAATACATATTTAAAAAAAAATTCAAGATCCAATATCCTGATTATTCTTACCACGCTATTTAAATCCTCAGAACATATACAAAAATAGTCTACAAAAACAAGGGCATTATATTCAACATTTACATTTATATAAGCCTCCACTCTTTATTTACAAAATAAACTTAAACCAAACAAATGAAACATCATAATACAATCACCCCGAAAGTTACATTGTTTTAACAAAAGCATCCAATATAACATCATAATACAATCATCCCCAAATGAGATATTTTATATTACAACCAATTAAATAAAATATAAAAAAGAAGTCCGTTGATGTTGACTATCAACTTTCGTTCTATTATCATTGCCATCAACGCCGCAACTCTCAACGCTAGAAACTTGACGAGGATTCAAAAATGACATTCTGTCAAACAAAATAAAATTATCATATTAGTTATAATATCAGCATTTAGTCATACAAAATTAATTTAGTACAAAAAATTATCAACCAGTAAAATTAATTGCACTAGTATGTGAACTTATAATATCGCACTTTCACATCAGCACTTTAAAGTAGGAAATTTCGCATATAAACTAGTTGTTAAAGTTGTGCCAATTTCACTATTTATTGCAATACTCATGATATTAATGACGTAATAATATTACAGTTAACTACTGTAATATGCAAATATGCATATTACAATGTATAATATTAATAGTCTTCAAAAGAAGATAAACCCAAAAGTTCATTTGAATTCTCATAATCAGACTTCTCATTATCATTAACCATTAAGTAACATAATTACTGACCGTGTATATATTCCAGCCTTGGTTTCTTCTGTCTATAAAAGTAGTTAGCAACTACTTCCAATGTAAATCACATCAAAATCACTTGAAAATTTTGCATCTTCGCTCGACCCATCTACATGACCCCCTCCACCCCTTATCCGTCCTGCAATTGTTGTAACACCTTCATTACAAAAACTAACCATGTCAGCAACTTAAATATATTCTTTATGTGCCACAAGGAAAATATTACCCCCATACTAATATAATCAAGTAGGCTAATCATGCTCCAGAGGGAGAAAGAAAAAATAAGTTAAAGATAGGCACAAGTTGTACTAAGTTTCTATCATAATGACATCCCAACACTGTCCAATCTTATTACTATCCAATCTCGAAAGATAGGCACAATTTGTACTAAGTTTCTATCGAAATGCTATGAGAGCATACTTATTACTATCCAATCTTGAAAGAGAAACAAATGTTACCCCCCTCGATTTCATATAAAAATGCAGAATTTGAATTCATCTCATGAAACGACTATGTCAAAGAGAAATGGCAGAAGCTACAAAACAGAACATACGAGCCCATTCCAATGAAGTGAATACATAAAGACAATAACATACAAATTAATATTTGTTTGGTATTTTTTCAATAGATGAAAACTAAAATAAATTGTAAAACATCAAGAACTATGGTTGTCCGCAACGTGAATACTTTTATCTTCGTTCCAAAAATGACACTCAGATAAAATGTTAATAAGGTGATAAATAACCAATCAGAATGAAACTATCATCCCAACACAAACTCATCATAAATCGGTCAGAAAGGCAGTAGCAGCCATGATGATTTGTAAATGTACACAAACAAATCCAAGAAAATTCATCAACAATTTTTTTTGACATAATGTATGTACTCCTATTTTTTGGTAATATACTTTCTCAGGATAAAAAGAGTAAGGACAAGACAAATTATGACAAATCTCATAAGTCCTAATTATATATACCTTGCAAGAAGTATACCAGTAGCTTTAAAATTCAAATCATGATTTAATTTCAATATTATCACCAATGAAAGTGGATATTAGTTTAGTTAAGATCAATGGTCAACGATGCATTAATGATTTAAAAGTGGAACAACTTAAAGAAGAACCCTAGCATATGCATATATAACTTACTAAAATGATGTAATAGAGCCAGATATGATTTATTAAAGTGGCAGATTTAGTACCTAGGGTAGGCAATTTTAGACAGGGAATTATGACATAACATGAAACAGTAAAAAAAGGGCTTGAAATGTGTGTTGCATGTCATGTAAGTGCTGAATTTCGGATAGACAGTTGACACACGGGATGGACAGCTGACACACCTGAAATTGGTGTTACAATTCCCATTAAGCAAACATGAATTATGTAAATGAACAAAAAACACTCATTTAACGATTTACCTTGAGAACCTTTCGGATCAGGCATGACAGGTGAATACAGTGAAAGAAAGTCATGAGTGGGTTTCCTACACGTAGGTCATGCACAGAGAAATCATTATATTCAACTTTTAAAAAAATCGTTTCGCTTGTTCATATAATAAGTTACCTTCTGTTCTAAAGGGACGGAGTTGGGGCAGCTCCATCAGCAGGTGTTGTAGTTGACATAATTTTCTGCTAATAGATATGCAAAGCAGACTTTCCAGAATCGGTTTCTTTTCTTGGATAAAAATTGAATTTCCAGAATTTAAGAAATCGGAGCGAAATTGAGACATTATAGACTCAAACTAATGTATATTATTTCATATCTGATGAGAAACTTTTCTGCCTCCGGTTCAAAGATCGGAGGCACATTCAACAAACGAGACGTGTGTGTAATTCACTCCCAAATTCGAATCATTCTGATCAGAATTATAGAAACAGACTTTAATCGACTCAAAAAGAAAAATCTTTTTTCCTTCCAACTGTACTCCAGTTTTGTAGAAATGGCCAACTTTAATTGCATAACACAAGAAATGTTCAAATTTATTGGAATTTGGGAAAAAGGAAACAATGCTGGAAAAAGGAAATTCTTTAATGCATAAAAAGCAGTGGCATTCTCAGTTGAAGAGATCCTAACTAAAGCAGAGGTGACCCCGGCCGAGGTTGTAGGGGAGTTGATGAAGAACTGTGATGAATAAGTTTCGCTTCAAGCCCTTCTCCAATTACTTAACAATAAAATAGCTGTAAAAAATGAAAAGAAAACCAAGGCCGATAGGGAATCAATCAAGTGACCATCAACTATATATATTGCGATGAAGTCGAAACCAACCAAGCCTTTGGTATTCTCAGAACATGATTTCAGTCTCCCATCCTTATCACGTTTGCATAAACCACCCAATTCAGTCTTCTCTTACATTTCTCAGCAGTGTCACTGGTAGAGTAATGGGATCACATTTCAAGTTCACCCTTTATGGGTTTATGCCCAAGCTAAACTTTTTTAAGCGTTATAACTAGCATTTGTAACTGAGCACTATCTATATAATAAATCAGTTCATTCATGGAGAGACAAAATATAGCTTTAGTTTGGCAATGAGTCAAAATTGAAATGCCCCGCGTCAAAGACTCCATACTCCTGTTATGAGTTTACACATTGTTGATCTGCAAATTTAGCAATAGAAGTGTTAAACCAATAAGCCATCAACAAAGCCCCTTTCTTGACTTTGTGGGCAAAAGAATTCTGGCCAAAAAATGTAACCACTCTCGCCATCTTATTCCTATGATGAGTACTTCTATTGTAACATTATTTTTGACATATTTTTGACCAATCAGCATATATCATCTGTTTTTCAGAATTCAAGTTTATATTTTTGTGTAAATCTCTATAATTAATCCATTGTATGGAATGTGAAAGGAATGTGTCATGGATAATAAAGAATTAAATTTTAGATTTCATTTGAGAACGTCAATAATGGGAGAGAAGTAAAACGTGTTTCCTCTCAGTATTTAATGTACTATTGACTAAACTTATTTCCATCCCGAAGTCTATTGATTTTGTAGCTACGTATTACATTTGAACTTACTATATATGTTCATTAACTTACCTAATCAGGAATCCAAGCTCCATGAGTTCCGATAGATTTTAGCAGATCAGAACCGCATACAAGAATGACCTTCGGAAAATCTACAAACAGGAAAATAGAATGTTAACACCAAATTAGACACCCAAAACACATTTAAGCATGCAATTCATAGCTAAAATATAAAGATATTTAGATGATAAATAGAGCTTATAAAATGTAAATGATGTTCTGAAAATAATGTTAGGATGTAGGCTATGTTAGTGAACTAAACTAAACTCATTTAAAAAGAGTTACTAAAAAACGTTTGGCAAACTGGGTAAGATTTAGATATCGCAAAAACAAAGTTTTTTACAAAGGGAAAAAGGACAAATAGGTTCGACAATTTATGAAAAATAAACTCCCATTGATGATATCTAGATTTGTATAACGAAAATGATCAAGCATTCCATTAAAAGTTAAACCAGCACCAAGTTAATTTGCGTATTACAAGAAAATGAGTACCGAAAGGTCAGAGAGCAAATATGGAATTATCACAATTCATTAGAAAAAATAAACACACACACATACACGCACTAAAAAAGACGTGTATGCACAAAGAAAACACTATCAAATGAGAAACGTTTATGAAATAACTCTATATGTAAAACACATTAACCAAAAATTAATCATTTGTTGTAGAAGATCTAGAAACATAATCACCAAAACTCAAAATACCTGAGAGTCAATTGATAAGAAAGAAAGTGAATCCAATACACATACCGAAGCAAGAAACGAAACAAAAAAACGTAGCTGTCAATAATAATATCTAGTATCTAAAACATTATTTTCTTACCACGAACCTTAACATTCACGAGGTTCTCCACATAGCTAAAAAAACAACGGACTATACTAGAAATGAAACAATGCAATTGAACTTATTTAAGAGTCATATACTTCCAAAAACAACATATAACATTGATTCGACAAAGTTTCAGCACCTCAGAACTCATAACAAGCTAGTATTTTCATAGCCTATCCGTAAGACACTTTTATATGTGCGTACATATATATTATGAAAAATGTTATTTATACTTCTTCTATACTCAATTACTAGTTCACTATTTCTTTTTGGGTTATCCTCAACTAAGAGTCACTTTCCTTTTTAGTTGAATGGGCAAAACGTCACAATATTGGCATGTTGATCATAGCCATTGATCAGTGGTATCCTAAATAATTGTGAAGTCATATAGGAATTCTTAAATTGGGACAGAAAGAATATTATTGTAATAAGTCTATTTGATATAGTTAAACGACATCAAAATAACATATGTTGACAAAACCTCATGTCTTGTGATGAAACACTTTGAATTGAACACAAAAACTACCAGAATGAGGACTAACAACAAAGTGACTAACAAAAAACAATACAAACTAAAGCTATATTTTTAATGAAAAAGGGGTAGGCTAGTTGGTATAACAATGTAGATACATGTAAAATAACTACAAGCCAAGTTACAGAATCTGGCAACCACAATGAAACTTATAGTTTATAACAGGTCAATCTAGAAATAAATAAACAAAAAAATTCATCACTATTTTGTAAGAAGTTTTGAATTTAGTAAGTTTTAATTTATCTGTTTCTTTATGGCATTTCAACAAACACTCAATATACACATATATGACCAAACAAAATTTAACAAATCAAAACCATTAGAAACAATCTCAAAACTACAAATCACACTGTCAGCTACTCCTCTTTATTCATAATGGACATAAACTTAGATGAAAACAGATGAAGAAAAATACCATCTCCTTGATGCAATTAATAAACAAAGTGCAAAGTGCAAATGTAAAAATTTTAGTATGAAACTTAATAGATGTAGTAAATTTAATAAACAAAGTGCAAATGTGATACTTATGCTGACCAAATTCCAAACTGAAAACAGTGAACAACATATTCAATGTAAAAAGCATAGATCAAATAAGTATTTACCCCGAAATTTGACACTCGAGTACAAAAATGGGAAAATAAGGCAAATTTGCAAAACTAACGATACAGTCAGAACAAGAGATGGACCATGTTAATTCCCTTTTTGGAAAGTAAACAGCTCTATAAGTTACCAAACATTACATTTTAGGACTAAACATTTTCTCAAGCATAAAATGGAATATATAATATATTATGACTTTATCTGCCATTATTAGAATCAAATGGATTGATGTAAGAGTCACAATACCACATGAGAAAACCATGTGTATAGATGTATAGTCTCAATAATTTGTTCAAAACACAAGCCCTGTTTATATATATATATATATATATATATATATTAGAAACATGAAGACTGTACAAAACATTTTATCGTTTTAATATGAAAAATGAAATAACTTATTATGGAATACGACTTGATAAACATTACATAGATAATAGAGAGCTCTAGTAGCATAATTCACCGTGTTTATAATAGGACTTGATAAACATTGGATGATAAGAGGGACTCCACTGCATTGAGTGATCACTACCGCATTTGATGGATCAACACAAGAATTGTAGATCCCTCCAACTCCAAACTCCACAAGCTTCTCATTGGGTTTTGTTATGAAATCCAGGAAAAGTTCGATAACATTAAGCTGGCACAAATAGGTATAGTTATATGGATCATATGCAAAGTTCGCCAAATTGGCAACGATTCTCTCCTTTGATTCTTCACTAGATGCATTCTGAAACCGAGTCACCAGTTCCTAAAGGTACTGAAACCTAGGAGTTCCACACCTTCATGTACACTCTTCTTATCTCTTACTGTTGGTAAACATTTAGGCTTTAAACTGTGAAGGATTCAAATGTTAGATTTCAATTCTCTCGAGCAATTCTTTTGGGGAATGATTTGATGTATTTTTAGTTCAAAGACATCCTGAGATAACACAAATAAAGCTCGCATATTTTACATTCTAATCATCTTAAATTATACAACCTGAATGAGCATATAACACCACTGGACAAGAGACATAAATACACGAGACAATACCATATTCGAAACACAAGCATTATGAATTGAGTAGATTATGTCAAGTGTACAAAAATATAATATTTAAACAAGAACAAATGAACAATTATAGATCATATCCTCATAATGTCCTACAAATGAACAATTATATATCATATCCTCATAATGTCCTTCATAAAGTTAATCAAAATTCAATTAATAAATAAATATCCAGGATGATTTTAAAAACTAAAGGAGATCCAAACATGCTGCAGCCTTTTGAATCATAAAAGTATTCTACTCTAACTAACTCAAACTGTACCACAAACATGAATAAGTAATGGAAACTCAACTAGCATATTACAAACAACTTTCTAATATAGAAATTTGAAGAGAGGCCCTTACCAAGTTCATATCAGGATACTAGGTATGTATATAACCTTGATCATTATCAAAGTGCACTTATAATGATTAAAATCAACAATGATTGAGGAAAACAGTAGCAAACTAGAGTCCAACGCATCTTGCCAAGGGGGGAAATCTAAGATTATCATTTTTATTTTTATTTTCATAAAGAAATAGTAAATAAGACGAAAACAAAAATGGGGTAATGAATGGGTCACCTGAACACTGTCAGCTAAGATAGAGAGAGTTGAAAAATTAAAATACATTCAATTAATAAATTGTGAGCTTTAATGCCAGCCTAATTAGTATTCATTTAATGCCAGCCTAGTTAGTATTCATTTAAACTCACACCGAGTCAGGTGACTTACTCCCAAATCCTTGGTTATACTAGTGTTTGGTTGGTTTACTAATCTAGTTGAAAAACAACCTAAGGCCTGATTTGACCTTTGTATTTAGTATGGCGAGTTTATGCATGCACCTCGCTCGGGTCATATGGGCATTGCTTATTACTCCCTCTGTCCCAATCAGTGGTAAAAAATAGCACTTTTTGAGTTTTGTGGAATTTGGTTGGATGACTATGTCCAGAAAAGAAAAGTTCAGTCTTAATTTGGAATAATCCAAAATAGAATAGTGGAGTCTTAATTTGGGAGGGAGGGAGTGGAGTATTCTAAGATATCTCAAGTCATGGAGCATGTTCCACTAATGCAGATTATGTCGGCTCCAAAATGGATAGGCATTCCACCTCTTGAAATAGTTATTTCTAAATCACAACTAAAGGGGTTGATGTATCAGCCCGGAATACCGTTACATACCAGAGAAATGACACTAATAGCAATATTTGTTTCAAAGCGGGTGAATTAATTCCTTCTCCTCCATGCGGGATTAATATCACGGTTCCTGTTCGAAGATCAGTTCTTGAAGAATTTAGGAATAATTCAAGTATGATAGTAAGGGATTTATTGAACCAGGGGTTCGACGTGGAGTATAACATAGACAATATAATTTGTTTAACATGTCAATTGGATGGGCAGTGTTGGAATATCTCAAATTGTGCGAGGACTCCAAGCTCAGGTGTGTTCTCCCATGTTTTTTATCTGTTGTGTATTTTTAATCGTCAGCATAAATTAGTTAGAAGCTTCATAATGAGCATATAGAATCATAGATCATAATGAACGTAAATAGAATTAATCCGATATAAAACAACTAATTACAGTTGACAATATCAACATATGGTTACAATCCCCTCTTATTGTAATTTGGGGGTCATGTTAGTATTCATTTAATTGTGAACTTTTCCATCACTTAAAACTATTAGTGTTAATTTCAAATATAAAATCTAATAATTTATGCTTAAAGGGTTGAATCGCAATATGAAAACTTGCAGACCGATATCCCAAAACTATATATGTGAAATTTCCAAAAAAATAAAATAAATAAACACCAAAAGTAAACCATTTAGATCAAAATTCGTTAGGAGAGCCATGATCCACCACATGCTGACTCAAAAGATAGAAGCAAAACTATCTATGCTGATGCATCTAGGCAACTGTTTTTCAGATCAACAAAATAAAAGTGCTAAGTATTCATTTAGCAACACACGCACATTATCACCATTACACACAACTAGCAAGTATTAGATAATGGAAATCGAAAGACCATGACCAATCATAACACCAATATGACCGATAAGATCAAGATTTTAATGTTCACTTAGATCATCAATATCAAAACTCAATCACAACTGAAGGACTTGACCATGAATGCACTCCAATTAACTAACATCGAGGTATGTCACCAACTCATGACTCAGCTATTGAATTGTAAAAATGAGACTTGAGTTAGGAATAACTCATGCGAAAAACTCATGTTAATCAAAAGATTCATTGTGAACACCGGTTTGTTTAGAATATCCCCACCACCTACCATGTAGTTTATAACGTAAGATTCCATATTTACCCATGGTATGATGTTGGCGAGATCCATCAAGTGGCATGATGAGGAACTTATATACAAATCTAACTTCAGTAAGCTTTATCATTTCAAATATGGACCAACTAGTAAAAGAATCACAACTAGGTACCTTGCAAACGTATCCTTTCAAACTTATCCATTCAGCATTGGACTTTCTTTCTTAAAACTAATAAGCCATAATCATATATGTGTACATGCTATATATATAGAGAGAGGGGGGGGGGGGGGGATGGAGAGGGAGAGGGAGCTTACTCTTCCACCATCTCCATAAGGCCCGAACAAAGTAGACAACTCATCACCACACCCCAATGCTGGAACATTCCTCGCAATCAAATATCTGTTCCAAACACACAAGAATTCGAAACATTATAAAACACTAAACTTTGAGTCACCAATTACTTATAAAATTTTCAAGTTTTCTCATGATATTACAAGAATATTCCTCAATCATTGAACCTTTTGTTGCGTCACACACACAGAACAAAAGTGTCATTAGGTGTTTCTTCAGCAATGCGTCATAAACACCTGTAAAAACAAAGCAAACTTGTAAGAAAAAAAATAGAAAGGATTTCAAACGCATAATATATTTATGAGATAAATGAAATCTATTAGGTTCCCTTTCTCCATCCAATCAATCACTTTCCGTGATTTGGCATAAGCTTCTTGCTCTTCATCTATGTTTATAATTTCAATACAAAAAGTTATTAAATAACTTAAATTCAAATTTTGAAGGTAAATTATAATTTATAAATTACAAGAAAGCACTTACTTAGGGCAAGAATTGAAATAATTTTCTGGAAAAAGTATACATTTAATGTAACTAATATTGAATATACCAATGCCTAGTAGGTTCCTTGTCTGGTTAAGGTGAAACTACAAATGCAATGAAATAAAATCTCTTCAAAAACTACATATGTAATGAAATCAAACAAAATAGATAGTAAATGAGAATTATAATAATGAATAAAAAAAAAGGAATGGTTCTAACTTATTTTTTTAATGAGATAGAAAATTTAACATTTTTCATTCAAGAAGATCAATTAAGCGACAACAAACAAAATAGACCCCTAATAAAAGTGGAATAATTCTCTATTTATCTTTCCAATTGATTTTAAGGGGAAATTGTTGGAAAGTTCAGAAATCCCCAAATCATTAAACCCACAATTCTGAGAAACTGTATTTCTTGTAAATCAGTGTGTGTGTGTGTGTATACATAATCTGAAAATCTACATCTATAAATCATTTAATTAAATCCAAACCATATAACCAAAAGTAACTGTTCGTACGACAACAAACTCCAAATAATCGAAACCTAAACCGCAAAACCAATCAAAACATATAGTTCAAAATAACAAGCTCTCAAAAAATAAGATAATACCCAAAACATCAAAACTCAAACCATAAATGCAATAGAAATTAGTTAAAACCATTTTTTTAAAATTAAACTCTGAGTTGCAGATGCCATAAATTATGAGGAATAATTAGTAGAACGCACCTGATGCTGTTTGAGAAACCCTAGGTTGCGATGGGGTTTGAGAAACCATAGGTTGCAATGAGGTTTGAGAAAAATTTGGTTCCGATGAGTTTGACAACCAAACCGATTTGGAGAAGAAGGTTTGGAGTTGGACGACGATGATTGAAACTTCATAGGGTTTGACGCCTTCTTCTTTTCGTTTGGGTGGGGAGGAAGATTTGGAGAGAGTTTTTTAGTGTGGGTGATAGTCGGGGCATTTGTTTGGGATGGAGGTAAATTTACGCCCTTTTATTATTTTAAGTCACTTTTAAAATATTAATAGTAACACTTATACAAGATTAGTAACGGTAATTTATTGTGAGAAATAGTAATGGTAAAAGAGTGTTAGTAATAAAAAAAATAGTGTGTTACTAAATGAGTGTTTTGGTGTAGTGGATTAAAGTTTTATTAAAATCTTTTTGAAAATAAACAACAGTTTTAAATAAACATACACCCAATATAAAATGTTCCAAGCTCCTATATATATTAAAATGCATTCATACCTTAGGAGAAATGGAACCATGTTAATGACGTAGAAACAAGGCACTTTAAACTCGACAATTTGATGAAGCTTTATACTCTTGGCCGCTACGTCTTCAACAAACAAGTCATAGGCTTGAAGGATGATCAATTAACTCTATCCTATGACTCAAAACATTTTTTTCCAAATTTGAGCCAAAACTACAAAGGACTCAATTGGAAATTTGTGTCCTTACAAAAACTAAAACTGATCATAAACATTCAAAATCTCAAATAGAAGCACCCTATCTTGTCCA
Source organism: Sambucus nigra (assembly GCA_949130495.1). Taxonomy (NCBI): domain Eukaryota; kingdom Viridiplantae; phylum Streptophyta; class Magnoliopsida; order Dipsacales; family Adoxaceae; genus Sambucus; species Sambucus nigra. Next base: position 229,474,409 of record OX422215.1, read on the forward strand.
GACTTATGGACCCTCTAGACATGGGAGGAAGATCCAAAAGTTTAGTGAAAATGAGGAGAGAATTGGAGTTAACGGAAAAATTTATAAGAATATTTGCCACCATGTTCGATTCCCTGAAATAATGATTGAGTGAGTAGTTGAGATTGGAGAGAAATCCTTTGATATCGTTAACACACTGACTAAGATTCCAAGGAGGTTTAAAATTCTTGTTTATTAGTTTCACCATATAATAAGAGTCTGAGTCAATATGCACATCTGAAATTCCATAATCCAAGCACATTTTTAGACCCAACCTTAAACTGTTTATCTCCACATGAGAGTTTGTTGAAATTCCTTCATAGCTAGCGAAAGCAAAAATGAGGTCTCCTTGATTATTTCTCAAAATCCCCCCGTTCCACTTTCGTCTGGGTTGCCTTTAGATGCACCATCTATATTTAACTTGTAACAAAAAGAAGAAGAAGAGGACCATTTGATAGTAGAATGTAGCCTGAATTTAGATTTAATAGAGATACTGAAAATTTTCAAAATATCCCTATCAAAGCTGGAGCTTTTAGAACTGAAGGTTTTGTCTTTACAAATATCAGAGATGATGGTTATGGACTGTTTTATCACTGAATCAGCATGGAATTCCGAGTTTTCAAAAAAAGAATGATTTCTATTTTTCCAAATTTCGCAACAAACAATGTTTGGAATGCATTTCCCAATAAATTTAGAATAATATTGGGACCACTTTTAATCCACCAGCTATGGATCACTGATGAGAAGTTAATAAAAGACATCTCTATTCCCATGAGATTTGAGAAGAAATTCCAAATTGGACTAATTTTTATATAATGCAGAAAAAGGTGTTTAAGAGATTCAGTGTCTTGTCTACAGATCTTACATCTAGAACATAATCTAATCCCTAGAGATTAAATTTTAACATCTATTAGAAGGCAGTTATGAGAGATTTTCCAGAGATTGATTGAGAATTTCTTTGGAATGTGGGGATCCCAGAGAAATTTATGAGTGGAAGAAATAGGGAATTGGGGTTTCAAAATTTCATAGGCAGAAGAAAGAGAGAAATCACATGTATAATTTGGTGCCTAGCACCATTTTTATTCTTGATACCTCATATGAGGAATGCAAAGATCTTTCACTTTCATTAAGGATTTCCATGTATGAGAAGCCCCATAAGAATAATAATTATTGTTCTTTTATCTCTTCGAGATGGAAGAAGCCTAATGAGAATCCTCAATTTTCATTTTCCAGCATAACTTCATGAATGAAGCTTTAGATATTCTAGATAGATCATCAAGTCCTAGGACACCTTCTTTGAAGTATATGCAAATAAAATTCCATTTTTCCCATTGATGCTTCCAACCATCTACTTTATTACCACCCCAAAAAAATTTGTTGAAAATTCTCTGAATTTTGGTTAAAACTGCCTTAGGAGGAGCTATTGAAGCCAACGGGAATGCTAGGATAGTGGAGAGAACATGCTTATGAAGGATAAGTTTACCTCCAGGAGATATAATCTTTGATTGCCATCCAGAGACTCTAGATCTTAAAGCTTGAATAAGACTATTATAGTACTTTACCTTGTTCCTGCCCTTGAAAATAGGACACCCTAGATATTTCAAAGGTAATTCCTTATGGTGGAGATCAGTTTTGGATACTATTTTGGATCTAAAGGATGTACTGTAGTTTTTTACAACTGTAAAATTGATTTTCTTGTTATTAATCATCTGACCAGATAGGCAACAGTAGAGATGAAAAAATTCCTTCAGGTTTTTTATGCTTATCTAGTCCCCTCTATTGAAAATAATCAGGTCATCTGCGAATGCCAAATGAGATATCAATGGAGTGACACTTGGATGGTAATAAGGATAAATTTTCACATTATTCATTAAGTTATTAAGACCTCTACTTAAGAAATCTGTAGCTATAATAAAAAGAGCAGGGCACAGGGGGTCCCCTTGTCTCAAACCTCTATAGGACTTGAAGAACCGACAAGATTGGCCATTGATTAAGACTAAAAACCAGTTGTTGGAAATGCTTCTCCAAACAAGATCAATCCACCTTTCTCTAAAGCCAAAATCTCTAAGCACTTGAATCAAGAATACCCAATGGAGTCTGTAATAAGCCTTTTCCATATCAAATTTGAAAATAACATTTCCCCCATGAATATTTTTCCCCAAATTGTTGACCATTTCTTTATCCAGAAGACATTCTCTTGAATAGACCTTCCTTTTATGAACCCACTTTGATTAGATGAAATTATATATGGGAGAACTGTGGCAAGTATAGAAGATAATATCTTTGTAATTATCTTGAAAGAAAAGTTGCATAGGCTTATAGGTCTTAACTGGCCACAATTATTTGGAACCTTAGTTTTGGGAACAAGAATAATATATGTACTAGTCCAGCTTTTAGGAAGATCAAAATCTGCAAAATAAGAGTTAATATCACAAATCAAAACTTCTTTAATTATTGACTAGCATGACCTGTAAAATAAACTTCCAAATCCATCTGGACCTGGAGCAGATTCTTCATTGAGGGTGGTTATAGCAGCATACACTTCTTCTTCATTAGTAAATAACTCTAGAGCTTCATTCATCTCATTAGATATTAGAGAGGGAATTATGTCATTAACATCTGCTAAAGGGATAAAAGGGTCTGCTGCAAGTTGATTCTGGAAAAACCACAGTATATGGTTCATTATATCTTTTATATCTTCCATAAGAACCCCTGCTTCATTTCTAATTGAGTGAGTATGAAGCTTCTGATTCTTTGCCTTCAATAGGTTATGAAAATACTTAGTGTTAGCATCACCTTCTTTGAGCCATTTTGGGCAGCCTTTTGTCTCCAGAATGTCTCCTCATAATTTTGAGCTTTAAGAAAGTCAGATCTCCTTTTTTGTAATGCCATTCTGTTAACTTCAGAACGATCATTCGCATAAAGAAGATCAAATTGAAGAATATCATCTTCAAAGTCCTTTACAGGTTAAAATACATTTTTGAAGGTTTCCCTATTCCAGTTCTTCAATACCCCTTTTAACCTTTGGATTTTCTTTGCAAATTTCCGAATAGTTGAGTCATTTATATTTACTTTCCAATATTGTTTCACCAAATCAAGAAATTGAGGATGAGAGCACCACATATGCTGAAATTTAAATGGTGTAGGCTTGGAATCAAGAGAAGTTTTTATTGAAAAGAGAAGAGGAGAGTGATCAGAGGTTGTTTTGTTTAGGTGACTGATTTTTGCATTTGGAAAAGTTAAAATAAATGATTGACTAACTAAGCACCTATCCAATCTAGCCATAATAATATCCCCTTCCTTCCTGTTGTTTCAACAAGTGAATTTAGTTCCATTATAGCCCATATCAATGAGACCACTATATTCTATAGCTTGAACAAAATCATCTACTGAGCCTTGATCAATTTTTTTATCCTCGAATTGGGAGTATTTTTACTTCGAAGAGCTATAGGTCGTTGAATGTATATACTTCTAAGGGAAAAATTTCATAACCACAACTCGGTCAGGTGACTCAAAAAATTAGCCCGATAATGAAGCCTCTAGTGTGCTTGCCTCTTTTTGTGGGGTTATTTCCTTTAAAGAACTTTTAGTAGAAATCAAAGAATCCCTAACATAAATGAAGAAACAAGATTCCTCTTTTACCCCAATAAGTTAATCACATGACCGAGTTGGGCCGATATTACAAAGATCTATTTCCAATCGTAAATAATATGCCCCTAGATCAAGGGAAAGAGTTTCTAAAGAACTGTCAATGCCTAAAATGACCTTTGAGTAAAGAAAAATTCTCGAAGAACTGAAAAAGAACCAAGAAAACATCACCAATGGGGACTTTTCTTATCCTCTCAGCTTCATATGAATTCCCTCATAAAGTTGCTCACACTAGCTATATTTTTCCTTGTACCTCTCCAGATGAGGCTATCCACATAGTCGCATGAGACTCATTTTAGTCATGGATGAAAAATCCCAAAGTTCTTCTCCAATCAGAATTATGCTCTCAATATCCCAGTCGAGGTTTTATAGAAGACCTATCTATTGTCGCTTGTTGACAATGATTCCCCTTTGAATGTTTGTGTGCTTCGAATACTCCTGAGCCTGTCACTACAAGTCAATAGTCTTACTCATACAATAGTTTTCGTTCGTTCCTATGATAATAAATGTTGAGAAGTTATTGGATAAATTCTTCTTACACTTAAGGACGGTCCAATTTCCCCTCAAGTTGACTTTCAAGTCAGCGACATTCCTATATGTTTCAATATTCTACTCGAATGCCCATGGCTCCGTAGTATCAGGTAAATTGCCTCTTCTTTCCATCAAAAACTCAAGTTCTTCACAGATAATCGAGTAATCACAGTCATTTAGGATGATGATAATTTCGATGGCGTTGGCACTAGAATACCGATCTTGGAAATACAATATAGTACAAAGGACATATTCCTCGCAAGCTTTAAGATTGATCCACTCCTAGCAATTTCAACTTAGTTCAAATGTTTAAGAAGATGCACTTTATTTTCGAGATGGGGCTCAATCAAAGACAATATGCGATCCTCAAGCCAAATATCCTAGAAATAACTTATTCGTCACATGATCTAGGGTACCATCCCTCCTTACCCAAACTCATGGCCCTATATCAACCATAAAGAAAAAGGGTAATGAAAAGAAAATAAGTAATCTCGGGCGATTCTTTAAATGGTCACATCATCAAAGCGGGTGGAGATTTCTCTTATTATGGTTTCCCTAACCCATGGTATGATGATGTTGGAAAGGACATGAATTGATTTTTGAAATATTCTTTGAGGACAAGATCACCTGCACCGAGGGATCTAAACATGAAGTAAATAAGTTGACTATCAAGTCTTCTAACTTGATCTCTTTTAATAATGAAAGAATTCTAAGGACTAACAGTGGAGAATATTTTAGCCTCGTTGAACTGGGAAAGGACATCTGCATGCTCCACACTGAATTTGAGTCATATGACCCTACGAAAAAATCTCTCTTGCTCATAAACCTCTCCTCAATTGTTTAAGAATCTTAGTCAGCCCGACCTTGCCCATCGATATACCTTATGTTTGTCAAATCGAGATCGAACCTATTTCTATCTTTTCTGTTTCTAATGTTAATATAAATGAGGCCTTGTTTGAGAAGGTCCTCACTGCCATTTTCCTAAAAATCATTTTAATGAAATGAATGAAGATTTTGAGTATCTTACTATGTCTTACATTAATTATATTGATTCTAATAAAACAATTGATAAAGATGATTTAATGAATGAAAAATTCTTAACCGATCTCAATAAGTAAAAAATAAAATGCATAAGTGTGTTCAAACTAATGATGAGGAAATAATTATCATTAATATTGGTTGTAATAGAAATTCACGGGAGAATAGGATAGGATTAACCCTAGATGAGAAAGACATAGTACAATTTTAAGAGATTCTAAAGGAGTTCATAAACATCTTTGCATGGTCTTATAGCAACACGCCCAACATTTACCCAAAAATCGTGCAACAAAAAATCCCCAGATACCCTGAATGAAAGACCATCAAGAAAAAGCTGAGTAAGCTTCAACCATAATGGTCCCCCAAAGTAGAAGGTGAAGTGGTCAAGAAACTGAATGTGGGTTTCATCCATGTATTCAACTACTTGACTTTCTTACCAACATAGTCCTTATGATAAAATCTAGAGGGAAATCCACATGTGCGCCGATTCTCAGGATCTTAACTAAAATTCTCTTAAGAATGACTATCCTCTGCCCAATATCAACATGATTATTAACAACACTACCAAATACTCCCTGAATTCATTCATCATTGGATTCTTTGGGTATAATCAAATCAACATGCACCCCGATCACCAAGAAAATATCATTTTCACAATTCCATGGGGAATATTTTACTATATTTTCATGCCCTTTATTCTCAAGAATGTCAGGGCTACATACCAAAGAGTAGCCATGACCATCATGCATGATTTAATCCATGAAGAATTCAAAGTCTATGCTAACAACATGCTCACTAAATCAAAAAATCGAGGAGGTCACATCCCTACCTTGAGAAAATTCTTTTAACGATCGCGATGATACTGAATGCGCTACAGTCCACAAAAATGCATCTTAAGTGTCGCAAAGGGAAAACTATTAGGCTTTGTGGACAGCATGAAGGGAATTGAGGAAGGCCCTTCCAAACTCAAAGAATTCCTCAAAATGTCACCGCCTTAGACTGAGAAAGAAGTGTGTGGTTTCTTTTGAAAACTCCTATACACCAACATATTCATCAACTAATTAACTTCCATTAGACCATCTGTACTGGTGTAGTGTAAAAAATGTAAATGCGCATTTTTTTTGCTTATATTGTTCCTCGAGTTTTCACAGTGGGACAATGTAAAAGGCAACGTGGCGAAGAGTGGGTAGGCGAAAGATTAACGCCCGGATCTTGGCGGACAACTCTTTACCGCCAAGATTTCCAACCGTTAACCCCCTAGCCGTTATATACCCATTACAATTTAGCCGTTGTAACTAAATATTATTTATGCATTACCCCCTATAATTATCACTTTATCCTTTTCTATTTTTCATACTTATTACAAAATTATTCCTACAACATATTTTATCTCCTATTTTTCACAGTCCCAAAAATAATCCCAAAATTATTCCTACAACACCCTTGAATAGTTTTTAAATCCAAAAAATGAAAGACATATTTTTTTATATATTCAATTCCATTTATTTTGAAAATGTTATCTATTAAAAGAAAATGGTCTGGCAAAATTGCAAAACCAAATCCCATTCCACCCCCACTACCGAATTTTCCAATCTTGTATCGGAATTATCATCAATTGTTTGACGATAGTTTTTTGCATGCGAGAGACATGATTGTTAATCCTACAGTGAATCAAACTGACAGTCAATATCATATGCGCGGTAGTATCCACGGTCCGATAGAGGTGTATGCTGAATTATCCCAGATTCCATTCCTGCGAGCGACCATTGGGAATTTCATTTTTAGTCATTTATTTTGCAAATATTTTCCTAACTCCGACAACCAATTGACTGGATCACTCATAATTAGGTGGCCGAAAATAGCTCATACAGTCCATCTACCGAGTGTGGAGTTGTGGATTACCCCTTATGATTTTGTGCATTTATCACGTAATTATTTAAGGAATGACTATATTTGTATTTTTATAAATTATTGTTGAATGTTTCCATATTTAATACTTCTTAAATTATATGGTTTTAGGAATTCCAATCCTAATCCATCCAATTTTGCCTAGTTTTCCAACATCTAGTCCGTATACTATGGAGCAAATGTTTGACCTATATTTTCCCGGAATAGGCCACCCAGAGTTCAAAGCAAGAAATATTTCTTTTCAAACAGTAAAAAAGTACATGTTTGATTGGTATGAACAAGCTCCGGATCAAAGACTAGCGAGCGAAGAACAAATCGCCAGAGTTTTTATTGTATTTGTGTTAAGCTTGATTTTTTTCCCTACGGGCCATAACATATTGGGTGTGGATTGGACAAATTATTTAAATAATCTTAACGACATGGCTGCTAAGGATTGGGGTTTTGCCATTTTAGCGCATGTTTACTATGCGCTTGACACATGTACCACAAATGCGCAAAAATCAGTAAATTATTTTTGGAAACCTATAGAAGTATTTTTTCCTGTAATTTAACATTTGTATCACGATCATTCAAATTAAATTTTTTTAGTTTAATAATCTACCGAATTCTAATGAGTTTTTCCTTAAACCTGCAGTACTTTGTCTCTGAGTACCTTCACACGATGGCTCCCATATTTCATGATAATGCTATGGAAAGATGGCCGCATATGCTACGATGGGTGTCTGATCAACGTGAGGCTTTATTGGGACAGATGAGGTTTAAAAGTTTGGCAATGCAAGAGCAATTGTAAATGCGTTCTCCCGAGTCAGTCATATGGCAACCTTTTATGGGATTAGAAGAAAACTAGTTTAATATCATTACAATTTCTCATGATTTGGGTCAAAGACGGATAATGATTTTGGATATTGAGTTAGGTGGAACTTGGTATCTCGAAGATCGCTTCTATCGTCAAATGACAAGTCTTGTTGCAATTCCAGAAAACCCGCCATATCCAATGGCATTCATTCCAAGGGATATATATATGGAACAAATTGGCAACTGGAAACCTGCAATTTCTCGTCTCACAGTCTCATCAGAGGATGAATTGTGGACATACTGGAAGATTGTTGGTAAGGGTGCAATATTACCCTCCCTAATTCGATGGAAAAATCATGATGGGGTAGGGTTCGCCTCTATTTCACCATATGATTTACGGGTACCCAGCACACCAGCAGATAGATGGGAGGCTCCCCATATATACAAGAGACAGGGACAATCTTCATCTACAAATATTATAACTTTGTCAAGGGAGTTTGAAGTTGCAGATACAAATTTGAATGGCACAACAGTCATTCAACTAGACCCTCCAAGCACTCATAATGACTTAGCTCCCGGAACATTTTACGTACGCGACCAATGGTGTGATATGTTTTTTTTACTACATAAGAAAACTTAAACCAAGAGTGTTAGAAGGAGAGCTTATGTGGAAAAGGTGGGTGAGAGATCTTAAAGGCGCTGGGCCCAGTTCGTTTACCGGGCAAAACCCCATTCCGCAATACACCCCCCGACTTATATGGAGATGAATATCCAATTGCTTCTCCTAATATAGCCCATCCACCATCACAAGACCCCGGAGGATTGGTCAGTCAAACCTCTCTTGCCGATGATGTTTTTGGAATCTTGGTGGGGGTCCGATGTAAAGTTAACATTGCAATGAAATAATTTGTTTTGATAATAAAATCATTTTTATTTAATAACAATGTGGTTTATATTAGATTCAAGTACAAACACCATACTCAAAGACAAAATTATTTGGATTATATTAGATTCAAGTGCAAACATTGTTCAAATACAAACATCATAAAAACACCAACATACATACTGAGCATAGTGGACAATAAACTCATACTTATGTAGTACAAACACTTAAATGCTTAGGTCCAACCTGGTAGAAGTACAAAAAATTGGTTTCCCATTGCGTACTAAACACTTAGGTAAGTAAGATCTTTGCGTATCATAATCAACATATTCTTTGTTATAGTTTAATATATTTGGATCGTATTCTTCCCCATCATTTTCATATACGCATTCCGAAAAGTAATGATAACCGAAATTGGTGTAGTCGAAAATGTCGTTATCTAATGCCAACACAGAATCATTATATATATTAATCATTTGTTCCTGAATGTGATTACTAGATTGCATCGCGCATTGTGCTTTGTGATAATGTTGTAAGCGCCTATCCATATGCCATATCTCTTCCTCTAATAAATCAAGGCAAAATATCTCGGATTCTTAGGGATACAATATTGTCCAAAGTGAGACAGCTCGATTTCTCGACACAGGTATATGATGGTAATGGCAAAGAACCTCCAAGTCACACCATTCATCATATTTTTCTGGCCATGATAGGTGTTACCAATGGTACTCAACTTCGTCTTCTGGTTTAGAAGTAGGGGAGATTATGCAACAACAGTTCTAATTTATCAGAAACCCGACCAATTTTTGGGAATATAAAGACATTCATGTAATTATGAAGGCTTGTGTCATATTACATAATATGATTATCGAGGAAGAGTTATAAGATGGGACTTGGCAAGCTGACCTGCCCTTACGTGACCCTCCCCCCTACTTAAGCAGGCAAAGTCTGGCTGGCCATTATCAGTACCAAGTGAGGGAGGCAAAGATGTTGAATAAGGATGCCCGTAACCAGTTACGTGAGGACCTTATGGAACACGTTTGGAATCGTCACGCATAATCATCATCTTGATTATAATTTCAATATTATCCATTTACCCTACCTAATATGTGTAGACAATTTTTTCCGTGCTAAATAAAATATGGTTGGGAAAAACTATTCATTGATGAACATTGGTACAAAAGCTAATAATTAATAAATTTGGATTACATAAATAACCATATAAATCTAATAATCTATTGTGAGAATTCTGAAATGCTTGAGCCCGACGCTGCATTATCTGAGACAATCGCATCTCGTGAAGGGCTCTTTGTTGGGGAGTGAAGTTACTTATATCCATGTTAATAATGTGATCTTCGTTACATTGGAGTTGAACTTCATACTCTTTGGTGCGAATTGAAATTAAACCTTCAATCTTTTCATTTAGAGTTCTTCTGGTTGATTTGGATTCTGCAAAATTTTGTCATAAAGTTTGTTGAATTCATCAGAGTTCTCTAAAATGAGCATTTTTGAAGCCGCACTGTTGGCTGTTGCTCGTTTCTTCCCTTTCAGTTTCGTAGTTTTACATCCTTCTAGTTTTTTCAATGGATTATTGAATTCCCTTGTTTCACTTTCGTTTGAATTAAGCGGTTTTCCATTATCTTCTTCATCAGTATATTGTGAACCAGTGGTCGACATCAAATACTTTGGCAAATCCTTAAGCACCTCGTAGTAGTGCTCGTAATTCAATTTATGACCCGCTTTTAATAGAAAGTTATAACGAGCTCGTTATACCTATCGAAAAAAAATATTGTCGCATTAGTTTTGAAAATTATGAATTTATTTATGAATAAAAAATAAATGGGTAATAATTGTAATTACCCACGAAACCTTCGCCATGCCACTTTCTTTCCCCCTACCGTAAGCTTTGGAAAAGTTCTCCGCATACAACACACAATCTGTGTTAATTTTCAACAAAATTCCCTATAATGTATTCTCGGACCATTTGTAAATAATGCCCTCGCTTGAGTTATATTCGTTCGTAATTTTTTCCCATAATGTTGAACCTTCTTGGTTAGTCCCCATAGCACGATCTATAGAAAATTTAATGTATGACATACAAAGAAACACCTTATTGTGTGCATTGAAATTTGGCAATCGGCTTGAACTTGGCAGAGTATTTTGGGAATAAGAATCCATTAAAATTATTTGAATTATAATGTTCAAAGATATAAAATAATGTTGTGTTCAAAGTTTTTGAGAAGTCTAATATATATACAAAAAAATAAAGTAGCCGTTTTCAATTTTTTAGCCGTCAAAATAGTTACCGTTTGGATATTAATTTTTTTTTCAAAGAGAGGTTGGGTGGACAATTAATAGGCACCCAAAAATCTGGGCGGCTTACTTTTTAACGCCCAAGCTGGGCGACTATCATTTTAATGCCCAGAAGTACTGGGATCCACTTACACATTGTGTATCGGCCATTTACATTTGCATCCTCTCAACGTTTTCTCTCACCTAAAACTACACAATATCTTACCCACTGTGAGACACAAAAATCTAAATCTACACATTTAAACATCCCACTACAGATGGTCTTAGCGAACCCATCTTCAAACTCATCAAAAGAATTGAAAAAAATATGGAATGAGGCATGCCAAGAAGCCTCCGAAAAAATCAACTAATGCCTTAACCACAGGTACTCATGACACCATAGCCTGGTTTTCCACTCGTCCTATACTTAATCGTTACCGATAATGCTACTGGGGATATGCTGGTTTAATCCATCAAAGAGTCACACAAGGACCAAGCCATCTATTATGTGAGTCAAAAGATGATAGGGTATGAAGTGACCTGTACAATATTTGAAAAGGCTTACGTCTCTTTGGTTTGTGTCACCTGGACGGTCCAATACTACATGTATACATTCCCTATTAATTTCCCCTTGTAAATTTAGAAAAAATCCAAGCCAGTCCACTACTACCACATTGATCTCACCATGGACGAAGACTCGAACAAAGTTGGACGTGGAGTTATGGTATTTGGTGCCTCCTCAAACATAGTTACTACCCTATAGGGGCTGATAAGAAAGATCACATGACCCTTAGAAAACTCGCAACACAATATGTAATCTATGACAAAGCTTTGTTTAAGAGGATTTTGATGGTACCAATTTGCAATGTATAGTAGGGACGACATTGAAGAGATCTTATAGAAAATACACATTAGGGAGTGCGTACCCCACATGAACGACCACATACTCTTCACGAAGATAATCCAATAAGGTAACTATTGGACTAGTATGGTCCATGATTGCACCACACACATCAAGATGTTTCTCAAGTGCCAATAATTTCCTAATCTTCAATATTTTCCCCTTTGAGAATTATATAATATGACATCTCCATAGTACTTATCGACTTAGGTAATCAAAATTATTAGGAAAGTCACTACAAAAGAATCTAATAGATATGACTTTATCTTGGTTGCTAATGATTATTTCACTGACTGGGCTGATTCTCAGCCCTACGCTGCATTGAATGTAAACAAAGTAGCCAAGTTCATCCGAAAGAATAGAGTTTACCGTTATGGGGTCCCTCATGAGCTCGTATCAGATAATGGTCTACATTTTGAAGACGAAGTCACAAAAGTGGTAGAAGAATATGGAATTCATGCCTTACAGACCATAGACTAATGGGGTTGTCGAAGATGCAAATAAAGCCTCAAATCCATCATTAGTAAGATGAAAAAAGTTATAGATATTGGGCTTACAGAATCCCTTATGCCCTCTGGGGCTACCATCGTCTATTAGAACACCCACAGGGGCTACACCCTAGTTGATCGCATGAAGGTATTCGGGCCTATCAAAATTGAGATACCCTCCCTGTGAGTCTTGATTGAGAGACACATAGGTGAACTTGATTGGAACCAAAGCCACTACGATAATTCAGCACTCTTGGATTAAAAGAGACTAAAGGCTTTATATTTCATAAAGGTATCCTTATTACATATCATGCTCATTTAATAATAAAGTTAAAGATTGCAGTGTGCGAGAAGGCGACCTCACTCCAAAAGAAATCGTTGAAGCTATATGAGATCCTAAAGGGAAATTCAAATCCAACTAGAGTGGTCCATATGTTGGGAAGAAAATATTATCAAGGGTGCCGCTATGCATGTATAGCTAGATGAAAACGAAATGTCACACCCATACAACCTTGATCATCTCAAGAAGTTTCATACTTTATCTGAGCCTTGTCCCTATATGTAATTATTACCTTTCCTTTATTCTAAAAAAAAAATCTTCCACTCTCCCTCCACCTGATCAATGTAGAACTGTAACACCCCGCTTAACTCTGGCGTCGACCACCACAAAAACTAAGCAGGGAATTTCGTCCTCAAAATTCAACGCAAAATAAAAAATAAGGCTCACATATGCCTAAACATCGAATATCCCAATTGGGTGCCCAAACACCCAATCCTAAGCCGGGTGTCACTAAATTAAATATCATTCTTAGCATGTCATAGATACGAGACATATAAAATTCATTCCACAAGATCATAATGAAATCAATCACAAAAATAATAATCAACAATGCGATCGAAAATACATCACCACGCTAATCTCCAATAATATCTAACTTGAAGTAAATATAATCTCCAATAAACTGAATTCATAATGAAATATCTGAATAAAAAGAGCATAACAACTGTGGAACCGAATGGCCCACCAAATTCATAAACTGAGTCTCAATATAAATGCGAAGGAATGGAAAACTAAACTAAACTACTAAGCATAAAATAAATACTCCAATTCACCTCCAAGATAAATCTCCAAATACTCTTATGCAAATACTCCAACACTAATACTTGAAAAATGTTAGTCAACGCATAGGGTCAGAGCCCCGAGCTTGAATATTTGCTACTCCCTCTAATTAGAATCTGTGAACCCACACAATAGCATTATACATGATAAACATCACAATAGAATAATTTAAATTAAATGAGGTAATTAATAACGATGCGAGCAAATAAACAAGATCTACTAGAAGTACTCAACTATGCCATCTCATCATCTAAGTCCAATTATCCAATTATTTAACTTAATTTAAGTGATTCCAAATGTTTAGTTTTCCTCATTATAAATAACACTTTGAGGGACTCTCACTTAAATCTTTATCTCATTTCATTTGTTTGGTTGTTGTACTCCCACTATTCTACACCACACACATTCCCCTCTCCATAGCCATCCAGTCCATTTAAATTGTCGACCATGCACGTTACGTACGAGGTTCCACGCACGACATGTCTTCATAGCCAGCCAACCCATTTAAATGGTCAGCGCTGCACATTATTCAGACGTCACACACCCACACATCGCAATAGCTATCCAACATGTTTAAACTGTTGGTCCTGCATATTATTAATGACACCAATATATATTAATATCCATTTTATTATCTTAAATATTAATTCTCAATTTCTTATCTTCATATTTTTATTAAATCAACCCCACCCTTATTATCGATGTGAGATCCTCAAAACAACCCTTAGTCCCATACCCTAGGGTTTCCAAATCACGAATATGTACTACCCTATGTATAGGATAAATATCTCGCATGAATATTGTCCTAGTCTCATGTCTAGGCTAGCGTAATGATGATATAACATATAAATCGTCCCCAACCCGGAATCACCAATCCGTAAAAATCTACACTCACTAGTACCATACCTAGAAAGTATAAATCGCACTAAGTCCTGCCCACTAGTCCCATACCTAGTAAGCATCCTAAAATATAGGTGAGAGCATACTACCCAAAATCCCGTCATACCCGTGATCATAAACATAAATATCAATCAATCACATAATCCAACAACACATATAAATAATATCACAAACATATTTGTGATGGCATAAATGAATTTAATTTAATTAATAATACCGTCATCGTTCTTAACACAATTATTTCCATTTAATCATTATAGATTAATCAACACATAAGTTATGGAACAAACCAAAATTTTCCACTTTTATTAACTACAAAATTTTTATGCGAGTGTACACGTCCCGATTTCATTTAAATAACCCCCATAAAATTCTACATGCGATCCTACACCCATAACAACCAAAACCCAATACTCTCTCCTACGCACCCAAGGGTTTCAAATATTATTTCATATTAATATTTTTCATGAAAAAAGTACCATAATTTGTTTTTACTTTTTCTAATTAAGTTGCTAATTTATTTTAAGAAAAACATGTAATTAAGTGTTTAGGCAACACTTAAAATGCATAATACTAAAGGAAGAGAATAGAGTACCCACGCCTGAATAAAAGTTGATTGAGAATTCTAATTTAAAAGATGTATTCTTGTCAAAACGTTGATAAAGATACGTTCATGAGGCATCCTGAGAAAACCCATTTAATCTTGACAAATCTTGAGTTGAAACGTTGAAGGAAATTGGGCAAAGGTTTGTAGATGAAAGGGAAATATTTTGGAGAAGTCTTCTGGAGGAAGAGTTGTAGAAAAGGGGATTTGAACAACCCGTCAATGGATTAGTTTTAATTTATAATGATTAGGAGTTATAATGCTAATAGGATTCTATTTAAACTAAAAAATAAATTGTCCGTTAGTCACAGCCCATAACCGTGACAACCGTTTTTTTTCAATTTAAATTCCCATTTTAACTCCTATTTTAATTTCGATAAAAATCCTAGTTTTCAAATATTAAAAATCAACATTTAAATGACCAAAATTAATAAATTTCAAATTTTATTTTACCCCAAATTCCGAATTAATTTAAACAATACCTTTTAAATTTACGGGGTGTTATAAGAACCTAATCCTATTAAAATATTTTATGAACAAAATCTTTCTTCCCCATGAAGGTATTTAAGGAATCCATAAAGTAACTTTGGGTGTGGTCCTTTCTCTTTAAAATAATGATCTTATTTTTCTCCCATCAAGAGACATAGGTCTCTCTCATCATTTTGAATTGATCAAAAGGATTATGTATTCCTTAGTGAGTGGTATGGATGTTCCAAGCATAAATGACTCTTCCACAAAGGCACAATAAGATGCAATAAAACTGACATTTTTTTCAACACATTTATTTCCAAAATATGGCTAAACATGATATCGTGAATGTTGATACCAAAATTAATATGCTGATGTGGATGAATAATACGAAGACACGTGTCAATCTACGTGGCACAATAGCAGCGAGGAAGTTCATTTCCCGACCAACCATGATTCTTTCCGAGCAACGAGGATACACCGAGGAACTCTAGCGCACTGAGGAACTCTAACGCTCCGAGGTACTCTAGTGCTCCGAGGAACTCTTGATCAACGAGCAACTATGGCGGTCCGAGCTGCACCTCGATCGTATCATTAATTGCCA
The DNA here is from genome assembly GCA_949130495.1 of Sambucus nigra. Lineage (NCBI taxonomy): Eukaryota > Viridiplantae > Streptophyta > Magnoliopsida > Dipsacales > Adoxaceae > Sambucus > Sambucus nigra. The sequence goes on from OX422215.1 coordinate 229,490,607, forward strand.
GATAATCAACAGTTCAAATATTCATTGAATGCTTATATTCTTGACGCGCACGCTGCATTAAATGTATTACCCTTTCACATGTATATCATTTAATGTATCGAACCTTTCATGTACAGCCTCAAGGCTATAAATACCCTGTATCAACCCCATTCAAAGGGATCGGAATTTCTTGAGAGAACTTGTAATCAAGAATTCCACAAACACTCAGCAATAATATAACAGTGGACGAAGGCTTTATTCCTAGCCGAACCACTTTAAAAATCTTTCTCTTATTTATTAATCTGTGATTGAATAATTAGGGCAATCTAGTTTTTTACATCAACAGTGAACAAATTATTTCCTACGCTAGCATAACAACAACAAAAATTCACCTAAATCTACACCAAACCAAAAGATACATGCCAAAAACTAACACTTAACAATTAAATAGATTCAAAATACCTTCCTCAATTTCTAAAGGGCCCAACTTCATCATTACTATCACCATCAACACCTTATGGAATTAATCCCCATTCTGAGTGCGCACCCGCATACCCTCAACACGTCGATACATCTTCAAAAATATTAGTCGGGACCACCGTGCCCTTTTCCACAATCTCAGCTGCTATGAGCCACTGTTGGTTACACTCACCTCCGCATGCCTTCAAAATCAAATCTTTCCAAAACCACTTAAACTAATAAAATAAAATCACTGAAACCTATCCTACGGATAGGGTTAGGCAAGGAGTTGGTCCACGACATAGCCACAACCTTCCTGATGACATCCTTAGAGATTTGATATCCTCTATGAGAAAGACATTACTTATAAGAGGGGGTATCATTTGTTACCATCCCACTTGGTGCAAACGTCTCTAGGAAAGATAGAAAGAAATCCTATGGAGATGTACAAGACAGATATATAAGTAATCGTGCAACAGAACATATGCCTCAACCCACCTAACCAAGGCATAGACCAGCGAAGAAAATTGGCTCCGTTAGTCATCATCCAGTTGGACCAATCATTCAAGGACGCAGCAAAGTCTGAGTAAGGCCGAAGAAAAAAGTCATGCATACTGAGCGAAGGAAATGGAGGGGGACAACCCGACGAAGCCTCTTGACTAGCCACATGTATAACATCACAAAGCTTCCTCGAAGGAAGGTAAAGTTATACTCTTTCTATTCATCAAGTTTATTTAGTGTCTCCGCTAAAATACTAGCATTCAGATTATAGTGATAACGCATCCACATAACAATGGCTTTAACTTGGGTGTCCACGCTCATGCGACCCTTCTCTAAAAGCATTTTTGTGGCCATTCCTAACACCACATCTCCATTATATCCATCACATTGAATGCCTTGATAGCGTACTGAATCCAGTACCATTGGGAGGAAAATTGCTCTACCATGCATCAGTGGACAAGCGACCAAGGAAGAAATGTTTAGCAGATCACCAAACACTTCCATCAAGGAGGGGGAAAATTTTAGTATAATGGATAAAACTTGAGCATAGACACCCATCATAATAGATAATTCCTCATAGGTTGGAAACATCTTGTTCAACCCAAAATGGAATATGTGATCCTCCGGCTACCAGAATTGCAGAGTCTATAAATAGATTTCAGTAAATCGAACAGTTGCCCCAAAAAATGACGGTTCATATTCTAAATGCAACATAGTCAATACTGTACTTTCATGTATCCTTTAAACCATGAAGTTAGGGAGAATATTATTTGGTCATCGGAATATCCATCCGAAAAAATTAAGTTGAATATAAGAGAGAAAGAGAAGGAATTGTTGGTGATCCTAAGAGCGATCCTTAATCCCCCTTTTATAGTCAAAGCCTCTCATAAAACATTAAAGAAATTGAACCATTATAATTTATACAAGAATAAAAGGACCAAATATGCAGAAAGAGGGTACCAAGGGCTGGAAAGCCCATTACCTGCACTAACATGCCAGTTGGCAGGCCAAGGTCCATGATGGTTGGCACCCCCTGATTTAGGGAAATTCTATTTTCCCTTTTTATATCCCTTTTTACCAATAATCCCCCCAAATATATGTTTTTTTGTAAAAATACTTTATGTCATTTATGTACTTAAAGTTATTCCATATTAAAAGAAAATACACCATATACTTTCTCAAAATCCCATAAAACCCTCAGTGGAAAATTAAAAGTACATATTGATACACCTAATACTGGCACTGGCCACGGATTCTAAGCGAAAGTCCATTGCCTAGAATCAGACAGGCAGTGGCAAGTTTTTAACATCAGCCATTTCCTGAGAACAAACAGGTAACGACCAACTTTTACTTCCATAATAAACAACTTGTCGTGGACAACCAACATGATCACTTGATATCTTTCCTACTTTTAGAAAGATTCCACAATCGTAAAACATATCCACATTTTATGTGCTCCGTGCACGTGAAATCTACCTTTTACTTATATAAATAAAATTGATCACCTCACAAATACGAGATCAAATCTGGTGGCAAAGCCTTGCCAAAGTCTCTACCCTACTTCTTTACAAGCTACCCCCTTGGGGCTCACTTAGCCTCAATCATCAAGAGACTTCTTCTATAGGTTGCATCCTAGGTTGCCCAGCCTTACTATATTCATGTATTCTCCTCTCTATCTCTCTTGTACATCTCTAATAGCACTATAATATTATACTATTGAACATACATAATAAGAGGAGGGCAGCAAAGTGGATGTAGGCTCATTTTTATAGCCGAACCACTCTATATTTTGTGCATTTATCTTCTTACTTGTTTTATTTACACATTTATATTTGATATCATGGTTGGGAATGACATATATGATTTCTTGCATCATCATGTTGGCGCCGTATGTGGGAAATGAGGTACTAAATCTATTTTCTCGTATTTTTGGTTCCTAACACCTTATTTTATCCACAGGGAATCCTAGGTCATCATGCCATGGATGAGGTTTTGGTTGTTGAGCTCATATTTTTCATGTCAATCCCGTAAGAGGATTTGTGATTTATAGATATGTTTTTAGGTCTTTTTTTCATGACCTTAGATCTATTTTCTATAACCCAATGATTTTTCATTATCTAGTTAGTGTTGGAAAACACAAAAGTCCATGGACTCGTAAAGATGGGTAACTAGAGGTGCACTCGTTTATTTAATTCCATCCCTATGTTGTGGGTTTTCACTACCAAATTTGTGCTATATTGCACTTGACTTTTTGTGTCTTGGTAGACTCCTAGTTTGTAGGTTAAAACCAAATTTTGGGTCCATTTTTTAGATCATACCTTCACCGCCTCTTTATTGGATGTGGCCTGGTAAGATGATTGCCTATAGCTCGCACACTCAATATAGCAATTTGCATGTTTTCACTAACTTTTCAGTTCACCACTTGGAGAATGGAGCCCACAAATATAAGGTGTGCTTAGAATTGAACTTTGGTGAATGATTCCCTGGGGAGTCCACAATAGCAACCCCATGTGCCTCAAACGCAGTGGCATCGCCCTTGTCTGCCTTCTAAGGCTATAGACGGGAACTTACATATGACAAGGCCACATTCAGTTACAAAATCTTGCATCCCAGTGACTATACATGGGTTTTTTCTCTACACTCCTTATCTTTCTCACCACTGTTTAGTTCATCTGAGAGTATATTTCTGAAGATTGACATAGCAGAAGTCATGGAAGGAAGCTCTGGGTTAGGTCTGCAACAAAATGAAGATGCTGCTCAGTTGTTGAACTACATCAACCACCTTTACGAAAACCAGGCCTCGCATCAAGGCCAAATTAACCACCTGTCATAAGGGGTCGTAATGCTGGAGTCCATATCCTTCATCTCTTAGCAGAAGGGCGTGACCATTGAAGATAAGGCCAAACCCATGCCTTTGAAGAATAGGAAATAGGAAGGACCAAAAGTAAAAATATATTATGAAGACTATACCCCTATATCTATAGTCGTGAAGACATCCTAGAGAGCATCATAGGAGACAAATTGCTCAAGTGGCCCAAGAAGCTCAAGTACCCACCACACAAAAGGTATCGAGATAAATAATATGAATTTCACGAAGACCATGGACACAACACCAACAGCTACTTCACCCTAAAAATGAGAGTGAGAAGCTTGTCGGGTTGGGAATGCTTTAGCGATTCATAAAGGCTACATCCCATAACTAAAAGACCACATGCCTAGTTTTTGCCTCCAAATATTTCTATTCTTGTTTTGTGAAACTCTTTAAGTGCAGTTTTTACATATGAGTTTTGTATTTCACTAATAAAACCATATATATATTTATATATACATATATATATGATGGGTGGATTTAGTCATATTTTAATTCTTGATCTCCTTATCTAAAATATAATGAAAGATCTTTATCTTAAAGAGATTTAGAAGGAAAAGGACCAATTATCTCAAAAGATTAATTATTACGGGAAGAAGAGTCAATAGATGAGATTTGTGATGACCTTAATTGTCCTGTAACACCCCTCATATCGCAAAAGTATTCGGAGACTCGGGATGCTTATACTAGCCTTATGGGCTCATAATATCCATTTTCGACATTCAAAGATAAGGAATTATAATATTATCCTTGAGGGATCCTAATATTCATTATTATCCGTGGGTGGCTTATTGGCAACTCAGTCAGAGGAGGATTAAAATTACCTAGTTTGGGGAAGCTTGATAATACATAGGCTAGGGAGGCCTAAAAATACCCATACAGCCGTGGGTGGATTATTGAAAACCTATCCTAGGGAGGCTTAAAAATGCTGCAAAAGCAAGGAAAGGTCCAACTCTCTGAAAGAAGTTGTAGTCAAATTAGGAAGGTGTGCCGAGGACATTGTTGTTCACGGCAAGGGAAATTGTTCCTAATAAACTACAGTAATCAAGCATTACTTCAGCAACAATTCTACAAGTGCCTAAGTTCTAAAGACCGTGGAAGGGTAATTTTACACCCATCTTAGCAATGATTGTGGCACTCATCTAAAGAAAAGTAAAGAATCAAACTTCTAGGCCATAACCAATTTTTATACAATGTCTACATTGTTGCGGCCTATCTCAAAAAGGGGAAATTTCTATGTGAAGGTTATAATCCATGTCAAATCTACTATGAAAAGCATTTGTAAAAGGCCACAACGTGTGCAAGACAACTACATATATTTAGTTTTAAACAAAAGATATAGATGAAGAAAAAGCATGGCATTCAATATTAGAAATATGGCCGCAGCTATATAGAATTACAATAGATTAAATGTTTAAGATCCATGTAGGGCCCAATGAAGTTCAAAATATTATAAAAAGTTGATATCAGCCGCGGAGATCAAGTCGAATACTATTACGCATTTGCATCATTGGTCGCAGTCTCTACCTCATAATCTCCTGCAGTTGGCTCCTCAAGACGCTTCCTTGCCAACTCATCTGTGGTATTTAGCTCATCCATGCACTACATATGCTTGGGGTCATTGAGCTTTCTGTAAAAAATGATGTCCTTGGCCTCTGGGAAATCCTTTGTGACCCTGAGCCTTAACTCTTGGAAGCCACGGAGGTAGGCTTTATTATTGAACATAGAAAAATCCCTGAGGTTTTAAATGAGGACACGACATCATCAAAAGATTTATTCAAGGCCAAAACATGCTCCTCATCCTTCCTCCTGATGGACTCAGCGTATTGCTCTTGAAGTGACTTCAAGGTTGCAGCATGATTAATTATCAAGTATTGATTCAAGGCCTGAGCTGCAGTCAACTTATCTTGGACGGTGGCATCCTGCTTGGTCCCCTTAAGAGTTTGGACATCAGAGATTTATAAGGCATCCATAACCAGCTTAAAGTTGTCTTTAGCCTCTTTTTGGGCATCGGCTGTGGCTTGCACCTTCTTGTTCGCATCCATTTTATACACCTGGAGCACAACCTCAGAAGACTATATTTTTTCCTCAATGGAGGAAGAATTGGCCCCTAATTGGGATTTATGGTCATCCACCGCGGTCAGATAGAGCTTGTACAACCCTTCATACTTAGCCCTTTGGGCCATTGCAACCTTTGTAGCCTGAAAGAATAAAAAAAAATTTAACACAAATTATATCTAAAGTACCACAGAAAGAAAAAGAAACAAGGATCTTACCCCCAGCAGACTATGCAAAGTATACTCCTTCAGGTCCTTCGCATCCCCATCCACCAAACAGTTGAGGTCAGGAGTGTTCACAACCCTCTTCATCTTACAGAATGTTATGGTGGTTCTATCCCATGGAGATTTGGGATTAAGTTTCCTCAAGGGAGGTTGAGGATGACCTTTAACATCCCTTTTTTCCCTACTATGCAGAGTGGGCAAGTTGGCATTAACTACCATGATGGTCCACGAAGGGGACGCGGTGTTTGAAATGTTAATAGGGCTAGAACCATGAAAGTCCCCCCAGAAGAAATTAGGCCTACCTCGGTCATCTCAACGCTAATATCATCATCAATTTGGACCTCATTTTGTGGCCCACCAGTGGCAAAATCATCAACAGGGGATGCATCCTTCTCAATGGGAGGGTTTTCCTCCTCAACCCCAGTAATAATAGTTGTCTCAACCTCAAGAATAACCTCCTTGGGTACCATTTTTCTCTTTTCCCCTTCTTTCTAGGGGCTTGGTTAAGGCCAAGGGAAGCCTCATCCATATAATTGAACTGATCAATGAGGCACTCATGGTCATCCTCCTTAGCCCCATATGAGAAAGAATTGGGTGCAAAATGCACATTGCGGCAAAAATTTAGAATAAGTATGGATACCTTCCGCTATTATTTTGGGAATGTCTTTGGCTGGTAAGTACCCTCTTTTAAAAACATTCCAAGAGGTTACTATTCAAGGAAAACATTTTATGTCATCACTTAAGTACCCTGTTTGACTCTAAAAAGTCTTCCCATCAACAGGTATTGGTATCCCTTTCGTAAACTGCTGTAGTAGTAACACATATTTTTAAAATAGTTCTCTTTGGGTCGATAAAACTCAAAGAACTCTGTGGCAGAGATGTCCTTCTCAAAGTTATTCTTCCAAATTACCATGGCAGTAAGAATGGTTCTCCATCCATTTGCGTTAAGTTGGGTTGGGGCTAAATTTATATCACTTAGAAGTCTCCATATTAGAATAGGGAATGGAAATTGCAGACCCAGGAGAAATGCATGCAAAGGGAAGAAAACACCGTCATTAGGCACCGCGAAGCATGACCTTTTATCCGTAGTAGGAAGTGTTTAGATGGTTCCTTTAAGGAACTCAAAAGCCTGAGCTATGACACTTAACCACTCCTCGTTCATGATGCAATGGGCGTTAAGCGTCATAAGAGTTTTCTCTATCGATTGGTTGATGCTAAAAATCCATGCCTTGTAATTTCTGACCACTGCTACAACATATACTTCAATATTGGGATTACTGCTTATTAAAGTGTCTTCCTCAATCATTACTATAACCTCCATGGGATCCCTATAATTATATGAATTCGTAGAGTCAGAGTCTATCATCACACACTTGGGGCAATCTTTGATATTTCAAGGCCTAATGGTTTTTAGGGGTTTTATGTGGATCATAATGGGAGGAGGAACACCAAAGTGCCTCTTCCTGGAATCCTTCAAGTAATCCAAAATATTCCAATACATAAGGCTGCAGTAAGGACCTGAAAAGAAGAAGGACATTGCAGTTAGTTGTCTCAGCCATTATGATCAGAAGGCCATTGAGGAGGCCGCGACTACGTAAAGATAAAAAATAGTAAGAAAAATGACATCATCGCAGCCACAAAAATATATCTGAAATGGAACAAATGGATGCAGAAAGCATTAAGTTTAACTAAAGGCTTTAACCATATAACCTAAATATCCTAATAGGCTACAGCCAAAGGAAACTTTTACTTGGGAGCAACGTAAAAATAAAGACTAGTGCCAGTCAGTTCAAGCCAACTAAATGGTTGCATCTAAGGGTAATTAAGACAAGGATTGAAAGGAGGACGCAACAACCTAATACATGAAGGACCAAATTTTCAATTGAGTCTTAATGTAGTTTTGACTTATTCATGGCACAAAACACGTTTGAGTCATAGGTAGATTTTTATTGTCCAATCACTATGAGACTATGACTTGTCGAAGATTTAATTGAAGACGTTATGGCAAAGAGACAAAGAATTAATCATGTTGAAGTTTAATTGGTGTAATTTCTCATCTTCAAGGTTTTATTTCATTTCGAGATCACACGGTATGAATGCATAATGTTAATGAAACTCGACATTTTAATTTTACAAAAATAAGGATGTTATTTTTAAAAGAAAATGTTTTAAATGTTTACACTTCATTTTAATGAGATGGGGACGGATTAAAGTTGGATAAGAGTTGGATTTTAACAGAACTCTGGTTTTAAAATCGGTTTCATTAGAACTCTATCTGACGACGTCGTTCAAATGATAAGAGATATCGTTCAAACGACATAGAGTTTCTTTCAAACGAGACTCTAACACCGCCTTAATTTATTATAAATAAAGGTGTTCTGTTTCCTGGAGTTATGTGCATTCTGAAAAACATTTTACAATCCAGAGACCTATTTGCACATGTTTTCTAAGGTTTTAAAGGCGTAAACACATCCTTAGAGTTTACAAAGATTCGAGTTATCATTACCATATGTTTATGTGATCTTTGTTGCATGAAGTTGGGTTTGTTCAACACTTGAACATTGTAGGGTTTGTGGTGGAGAAGCGAAGAACGTTACTTTCGTGTTCAACATCGTAAAAGACACAAGGCCATATCGATGGATACCGAGACACTCATGGAGGCGCGTGTTATGGATGAGGATAGTAGAAGAAGGTTACTTTTTGCGTGGGCCCTGTGGAGATTGGTACTGTAAGGACATTTTTCTCATGTCCAATATCTGACATTTGAGTATGTCATACGCCGCTGCAAAAGGCACTTCACTTAACGATCTCACATAAAAGCCTCTATCCGAATTTCGAGAATCAAGCATTCAACATCTCCATCATGTGTCCCACATCTACCTCAACGACTTCATAATTCACAATTTTAGGGATTTTATGCAAGCGGTTCGCAAGAGAAGTCAAAACAATGAAAGAAAGGCAAGATAGGAAAGTTCAAGGTCATTTTGGTAATTTTATAGCCACTTTCTGGAGGTCTGGTCAACTAGAAAGTTAAAGAAATCTATGCTACGAAGACACTGGAAGAAATGGTACCTCAATCCGAGCTACGGTGAAGAAGTTATGGCCCTTTGAAAATGGAGAAAATCCTAGTAAAATCCTTATGAAGAATGCTATGTGTTTAAGCCCCAAAACCAGCGAAGTATCGCGAACCGTAGGCCAAACCGGTTCGGGGGGTGAACTGGTTCGAGGTACAAGCCGAACCAGTTCGGGGTACCTGATGCTGGAAAGAGTTCCAAAGTTTTAAAATTCTTTTTGGTTTCCTATAAAAGCCAACTTCGGGGGAGTTATTTTGCAAGACTTGGAGAGATGATTTTAAGAGTTCGATTTGCTCAAGTCTTCATATTTTTCGGTCCCAAAACTCATGTTTTTTATTCACACATCATTGTCATACCTTCGTGAATCTTTTTGAAACCTAAGAACACAACTTTGGTGTTGTTCATACTTGTGGAGAAGCCCTCTTTCTTCTTTATTGCAGCTCACCTAGAGTTCATGAGGGAGATTCTAGCCGACTATATCCTAACCGAAGCCTGCGGGTATTTTTGTGTCACACTAATTTTCATTGTAATCTGTTTAACCGTATCTTACAATATTATAGTGAAAATAAAAGGTTTTGCCCCTTTGGGGGATTTTTCCTCACTTGTGTGTGTTTGAATGTTCTTGCATGATTTCATCATCTTCAATCACACCTAGATGCATGTTTAGGACTTAATTGATAAAAACTGAGCTTAATTAAATAATTTTCTTATTTGAACGCACGCGCACACTCCTCAAATTGGTATAAGAGCTAATTACACAATTATACCCTGTAATTTTCTGCAAAATTTTTCTAAGATATCAATTTTCTAAAAAAATTGATTTTTGAAAAAGAGCGTGTTCGATGGAGAAATTATATAATAAAATGCCAGTTTTTGACGGGACAAACTATGCATACTGAAAAGCCCGCATGAAATCTGATTTAAAGGTCATTGATGAAAGAGTCTTGATTTTGGTTGAAAGAGGGTGGACACCTCCCTCCATCACTATTGAGAACGTGACTAGTTTAAAATTTGTCATTGCTTGGACTGAAGAAGAATTTCAATGGTCATCTTTTAATTCAAAGGGTTTAAGTGCTATTTGCGGATTCATCACACCTGGTGAGTTCCGATGGATAATGATGTGCACAACGTCCAAAGAGGCATAGGATTTTTTACAACTTACCCATAAAGGAACTAATGCTGTGAAAGAATCTAAACTGTAAAATTTAACAACTCAATTTGAGACCATCACCATGCTTGAAACTGAATGTTTTGATGATTTTTATGCTAGGCTATCTAATATTGTTGATACTAGCTTTCATCTTCATGAACACATTCCTAATGCTAGAGTTGTTAAAAAGATTCTAAGATCTTTGCCTAAGAGTTTTGTCCCTAAAGTCACTGTGCTAAATTCTATGGGTAATTTAAATATGCTAAAATTAGAGGAACTTGTAGGAGACCTGCAAACGTATGAAATTGATATGTTTCCTAAATCTGTCAAGCCTAAAGATAAGGGAATTACACTTAATGCCCAGGGGAGAAAAGGTGAGGGCTCGGAAAGAAAGAGAGTTGAGTTATCTAGAAATAGAGAGAGAGAGAGAGAGAGAGAGAGAGAGAGAGAGAGAGAGAGAGAGAGAGAGAGATGCGTCAGATTCCGAGTGTGACTTTGACTTAGATGATTTGGTTCTATTTGCAAAAAATTTCAAGAAAATTCTCAAATTCAAGAAAAATGGTAATTTTAAAGATAAAAAGAATTTTCAGAAAAATAATTTTGAAAAGAAAAATGAAAAAGATTTTAAATACCCTCCTAAGAAAGATAGTGAGAGATGCTATGAGTGCGACGGTAGGGGTCATAGAGCTTTTGAGTGTGCTACTAGGCTGAACAGAGAAAAGGGCAAAGCTTCCCTTAATGCTACCCTTAGTGACTGCAGTGAGGTGGAGTCGGTGGACTCTGGAGATGAGTCATCGCATGAGTGTAACTTCACCACATTCATGGTTAGTCATGTGAACACTTCTAGTACTCCTAACGATGATGAGGATTCTACTTCATAGGGATACCTCAACAGTGAGAGCAATGTGAGTGAGGGGGAGGATGATTCAAGTGAGAGCAAGAGTAATCTTCAATGCGCCTATGCTGAGTTATATAATGAGTCATTTAAAACCAAAAAGAGTAACAATAGTTAGTTCTTAGGATCACCGCATTAGAGGAAGATTTAAAAGAAGCGCGCGCGCGCGCGCGAGAGAGAGAGAGAGAGAGAGAGAGAGAGAGATTCTGCCTGTGTTGAGAAAGAAAGTTTGTTTAGAGAGAGAGAGAGGCTGTTTGGAGAGAAAGAGAGTGGTTTGGGGAAAGAGAAAGGGGACATAACTAAATAAGTGGCTAGTCTTATGAGTGAGCTCCATTCCTCCCTGGAGACTCGGAAGAAACTTGAAGCCTTTGTTGCCCAGCTTACTTATGATCTTGAGCGAGCACGGGAAGTCAAGGTTCAAATCGAGGACAAATCAGAAAAGATGGGAAAAATGCTCCTCGGCCCCGCTTTAGGTTTTGGCGATAGGCAGGGAATAGGTTATGATGGTGCATCCACGTCCCAAATTGCACCTGGACCAGTTCCTGAGTTTACTACGACTCCATATGGCCATAGTCAAAAACCACGACGGATAGTTCGATCAAGAAAAGCAAACCCAGGTCCACCTAAAATTGCGTTCTTCGGTATGTACTGCAAAAGAAAAGGCCACCTCAGGGAGTTTTGCAATTATTTGGGTCGGACACGATGTACTACTGCTCCACCGCATCATACTAATGATTTTTCCAATCTGAGAGAGCATGTTGAGTTTTTAGGTGCCATTTCACAGAGTTTGATGGAGGAATTCTGACAGATGTCTTTGCCGTCAGTGAATGCTTCTCGCATCACAGCTAAAACCAACATTAATAAAGGAAGACAAAAGGTTACCTCTTCTTGGGTGCCTAAGAAAGATAAAAAGTCCCTTGTTGTTCATTTCACTCTCAAAGAACATAATACCTCACAGTGGTATTTTGGTAATGGGTGCTCCAGACATATGATAGTTGATGTCTCATTTTTTACCAACCTTGAGGATTATAAGGAAGGTAGAGTCACCTTTGGAGATGGGAGAAAGTCTAGCATTGTACGACGAGGTACTGTTGAGTTACCAGGATTTCCTAAGCTAGAGAATGTTGTATACGTCAAAGGTTTGAAAGCAAACCTTCTCATCATTAGCCAGTTGTGCGACGCTGACTTTGTCGTAAAGTTTGATCGGGATGCGTGTAATGTATATAATCAAGCCGATAAACTTTTAGTACGAGGGGTGAGGACATAGGATAATTATTATAGGGCCTCACTTGTCTGCAATAGCGCCACAATCACTCCTATAGATCTGTGGAACCAACGTCTAGGTCATGTGAACGTTCGAGATTTGACTCGCTTAGCTAAAAAAGACCTAGTACATGGCTTACCATCACTTGGAAAGATGACTTCCACAGTTTATGGACCCTGTCAGTTGGGAAAGCAAATTCGTAGCCCCCATAGGAAGTTGCATTCCATTACCACCTACCGTGTACTTGAGTTGATTCACATGGATCTTATGGGTCCGACTCGTACTGAGAGTCTGGGTGGTAAGAGGTATATCCTCAAGATGGTATATGATTTCTCAAGATATTCGATTGTACGTTTTCTGAGAGAGAAATCCGATGATGTAGAGTTTTTAACAACCAAGTGTCGTGTCCTGCAAAATTAACATGGAGTCACTATTAATAGGATATGTAGTGACAACAACACGGAATTTAAGGAAGCAAAGGTAGATCTTTATTATGATAGCCTTGGGATCAAATATGAGTTTTCTGCCGTGAAGACTCCTCAGCAAAATGGGATTATTGAGAGAAAGAACAGGATGATTCAAGAAATGGCTAGATCTATGCTTCTAGGTCGTAAGGTTGCTAGGAGATTTTAGGTAAAGGTAGTGTTTACTGCATGCCACACGGTGAATAGGGTTTACCTACGTCCACACACACTTAAGACGTCATATGAATTGTGGACTGGTAAGAAACCCAACCTTGCATATTTTCATGTCTTTGGGAGTAAATGCTATATGATGAGTGAATATTGCTAGGATATTCATCAAATAGTAGAGTGTATCGAGTTTTTAACCTGAAGAGCTCTAAGGTTATAGAGTCAATAAACGTCACCGTGCAAGATGACGACCCTTCGACGTTTATTGATTCTAGACTTCAGTGTGAGGATGAGGACTTTTTTGGCAGCGATTTACTTGTCCCTCACACATACTCTATGGACCCTACTCCTATTATAGGGGACACACCTGCTTGGGTTCGCAAGAGTCATGACCCGGCCTCCATTATAGGCGATCCCACTCTTGGGGTCGAGACTCGTGCTCAACTAGATAACGTTGTTAGCCATTTTTGCTACATGTCCAAAGTCGAGCCCAAGAATCACAAAGAAGCACTCAAGGATGAATACTGGATATCTGCTATGCAAGATGAGATGCTTCAGTTTAAAAAGAATAATGTCTGGGAACTTGTCCCCCGACCTAATGAGACTAATGTGATAGGTACCAGGTGGATTTTTAAGAATAAAATGGATGAAAATGGTACCATAATCATAAATAAAGCTAGGTTGGTCGCTCAAGGATACACATAGATAGAGGGTGTAGACTTTGGGGTGACATTTGCTCCTATTGCGAGGCTTAAGTCCATTCGCTTAGTACTCATAATCGCATGTCATCTTAACTTTAAGTATATCAGATGGATGTCAAGAGTGCCTTTCTAAATGGCATTTTATAGGAGGAGGTTTACGTAGAGCAACCAAAAGTGTTTGAAGACCCTAAGAATCCGGAGCACGAATACTATCTGAGGAAAGCCTTGTATGGTTTGAAGAAAGCACCCCGTGCTTGGTACGAGAGGCTTACTTCTTATCTCTTAGCCCGTGGCTTCAAGAGAGGAAGAGTTGATATGACGTTGCTCATTAGGAGAGATGACGGTGGTATTTTGGTTGCCCAGGTCTATATGGACTACATAGTCTTTAGATCCACGTGCTCCCAACATGCTCACCACTTTGAGGATGAGATGAAAAGTGAGTTTGAGATGAGCATGGTAGGTGAGATTACTTTCTTCCTTGGTCTCCAGATTCGTCTGCTAAAGGATGGGATGCTAGAGACCTAGTGATGAAATTAGGTTTAGACTCTACTAAGCATGCACGTACACCTATGAGTACCTCTATCAAGCTTAGTAAGGACACTTCAGGCAAGGACGTAGAGAAAACCTTATATCGGAGTATGATTGGTAGTCTTCTCTACATGACTACTAGTCATCCCGATATAGCCTTTAGTGTTGGAGTCTGTGCGTGATATCAGGAATCCCCGAAAGAGTCACACTTACTTGCTCTAAAACGTATTATCAAATACGTGAGTGGGACTCTCCCATATGGTATTTAGTATTCCTTTGATACCGATGATCGTTTGTCTTCCTATTCGGATGCCGATTGGGTCGGGGATGTAGATAGTTGTAGGAGCACTTCTGGTGGGTGTTTCTATTTTGGTTCTGCTCTTGTCTTCTGGCTGAGCAAGAAGCAAAACTCCATCTCTTTATCCACTGCGGAGGCTGAGTACATCACCGCTGAGAGTTGTTGCACGCAACTCTTATGGATAAAGCAGATGCTGGAAGATTATGGGATTTCACAGGACACCATGACCATTTCCTGTAATAACACGAGAATGATACACATAACCCGCAATCCAGTCCAGCATTCGCGCACAAAGCACATCAGGATACGCGAGCATTTAATACGACAATTAGTTGAGGAGAAAGTCGTATCCCTTAGTTTTGTTCCCAGCGACCGTCAGTTAGCCGGTATTTTCACGAAACATTTAAATGCCCTTAGATTTGAGAGTCTTAGGAAGTCTTTGGGGATTTGCACAGTTGACTGAGGGGTTGGTTCATGTCTAGGATAGGATGCATTGTCATGTTCGTATCATATGATTCCTATTTCTAGTTTTTATCATGTGTATTATTAGTTTTTGCTTTGTATTTTTTTTAAAAATCCAAAAAGATTTTCTTTTTATAAAAATTTTAGAAAAGCTCAAAAAGATTTTATTTTGATAAAATTTTGAAAAATCCAAAAAGATTTTTGTATTTTTTTTCACCTTTTATGGATGAGCATTTAAGATAGTCGAGTCACAAATTTCATTCCATTTTATCCATGTGACTGTTTGATAGTGATTTGAGATGCTACATCATTGCATCCATGTGCTTTACATTGTTTGGAGTCTTTGAGATGTGATTAGTGATATCTTTATACATGTGTGGCTCATTATCTCCTTTATTGCACACATGCATGGTTTTATTTGATTATCGTATTTGTCTATCACATATTGGCTTGAGTGTTTCCATCTTAATTTTGTCTATACAACGAACCATATGCTATAAAACTTGACAAGATTGGAATCCATGTAAAAAATCATTTTGGTGAGATTGTTGTTTTAAAACAGTGAAGGGATACAAAAGGTAATTATCTATCCTTTACGATTAAGCCACCGTTAAAACGGACCTAAAAATTGAGGAATTTTATTATCCGGGGTCCAAGAAGTTAAAAGAGCCCGAAAAAATTTAAAGGCAATAAAAAGCAATTCACGCCAAATATGGGCCATTAGGTTTCACCATCAATTCTCCAAAGTTTTAAAATTTAGATCACCTCTATTCCAAATATATATTTGAGGGAGTTTGGTTGGAGTATTTAAATGGGTTTGCACTTCCTTGAAAGTCCTGAAAAAGCATTAAATTATTTTAAAAGTTATTGGTGTGGAAATCACTTTGAGCTTTGATTTGTTGATTTGATTGTATCAATGTCTCATATTTCCTTTTTTTTTACACCTAAGGAAGATGTTGATTTTATTCATTAGGATTATCCGATACTCATCATGCACATATGTCATGTTTGTATGCATTGATTTTCGTATCGAATTCGATCACACCCCTTCATTTACGCTATCCTCGACTAGGTTGTTTTTGTGTTCTTTCATGGTGTGATTATTTGTTTATATATTTTGTCTGAAAAATTTTGAAAAATTCAAAAATAGTAGTTTCTTACCTTGTGAGATTCTCCATTTTCATTTATTTCTGCTTCTCATATTTGTCTACTTGGGGACATAATAAAAAGGGAGAGAAAAAAATATCATATTATGGGGGAGTTTTGAGTTTTGAGATTTATTTTATGTTGGTATCTATGTTTATCTCATTTCAAACTCGATACGTCACTTGGTATTTGCTTTACCTCATGTGTGTAGGTACTACATTGATGATCCACGAATTGCACACCCTAATGAGAAAAGCTTTGAGATTTTTAAAGATTTGAAGAATAAACGATGAAGACTTATTCATTTGTATCTTTCCAGTTTTGGGTTCATGGGAGGGTAGATTTGTATAGGTCAATTGAATGATAATAATTCAGATTTTTTATTTTGTACCGGCATAGACATAGGGGGAGATTTGTAAGGACACGTTTCTCATTTTAAATATCTTAAATTTGTGTATGTCACACGCCGCTACAAAAGGCACATCACTTCACGATCTCACATGACGGCCTTTATCCAAATTCTGAGAATCAAGCATTCAACATCTCCATCATATGTCCCACATCTGCCTCAACGACTTCACGTTCCACAATTTTAGGGGTTTTATGCAAGTGGTATGCAAGAGGATTCAAAATAATGAAAGAAAGGCAAGATAGGAAAGTTCAAGGGCATTTTGGTAATTTTATAGTATCGTACGGAGATCCGGTCAACTGGAAAGTTGAAGATTTCGATGCCACGAAGACACAAGAAGAAACGGCACCTCAATTCGAGCTACAGTGAAGAAGTTATGGCCCTTTGAAAATGGAGAAAATCCCGATAAAATCCTTATGAAGAATGCTATGTGTTTAAGACCCAAAACCAGCGAACTATCACGAACCGAAGGTCAAACCGATTTCGGGGGCAAATCGGTTCAAGGTACAAGCCGAACCAATTTGGGGTACCTAACGCTGGCAAGAGTTCCAAAGTTTTAAAATTCCTTTTGGTTTCCAATAAAAGCCAACTTCGGGGGAGTTATTTTGAAAGACCTGGAGAGACGATTTTGAGAGTTCTATTAGCTTAAGTCTTCATAGTTTTTAGTCCCAAAACTCATGCTTTTGATTCACACATCATTGCCATACCTTTGTGAATCTTTTTGAAACCCAAGAACACAACTTTGGTGTTGTTCACACTTGTGGAGAAGCCGTCTTTCTTCTTCATTACTACTCACCTGGAGTTCCTGAGGGAGATTCCAGCCGACGACATCAGAACCGACACTTGCGGGTATTTCTGTGTCACACTTATTTTCATTGTAATCTTGTAACCGTATCTTACAATATTATAGTGAAAATAAAAGGTTTTGCCCCTTTGGGGGATTTTTCCTCACTTATGTGTTTTGAATGTTCTTGCATGATTTCATCATCTTCAATCACACCTAGATGCATGTTTAGGACTTAATTGATCAAAACTGAGCTTAATTAAATAATTTTTTTATTTGAACGCACGCGCACACTCTTCAGGTAGAAGATCAGAGGAGTGTCAAGTCTCATGGGTGGATCGAGTCATTGTATAATACTACCATCTGACTTTGTAGTTCCATTCTCACAGTGATTGTCTGCCGTGGGTCGTCCGAGGGTTTTTTGCCTGATTGGGTTTTTCCTCATACATCGGCGTTGTGAGTATTTCTTTACTTTATTTTAGTTTCCTTAATCACTAGTTGTATTCTTAGGGTTAAACAAGATACAATTTGGTTAAGTTAGTTAGTTTCACATCTTGGTTTGATAAAATTGGAAAAGAGTTTTTCAAGAAGAGAAAGTTGGTTTTCATTCATCCTTAACTTAATTCCGCTCAAGCAAATTTTTTTATTAAAAGTTATATTTTGAGGACCTACAAATTCATATCAGAGCTAGAAATTCCCTTTTTGCTTTTAAGGATGAATCTTGGTGGTTATGATAATTTTCGCACTCCTGTTTTTTATGACACTAATTATGCTCATTGGAAAATGCGAATGAGAAGTGATTTAAAATCTATTGATGAGTGTGTCTGGTTAGATGTTGAAAAAGGTTGGTCACCACCTGTCACACGAGAGGGTGAGGTCACTAATTTGAAACCCGTTGAGTCATGGACTGAGACTGAACATAGGCTTGCACAGTATAACTCTAAATATTTGCACGTGATTTCCTCACATATCACACCTGAAGAGTATAATCGTATCATGACGTGTGAAACTCGGAAAGAAGCTTGGGATACACTTGCACTCACTCACGAGGGCACGAAAACGGTTAGGGTGCCTAAGTTAAAAAATCTTACTACACTGTTTGAGACTATTAAGATGTTAGAAAGTGAGACGTTTGATGAGTTCTACACTAAGTTGTCCATTATTGTTAATGTGGCGTTTAACCTAGGAGAGAAGATTCCCAATAACCGAGTGATTAAGAAAATTTTACGATCGTTACCAAGTAGGTTTGATTCTAAATTGACCATTATGAATTCCCTTGATATGCTTAACTCGTCGAAACTAGAAGAGGTCGTAGGTTACTTACAAACCTATGAACTCGATATGTCTACCTCCAAGTAAGTGCTAAAGAAATAAAAAGGCATTGCTTTCAAAGTCCTGAAGGAGGAGACTAAAGTTTCGAATGAAGACTCTGATTCCAACTTTGAGGATGTCATCTTGTTGGCAAGAAAGTTCAAGAAATTTCTTAAAATTCATAAGCAATCGAAAGATGCTAAAAAGTTTGAGAAATTCAAGCACAAGGGAGACTCCACACCTTGGGATAAAAGTGAGAAACCTAAGAGAGATGATTCTGATAGGTGTTTCGGGTGTGAGGGATATGGTCACAAATTAGCTGAGTGTCCCACTAGACTTAAGAAAGAGGGTGTAATACCCCGTATATTTATGCTATATTAATTTGGGGATTTATTAAATTTAATGTGAGTAAATTTTTTAATAAAAATCCGAAAATTAATTATGTTATAATTATTAACGTGACGAGAGTTAGTAATTATGGAAATTGTTGAATATTACTAATGAGCAAAGTAATATATATTATTGGTTATATTGAATGTCACGAGTGAATAAAATGACAATTTTGGAAATTTGAGTCGGGACACGCCCGTGTCGCGTCGGGACTAAATAGTGAAAATTAAAAGTGAATATTTTATAAGTCGTTCGTATGGTCGTTTTGAGTGCGCCAACGCGTCCGGAAGGGTCGAGATAGTCGAAAAAGTGTACCCGGGGGTTTAGTTTGGGTTTCGGGGCGTTTTTAGGCCTAATTGGTACCCCGTGAGGGCGTTTTGGACATTTCACCTTTGTGGGTAATTAAACCCACGAAAATCAGTAATCTATATCAGCCATTTAGGTTAGTCAGCTAGGGTTAGAAAACTCAAACACAAGTGACGGCCATAGGAGAGGGAAGAAGAAAGATTCCAAGGCAATCCAAGGCCCAAAATCCACCCGTTTGCACCGCAACCACCACCAATGCGTAG
This sequence comes from Sambucus nigra, assembly GCA_949130495.1. NCBI lineage: Eukaryota > Viridiplantae > Streptophyta > Magnoliopsida > Dipsacales > Adoxaceae > Sambucus > Sambucus nigra. The sequence continues at coordinate 229,510,310 of OX422215.1, forward strand.
ATCGCGCAACGGGCTACGCAGCCACACCAAAATCATATGCAAATCAGAACACCAAAAATCCCAGGCAAGTGTTTATCTTGCTTATTTCGTTGATGCATCTTTCATATTAGTTTAGGAATGATTAGGATGAGTTTTATGGAAGAAAACCTAAGATTTGAGATAGGAATCGCATGTATTTATGGTTTAAATGTTAATTCTTGAAACCCTTGCCATGTAGAGGAATTTACCCACGAAATAATGATGGTTATAAGAAGAAAATTCTGGAAAAGATGGATTAGAACCATGTTAATGAAATTTTAGGGTTTTTGAAGTTTTATATGAATTTGGGGATTGTTAATCCATGTTTAAAAGTAGAAATCTACATGCTTTACGTAGGAAATGTATAATATCATGTTAGGATGTTAGTAGTACAAATTTTGAGACGTTTGGGATTGTAAAATATGGATTTGGTGTAAGTTAGAAGATGAAAATCGTAACTGCAATTCTGCAGAAATCACAATACCTGCTTGATCGATCGATCGAAGGTTCGATCGATCGAGCCCCAGACCTCGATCGATCGACCCCTCCTGGCAGACTCCTATTTCCCTTTTTAAATGAGTTAAATTCAATTTATCGTGAAATAATTCTTGGACATCCTTAATAAAGTATTTTGGGAGATAGGGAAGATCAGTAGGACATATGAATAATTTTGGGACTTTTAATATGAGATGAGAATTGTATTTTGGGGGATAATTACTTAAGGGTCGATGAATTTATGTATTAAAGGGGGAGATACATAAGAGGGTTACGTTGGAACATAAAAAGGACACCTACTGAATTTTATACTTGGGAAGATAGAGTCCATGTGAGATACGTAATAAGATGGAAGAATCCTTCGAATTAAGGTTAGAGACGAACCCTTATATGCAATACCAATAATGTGAAAATAAGGATAAATGTCGTAACTATGGGATTTGAGATATACCTAATATTGTTATGGTAATATTAGTATAGTTATATGATTGTGTATGCATATACTATTTATGTGTAAAAATCATGCCCACGCTACTTGCTATCCCTGAGGTTACCGCGCTGGGACAGTCTTATCTCGATGGGACATTTATGGGGGATATTGACTTGTACCCTAGAAGATAGATATCCTTGGTACAGGCTATCGATGTGATAGTTCAGACGGTCCTAAGAGACGCAGGCCTGTGCCATCCTCTTAGAGACTTAGAATCTATTCTTCGCCTCAATATTGTTTGTGTATGTATGTTAATACAATTCGAGAGTGATTCCGAATGTATTCCCCTTAATATGAGTGATATGGGGCCTTGGATAGTATAGTATGCCTGAACCATAGTTTATTTGGGGTGTTGTTATAATATATATATATATATATATTATACGAGTAGTTAATATATATATGATATTCTGAAATTTGGAACTGCCTACTGTGATTTGATATGTAGGACATGGTTGATGACTCAAATTGTAAATACTTGTTTTGAGAAAGTATTATAAGACACTGGAAAACTTTATTGATTAATAAAGTTAAAATGAGAACTTCGGTTACTAATTGAAATATTCTTTTCAAACAATTAAATCATTAAATTTTGAATCCTGCGAATAATCTAAGATAAGTTAAACCATTGGGAAAGGATAGCGTGTTATATGATGAGATAGACCATTGGGAAGGTTAGTGCGATAGGTGTGCACATTAGAAGAGAGGTGAGAATTTCTCAAGAGAGTGTCGCACTAATATGTTGTTGCATTGGCCTGTATCAATTTAAATACTTGCTAAACAATTTTGAAATCATATACACTATCGGGCTCTGACTCGTTTTTCCCTCTCTCTCTCTTTTGTATATATATGTATGTACTACAGGTGCCCAGCCATAGGGGCGTCTTGCTTAGGATACCTTGGAAGGAACGTGTTGCAGCTTAGGTGGGAGTTGCAGGCCACTTGCTTAGGCGATTTCATTTACTTGATTCCACTCCTATGATTCTCAATTATTGGGGCAGGTGTCTCCCTTTCCACTATTTATCTGTTTTGTTGGGACATTTATATTTCAGTTATTTCTAGTACTGTTACTTTGGGATTTCTTCAGCATGTATGATTTACATTAAGTTTTAATGTTGGGATTTTGGATGTTGAATGTTTAAAGTATTTGGATTATGTTCCAGGATTATTGTTGTATGATTCTCACTTATTGAAAATTTTGTTACTAATTAAATAAATAATTTTCCTTTAAAAATAAAATTGGTCAGAAATGTTGAAAAAATGGTTTTGAGACTTCGCTTAATTAATTAGGGGGTTAATTTGGAAAAAAATTATTTTTACGACAGTGTTGCTAAGAATGAACCAACTGTTCACCTTGATTTTAATTTAATAAAGGAGTGATCGCCCGGTATTTAATTAGGCGGGGTGTCACAGGTGGTATCAGAGCATCAGGTTCTAGTGTCCATAGGATCTGTACGACTTATTTTCGCTTTCAGCTTAATCTTTTTACTATAGAGCCCTATTTTTAGGATTGTTGTATTTCTGCTTTTACGTTACGTCTTCAGCTATTTGAGATTTGATAATGACTGGAGACTAATAAGCTTCTTCACGTTTCAGATGCCTCCGAGACGTGCACCGAAGGATAGGCGTGCCCAGGCCGAGCAGCCAGCAGCTCTGGCACAAGGCACTATGAATGCTAATGAAGTAGCCTCTATTGTTGCTCAGGCGGTGAATGCCGCGATAGCGGTAGTTCAGCAGGCTCCACCCTAGATTCAGGCAGTGGCACCAGTATGAGGCGGAAATTACTGAATTTGAAGAAGGAGAATTCTACCGTAGCTGAGTATAAGGAGGAGTTCACGAGACTTCTCACCATTGTGCCAGATGAGGCACCCACTGAGGGCAAGAATATTATGTTGTTTGTGGACGGGTTGGCTTGGAGGATCCGTCAGCATCTTATAGGGAATCTATCTCTGAGTACTTTCACTGACGTACTCAATGCTGCGTTACTACATTGCCAGGATCACCACTTCCATCTGCAGGGAAGCAAGAGAGCAGTAGAGTCTAGCCAGCAGGGCATGACCGGGGGTAATAGTGCTAGTGGGGCACCATCTCATGGACAGACTCGTCAGCACGAGCATAGTTCCCATCAGGGGGACCTTGCTAAGCGATTCTGTTTCGGTGATTCCAGGCAGGGATTTGGGGGTTATAGGCAGGGCCAGTAGGGCCAGCCTAATCATCAGGGCCAGCAAGGCCAACACTGACAGCAGGGTCAGCAACAGAGCCAACAACGTGTTCATTAGGGCCAGCAGGGCCAGTGGCGGGGAGGTAACGGCCAGCAGGGCCGTGGTCATCAGGGTCAAAGGGGAGGCAACTTCAAAGGCCGATGTTTTGGGTGTTCTAGACACGGCCATAGGCGCCAGGATTGTCCGGAAGGAGATAGGGCCCCACAGCAGCAGGGTGCCCGTAATGAGCCACAGCGACCACTTTTTCCAGCTGCCCTCCTAGCTCCAGCCCAGGTGCCAGCCCTACCAGCCGTTCCAGCAGCTCCAGTGTAGCAGGGGCAGTTACAGTACGGACGTGTCTATAACGTCCACCAGCCAGCAGCTCCACAGGCACCACCCACGATTGAGGGTATGTTTCCTATCCATGGTACTATGGGTTGGGTTTTTCTTGATACTGGGGCGACTCATTGTTTTATAGCTACGCATTTTGCGAAGGCCTTAGGTTTGTTAGCCACAGCAGAGAGCACAATGACGTGTGTAGACTCACCACTGGGGAGTGGGTCGCTTATCTTCTTTATATGCCGAGGAGTGGGGGTAGAGATTGGTAGTTTGGTATTACCTGCAGACATGTTAGTCTTAGATATGCATGAGCATGATGTTATTATCGGTATGGATTGTCTCGCAGATTATAGAGCTATGATTGATTGCTTCGGGGGGAACATTGTTTTTACCATTCCGGGGAAAGAGATGTTTGTGGTGGCGATGCCTCGCCCAGAGGGAGGTTCGACCGCTCATTTGTATTATATAGAGGAGGATACCTCTAAGGAGGTTGTGATTTCGTTAGACTCAATTCCAGTTGTTCGAGAGTATTCCGATGTGTTGCAGGAAATACCAGGCCTACCCCCCAGTCGAGAGATAGACTTTGTTATAGATTTATTGCCAGATACCAGACCTATAGAACGCGCTCCATACCGTATGGCTCCGGCGGAGATACGAGAGTTACGAGATCAGATAGAGCAACTGTTAGGTCAGGGCTTCATTCGCAGGAGTACCTCACCTTGGGGCGCTCCGGTTCTGTTTGTGAAGAAGAGATATGGTTCACTGAGGTTGTGTGTGGACTATCGGGAGTTGAACAAGGTCACGATACGGAATAAGTATCCGTTACCTCGAATCGATGATCTGTTCGACTAGCTGAGGGGAGCAACTTTCTTTTCGAAGATAGATCTGAGGTCGGGGTACCATCAGCTACGTATTAGAGAGCAGGATGTTTCAAAGAGTGCCTTCTTAATGAGATATGGTTCTTACGAGTTCAGAGTGATGCCATTTGGTCTCACAATTGCTCCAGCCGTATTCATGGACTTAATGAACCGAGTATTCAGAGAGTTCTTGGATCAGTTTGTCATCGTCTTTATAGATGACATTTTGATATATTCACACTCTGAGGAGGAGCATGCCGAGCACTTGAGGCAGGTTCTTCAGACTCTATGAGAGCATCAGTTGTATGCTAAGTACGAGAAGTGTGGATTCTGGTTGCGAGAAGTACAATTCTTGGGCCATGTTGTTTCCGAGCAGGGGATTGCAGTTGACCCGAGTAAAGTGTCAGCGGTGAGGGAATGGGGAGAGCCCACGACACCGACGGAAGTGCGTAGTTTCTTGGGGTTAGCCGGATACTACAGGAGATTCATTCGGGGATTCTCCAAAATAGCGGGTCCATTGAGGAATCTGACTCGCAAGGGGGTACCATATGTTTGGGATGACGCTTGTCAGTTGGCTTTCGACGAGCTGAAAGACAAGCTTACTTCATCGCCAGTCCTTGCTTTACCGAAGTCGGGTGCGGAGTACCTGGTTTACACCGATGACTCTTTACGGGGACTTGGGGGAGTACTTCATCAAGAGGAGAAGGCTATAGCTTTTGCCTCCCGCAAGCTTAAGCCTCATGAGAAGAATTACCCCACCCACGACCTGGAGTTAGCAGCGGTCGTTTTTACATTGAGGATATAAAGGCACTACTTATTGGGGGAGAAGTTTCACTTGTTCACAGACCACAAGTCACTGCAGTACCTATTCACTCAGCGAGAGCTAAATATGCGACAGCGCAGATGGTTAGAGTTTGTGAAGGACTATCATTTTGATATACAGTATCATCCGGGGAAAGCCAACGTAGTTGCTGATGCGTTGAGCCGTAGATTGGTAGACGAGGTAGCGGATGTCAGGAAAGCAAAGTGGAAGGAGTTGGGTCACCAGGACGCAGTAGCCCATTCCTTCATATCTGTTATGACAGTTACACCCAAGATTGTTGTGAGGGTAATACAGGCCCAAACCACAGACCCGTTTTGCCAGGAGCAGATTGTACGACTTTTAGCTGAGGGTGCTAAGTCCTACTCTGTTAGTTCTGATGGGGGTTTGAGGTTTAATGGGATATTGGTGGTTCCAGAAGGAGCAGAATTACGTCATGCAGTGATGACCTAGTCTCACAGGTCCCGATTTGCAGTACATCCTGGAGGAGATAAGATGTACCAGGATATGAGGAGGCAATACTGGTGGAGTGGGATGAAGAAGGACATTGCTGAGTTCGTGTCCAAGTGTTCTACCTGCCAGCTGGTGGAGGTGGACCATCAGAAACCGTCAGGATTGCTTCAGCCATTGGAAGTACCCGCGTGGAAGTGGGAGAGTATTTCCATGGATTTTATTATACGGTTGCCTACATCACAGCGGGGCCACGATTCTATCTGGGTGATTGTAGACCATTTGACCAAGGTTGCTCATTTTCTGCCGGTGCGGACAGACTATACCACGGGTCAGTATGCTCAGTTGTTCATTGCTGAGGTTGTCAGATTACATGGGGTGCCCCTGAATATTGTGTCAGATAGAGACAATATTTTCGTGTCACGTTTCTGGGAAAGCTTTCAGGAGGCTATGGGTACTTAGTTGAGGTTGAGTTCAACTTATCACCCACAGACATATGGACAGACAGAGCGTACTAATCAGATGTTAGAGGATATGCTACGCATGTGTGTTCTTGATTTTGGAGGAGGTTGGGAGCCACATCTTCCACTGGTAGAGTTTACTTATAATAACTCTTATCAGTTCATGATTGGCTTGGCTCCATTTGAGGCTCTGTATGGCAGGCCTTATCGTTCCCCAACATGTTGGCTCGAGGTGGGGGATAACAAGTTGCTTGGACCGGAGGTGATTCAGGAAACCTCCGCGAGGATTGAGATGATCAGGAGTCGAATTCGAGTAGCCCAGGACAGGCAGAAGAAATACGCCGATGCGAAACGGTTCTTCCGGGAGTTTAATGTGGGGGACTAAATGTTACTGCATGTATCTCCTATGAAAGGAGTGATGAGGTTCGGGAAGAAGGGGAAATTGTCCCTGAGGTACGTGGGACCATTTCCCATCATCGAGAGGATTGGGCCGGTAGCATACAGATTGGGACTGCCAGAACATTTGCATCGTATTCACGATGTATTCCACATCTCGTCATTGAGACGGTATCTTCGGGATGATATGGCCCATACTCACATCGCGAAAGATGAGATAGACTTACTGCCTGACAGCTCTTACGAGGAGAGACCGGTGGCTATCCTAGACTATAGTGAGAGGAAATTACGATCGAAGATAGTTCCACTTGTACGGGTCCAGTAGGAGCATCATAATGTGGAAGAATCCACTTGGGAGCGCAAGGCAGATATGCGCGAGAGATATCCAGATTTGTTCTTACCAGGTATGCCTTGTTTTCCGAATTTCGGGACGAAATTCCGTTATTAGGGGGGGAGTATGTAATACCCCGTATTTTTATGCTATATTAATTTGGGGATTTATTAAATTTAATGTGAGTAAATTATTTAATAAAAATTTGGAAATTAATTATGTTATAATTATTAACATGACGAGAGTTAGTAATTATGAAAATTGTTGAATATTACTAATGAGCAAAGTAATATATATTATTGGTTATATTGAATGTCACGAGTGAATAAAATGACAATTTTGGAAATTTGAGTCAGGACGCGCCCGTGTCACGTCGGGACTAAATAGTGAAAAATAGAAGTGAATATTTTATAAGTCATTCGTATGGTCATTTTGAGTGCGCCAACGCGTCCGGAAGGGTCGAGATAGTCAGAAAAGTGTACCCGGGGGTTTAGTTTGGGTCTCGGGCGTTTTTAGGCCTAATTGGTACCCCGGGAGGGCGTTTTGGACATTTCACCTTTTTGAGTAATTAAACCCACGAAAATCAATAATCTATATCAGCCATTTAGGTTAGTCAACTAGGGTTAGAAAACTCAAACACAAGTGACGGCCATAGGAGAGGGAAAAAGAAAGATTCCAAGGCAATCCAAGGCCCAAAATCCACTCGTTTGCACCGAAACCACCACCAACACGTAGATCACACAACGGGCTACACAACCACACCAAAATCATCTACAAATCAGAACACCAAAAATCCCAGGCAAGTGTTTATATTTCTTATTTCGTTGATGCATCTTTCATATTAGTGTAGGAATGATTAGGATGAGTTTTATGGAAGAAAACCTAAGATTTGAGATAGGAATCGCATGTAGTTATGGTTTAAATGTTAATTCTGGAAACCCTTGCCATGTAGAGGAATTTACTCACGAAATTATGATGGTTATAAGAAGAAAATTCTGGAAAAGATGTATTAGAACCATGTTAATGAAATTTTAGGGTTCTTGAAGTTTTATATGAATTTGGGGCTTGTTAATCCATGTTTAATAGTAGAAATCTACATGCTTTACGTAGGAAATGTATAATATCATGTTAGGCTGTTAGTAGTACAAATTTTGAGACGTTTGGGATTGTAAAATATGATTTGGTGTAAGTTAGAAGATGAAAACCGTAACTGCAATTCTACAAAAATCGCAATACCTGCTTGATCGATCGATCGAGCCCAGACCTTCGATCGATCGAAGGTTCGATCGATCGAGCCCCAGACCTCGATCGATCGACCCCTCCTGGCAGACTCCTATTTCCCTTTTTAAATGAGTTAAATTCAATTTATCGTGAAATAATTCTTGGACATCCTTAATAAAGTGTTTTGGGAGATAGGGAAGATCATTAGGACATATGAATAATTTTGGGACTTTTAATATGAGATGAGAATTGTATTTTTGGGGATAATTACTTAAGGGTCGATGAATTTATGTATTAAAGGGGGAGATACATAAGAGGGTTACGTTGGAACATAAAAAGGACACGTACTGAATTTTATACTTGGGAAGATAGAGTCCATGTGAGATACGTAATAAGATGGAAGAATCCTTCGAATTAAGGTTAGAGACGAACCCTTATACGCGATACCAATAATGTGAAAATAAGGATAAATGTCGTAACTATGGGATTTGAGATATACCTAATATTGTTATGGTAATATTAGTATAGTTATATGATTGTGTATGCATATACGATTTATGTGTAAAAATCATGCCCACGCTACTTGCTATCCCTGAGGTTACCGCGCTGGGACAGTCTTATCTCGATGGGACATTTATGGGGGATATTGACTTGTACCCTAGAAGATAGATATCCTTGGTACAGGCTATCGATGTGATAGTTCAGACGGTCCAAAGAGACGTAGGCATGTGCCATCCTCTTAGAGACTTGGAATCTATTCTTCGCCTCAAAATTGTTTGTGTATGTATGTTAATACAATTCGAGAGTGATTCCGAATGTATTCCCCTTAATATGAGTGATATGGGGCTTTGGATAGTAGAGTATGCCCGCACCATAGTTTATTTGGGGTGTTGTTATAATATATATATTATACGAGTAGTTAATATATATATGAAATTCTGAAATCTGGAACTGCCTACTGTGATTTGATATGTAGGACATGGTTGATGACTCAAATTGTAAATACTTTTCTTGAGAAAGTATTATAAGACATTGGAAAACTTTATTGATTAATAAAGTTAAAATGAGAACTTTGGTTACTAATTGAAATATTCTTTTCAAACAATTAAATCGTTAAATTTTGAATCCTGCGAATAATCTAAGATAAGTTAAACCATTGGGAAAGGATAGCGTGTTATATGATGAGATAGACCATTGGGAAGGTTAGTGCGATAGGTGTGCACATTAGAAGAGAGGTGAGAATTTCTCAAGAGAGTGTCGCACTAATATGTTGTTGCATTGGCCTGTATCAATTTAAATACTTGCTAAACAATTTTGAAATCATATACACTATCGGGCTCTGACCCGTTTTTCCCTCTCTCTCTCTTTTGTATATATATGTATGTACTACAGGTGCCCAGCCACAGGGGTGTCTTGCTTAGGATCCCTTGGAAGGAACGTGCTGCAGCTTAGGTGGGAGTTGCAGGCCACTTTCTTAGGCGATTTCATTTACTTGATTCCACTCCTATGATTCTCAATTATTGGGGCATGTGTCTCCCTTTCCACTATTTATCTGTTTTGTTGGGACATTTATATTTCAGTTATTTCTAGTACTGTTACTTTGGGATTTATTTAGCATGTATGATTTACATTAAGTTTTAATGTTGGGATTTTGGATGTTGAATGTTTAAAGTATTTGGATTATGTTCCAGGATTATTGTTGTATGATTCTCACTTATTGAAAATGTTGTTACTAATTAAATAAATAATTTTCCTTTAAAAATAAAATTGGTCAGAAATGTTGAAAAAATGGTTTTGACACTTAGCTTAATTAATTAGGGTGTTAATTTGGAAAAAAATTATTTTTACGATAGTGATGCTAAGAATGATCCAACTGTTCACCTTGATTTTAATTTAATAAAGGAGTGATCGCCCGGTATTTAATTAGGTGGGGTGTCACAGAGGGCAAGAAACCAATTGCGTATAATTCCACCTTAAGTCATATTGAACCGGAAGAGGGACAAGATTCCCTCATTGAGCATAACTTTGTTGCATTTATGGCATGTCATGTGAGCGACGATGATATATCTTCCCCCAGGGATACTCATATATATGACTCTTTTGAGGATGTTAAGAGTGCTTCCCAAGATGTTGAGGGTTATGAGAGCAAGGATAAATATATCGACGTAGGAGAGTTGCAAGTTGCATTTTGAGAGTGGTTTTAGGAGACAGTGAAGGTTTAAAAGGCTAACTCAAAATTTCAAGCTAAGTTGAAAGAGAGTGCCATAGTAAATAATGATGCTTTGATTGAGGATCTTAGGGAACGGGAGAAGAATCTTAGGGAGAAGCTAGAGTACATCGAGAAAGAGAGAGACACACTTAGAGGTTTGATGGAGGTTTTGAAAAAGGAGGTTCTAGAGTTTGAGGAGTCTAGACGTCTACTTGAGTCTAGGATTAAGGAGTTAGAGGAGAGTTTGAGATACTCTTCTAGAGTTAAGTTTGACTTGGAGGCTAGAAGTGAGAAGTTGGATAGGATTCTAGGCACTGTCCAAATTAAGAAAGATAGTGGAGGTATTGGTTTTGATGATCGTGTTGTTTCCATTCCCCCCGCACGTGTGAGAAAGTCACATAGGAATGTTAGAAAAGGTCCACATATGGTCACTTTCCATACCATCGCTACACTTGCACGTTTTGTGGTAGGAAATGTCAACTTAGAAAGTTTTTCTATGACCTTAAAAATTCTCCTCGAAAGTTTAGAAAGTTTAGGAATAAAGTTTCCACGATTCCACCCACCCCCATGCGTCATTATACACCTACTTGGGTTAGGAAGTCAGATTTGGTATATTTTGGAATAAAACTTCATGGCTCTCATTTTGTTGCACTTGATTCTTCCAATGCTAAATCTAAAGGTTGAGTGTATAACCATGTTTATTGATTTGTATTATATTTTTTATTTATTGCATCTTATTTGAAAAATAAAAAAAGATTTTGTTTTTGATAAAATTTTTAAGAAAAAACAAAAAGATTTTGCTTTTATTTGAGTAAAAATATTTTGAAAAAGCCAAAAAGATTTTCGGTGTTTGTTTTTTGAGTTAACATGTTTGAATTGTCATATTGGTGTGCTTGGACCCCCTTCCTTCCATTATCCATGTGGCTAGGATATTTGGTCATTATTATCGATACTTAGATTGATCTTAACCATTGTATTATGGGGTCGTTTCGAAGTTGATATCAGTTTTGATTCGACTTTGTATATATGTCATCTTTACACACATGCACAAGTTTATATGCATGTTTGACTACTCTTTCATATTTAAACTTGTTGAGGCGTTCTTATCTCAATTTTGTCATCTATGCGTAAGTAGACATATGGAGGAAGTGTGCATGTAAAAACTGTTTACCTGTAAGAATTTTAACCTATATTGAAAATATGATGAGTGTACGGGAAAGGGTTGAGAGAGTGTAAAATTGACTCATCGTGAAAGCCCCCATTTAAAAGAGCCCAAAAAAATCATAAGGCAATAAAAAGAATCATATGCCAAAAATGGGCCAAATTAGTTTATTTCATTGAAAAGATAATATGATATATATATATATATATATATATATATATATATTTGAGGGAATTTGGATGGATTCAAAATTTAAACAGGTTTGCACAAAGAAACCTATTTTTGAAAATTCGTGTCATGGCGATATTGTTTATAGAATCGTCAAAATTCCGGATTCGTGTGCATGATGTTTGTTTAGTTAATTAAGTTTATTCCTTAATTGTCACATATGGCTATAATAAAGTTTGATGATAGATTGCTATTAATTAGAGCTTCTTGATCGTTTCGATGTGTTGGAATTATGATTCATTTGTTTTAGCTCACGCCCATACATTCCATGTTCATGTTTGAGAACATCGGTTCTATGTTAGCATGTTACTCATATTTTCTTGTTTTGAGTTTTTAGTTTTGCTCTTGTTTTGATACCGTTTCGCAGTTTTGAGCCCCTTCTAGTTAGAACTTTCAGGATATTTCTTCACTGGGCAACACTGTTTAATTTTCTGGGGAGACTATGAAAAGTTTGATAATGTCGTTCTAACGACATATTGTTTCATTCGAGTGATGTCTCTTCTCGTTCGAGCGACATCACTGGCTCGTTAGAACGATAGCCCTGTTTGACCAATTTGACTTTTCTGGTTGAACTATTTCAGTACCCTGCTACATATTGATTCATATTTTGGTACTGGGTTTCTGTTTATGCAGTTTACTTTGATCATTGACATATTTAGCTTCATTGGTTCGATTATCACACCTACTTAGACGGATATATTTTTGTGTGATTCATTGTTTTCTAGCAACAAATTTGACATTGCTCAATCATTATTATCTGGTTGTTTCATGTTTATCTAGCCTAATATGAGTTAATTCAAATTGGTATCTAATCACATACCAGATTTGTTTATCTTTTCACCGGATTGTCTATTCGAGACAAAAAGGGGGAGAGATGTCTGTGATGTAGGGGGAGTTTTGTGAGTTTTATGCTTGATGGTTTATATATCCTGTTTACATATTGGTATCATGATTACTCACATAACAAATTATTCGGATTTGATATTTCATATTGATTTATATCATTTGTTCCTCCATACTTTAGTGGGTATTTGTCTGTTTCATGTGTGTAGGTATGCTTAAAGATACTCGAGATTATAAGACCGCATCGCATTCAGACATTCACAGACAGTTTCATTCTTTTCGATTCATTATTGAAGAATCTTATCATGTACCGATGATGTATTTTTTATTTTGGTATGGGTTTTAGGCATCATATGGCTTAACGGTCCGACTTAGGCATTTCACTGTTGGTATTGTCCCAGAATAGTCAACGGGGGAGATTTGTAATGACCAAATTTCCAATTGAGTCTCAATGTAGTTTTGACTTATTCTCAGAACAAAACACGTTTGAGTCATGGGTAGATTTTTATTGTCCGATCACTATGAGACTATGACTTGTCGAACATTTTATTGAAGACATTGCGGCAAAGCTACAAAGAATTAATCATGTCGAACTGTAACTGGTGCAATTTCCCGTCATCAAGGTTTTATTGCATTCCGAGATTACATAGGTATGAATGCATAATGTTAATGCAACTTGGAATTTTAATTTTAAAAAAATGAGGATGTTATTTGTAAAAGAAAATGTTTTAAAATGTTTTAAATGTTTACACTTTGTTTTAATCAGATGAGGACGGATCAGAGTTGGATTTAAAAAAACTCTGGTTTTAAAATTGGTTTCATTAGAACTATATCTAACGATGTCGTTCAAACGACAACAGATGTCGTTCGAGCGATAACTCATGTCGTTCGAACCACATAAAGTTTCGTTCGAACGAGACTCTGATACTGCCTTAATTTATTATAAATAAAGGTGTTATATTTCCTGGAGGTGTGTGCATTTTGAAAAACAGTTTACGATCCAAAAACCTGTTTGCACATGTTTTCTAAGGTTTTAAAGGTTTAAACACATCCTTAGTGTTTACAAAGATCCATGTTATCATTACCATATGTTTATGCACCAAGTTGGGTTTGTTAAACACTTGAACATTGTTACGTTTTGTGGTGGAGAAAAGAAGAAGGTTACTTTTGTGTTCAACATTATCGACGACACAAGGCCATATTGGTAGATACTAAGACACTCATGAAGGCGTGTGTTGTGGACGAGCATCATAAAAGAAGGTTACTTTATGCATGGGCATTGTGAAGATTGGTAGAAGATCAGAGGAGCATCAACTCTCGTGGGTGGATCGAGTCATTGTATAAGACTACTGTCTAACTTTGTAATTTCATTGTCATAGTGATTGTTTGGCCTGGGCCGTTCGAGATTTTTTTTTCCCGATTGGGTTTTTCCTCGTACATCGGCATTCTGAGTATTTCTTTACTTTATTTTACTTTCTTTAATCACTAGTTTCATGCTTAGGGTTAAACAAGATAAAATTTGGTTAAGTTAGTTAGTTTCATAACTTGGTTTGATAAAATTGAAAAAGAGTTTTTCAAGAAGAGAAAGTTGGTTTGCATTCAACCTTAACTTAATTTCGCTCAAGAAAAAGTTTTTGTTCAAAGTTTTATTTTGGGGACCTGCAATGCAGATCTACTATCAAGTCATGGTCGGGGAATGAATAGGTAAATGGTTTTTATTCCAAACTTTCAAGGATAAAAAACCAAAACTCTAGGGTTTTTGCCAAGAACATGTTTTTGGTGTTATTGGACAAAATAAAATCCAGAATGGGAGTAGGTAATGATTGAACCCATAAAAATCCCAAACCATATCATTGCTAACCTAGAACTACATGCCAACAACCCAGAAAAATCCCATTCTTTCAAATGAACCAAAATTCAACTAAATGACAAGTTCTAATTTTGGATCCAAGCGAGTTTACCCATAAATTCAAAACTGATATTCAATGCAAAAACCCTAATTTTTACAACAATTTTGGGCATGAGAAAAAGCTAGAAGAATTGGGAAAAAATAGAAATTACCAAGCATTATCGAGTATAAATTATAAAAATGAAAGATATTCAAACAAAAATTATTATGTTGATGAAGTTCCCAATAATGAAAAAAGAATTAAAAATAAGGAATCCAAGGATTGCCTGAAAATCGATGGAAATATAAGAAAGCATGGTATGCTCGACCTTTCTCTGCCTTACACAGCCTTTAAACCACCACGAAAAGTGGCCGAAAATGGAGAAATCAAATAGTAATAGTTCTGCTATGGATTTTCTCTCAAGAATTTTTCAAAGGTAATGAAGACCTCGGCATCCTTTCGTTTATATAAGAGGACACTGGAAGGCGAAACAACGCGACTCATATGTCGCGGCACCCTTTCGCGTCCCAAATAAACAAGTAAGGCAAGAATAATAACACCATGACGAAGGGCATAGAACATAGCCGCAACACCAATTCGTCACCTTTTGGCACTGAGGCTTAGGGGCTTATTGATATGCCTAATATTTTCACTGGTCTCAGACTCTAAGAAAAAGGCCATTTCCTATAATCAAACAAGTCGCCGCCAGTATTTAACATCAACCGATGCCTAGGAACAGACAGGTCGCGACCATCTTCTACTTCCATAATGAAAAACTTGTTATGGAAAACCAACATGTTCACTTGACATTTTTCCTTCTTCCAGAAAGATTCCACAATCATATAACTTATACATATGTCACATGATGTGTGAACATGACACTTCCTTTTTACTTCTATAAACATAAGTGCTCACCTCACAAATACGAAGATGAATCAGGCAGCGAAGCCCTACCAAAGTCTCTACCTTACTTATCTACAAGCTACCTCCTGGGGGCTCACCTCGTCACATCCATCCATGGACCTCATCTACATGCCGCATCCCAGGCTGCTCGGCCTTACCATATTCATGTATTCTTCTCTCTATCTCTCTTGTACACCTCTAATGGCACTACAATCTTATACTATAGAACATAAATAATGAGAGTGGGATAAAAAACTGGACATAGGCTCATTTTTATAGCCGAACCACTCTATATATTGTGCATTTCTCTTATTACTTATTTTATATACACTTTTATACTTGATATGATAGTTGGGAATGACATATATATGATTTCTTGCATCATCACTTCTAGAATAAGACACTAAATCAAGATAGTTATTTTTGTATTTATTATTCCTTATGTTTTTCAGATACAAAGAAAATAAAATAAGAAATAAGAAAAATTACTGAGACATATCTCAAACTTTCTTACTAATTCTAAAAAAACTACCAGATGCATTAGTGATCATGGAAAGAACGCTTGTCATGATGGCGGGAGGTAGAGACCCCAATCCCATAGCTCAAATAAATGACATATTCATCAGTTGCTGGAGGAGAAACACAAGCATGAGCCTTCTCCCAAATCTTCTTAGACACTAAAGCCATCCAGTCTCAGATATCCCATACCTAATAAGTTGGTACGGATATAGTCCGAATGAAAAAGCAAGAAAAAATGCCAAAATCAGAAATACATAAAGATGGAAATCCAAATGAAAAAACAAAAGAACAAGGTAAGTACACTTACCCCTAACCGGTTGTCCTCAGATGACATAGGAGGAAGACCCTCTAAAATTAGATAAGGGCAATGGGGAATATTTATCGTGTCTCCCACTCTAGCTGTAGATATCGGGAGGGGAGTCCATACTCCACAACCTTCTGTCCATTGAGATAATGGAGTTGATTCCATGTTATAGATAAATAGAATCATCAACCAACTCGAAACCAAGTCAAAATAGTCACGTGTTGCCTCTGTTTCTGTGTAAGTAGAATAATTATCACATATCATCACTGCCTCCCATGTCATCCTCTATGGATCTTGAATATAGAAAGGGGGACTCATCGAAAAAACTACCTCTCCTACCTCCATGATCTTCCTCACCATGCTCTCCCCTAGGTACCATCTATACCCAGACTTCTATGAAAATAGCCAACGCATCTGAGCATGAAAGGCGGTGACCGCCATATCGTCCGCCAACTGGATAAAAGGGAAGAACTTCACATGTTTAAAGAAAATTCAATCATCAAAATACAAGACAAAAAGAAATAATAATCAAAAAGAAAAATTCAAAAATTAATAATAAAAGATAACCTGTCCCTTGTCACGGCATTCAAAACCACCCTCACATCCTTGAAGGATGAAAAAGTCTTGGGGACCATTTTCTCCGTCCTTCAGCTCCTCATCCTAGCCCATGCATCGCCCTCCCCCTGATTTAAACGCATCAAATGGTTATTGTACCCAATCACCTCGTAGAATCATACCTGAAAACAAAAAAAAAATATTCAAAAACTATCACAAAATTACAAAAAGAATTAAAAAATAAATCCAAAAATAAAGTTCCCCCAATAGGTGTGGCGCTCGAGTAAAATAAGGCAAACAAAAGAGGATGAAAGCATTTAAGGAGGCATACAGTGTCACCAAAGTCAATATCCCCTAGTCACAATAACGGATCTGTGTGATGTCCTGCAAGAATGAAAGCAACCAGTGATTGACGCCATCACTAATTTTCCTAAATAGTGTACTCCCCAATAGAATTAGAATAAATAAGTGTGTTGCTTGCCTCACATATTGCTCATCCTCCATATTCACTACCAGCCTCAGCCCGGTGTCCCTTAGAGCGGAAAAATCACTAACTCCCATGATTCTATCCTCTCTCTTGGTCTCAATGCCGCCACGATCACCGTGGTCATCTAGGAGAGGGATCGATTGACCACTACCCCCATCCCCTCCCACGAAAACTCGAGTATCTCATAGTTGTTCGCTGACATCACCGTTATCTCACCTAAACTAAAGTGGAAGGTGTTAGCGGTGTTCTACCATCTGTCCACCAAAGTCACATAACACTGTCGAAGATCGCGTCGTGTCATTCAACATGCTCACCAAGTCCCCGAAGCATACACCCAACACTATGCCCCATATCTTACTAGGAAGGTAATCCTAAAAAACGTTTACCACGATCGACCCTCGAGCACTGATAGACTTCGTAGTCACCCCCACCTATTAAATGCATGTCTGAAATTAGTTCAATAAAATCTCCAACATTTTAAAAAATATAAATAGTAAACATAATCCAAAAATATGCAAAAGCAAAATTAGAAATGACCTAAAGAGACAATACATATATAACCTTTAGGATTATGCACAATGGCAAAATTGTGCGTCAGAGGCTCCCTCAAAAGAACTTGCTCATTCGTCACCATCTTGGTGTTGTGATACATATTCTCCTCTCTCATATGCTGTGAGCGCAATCATTATCACAATAAGAAATCTAGAAAGCAATATCGATATGAGAAAATAAATTATCACATACACAAAAACAAAAACAAAAACACGTGGTTCAATAACTTGCCCATGTCCACGGATAGGTTACTATATTCTTATTAGTGCCTCTTAAATGATCGAAGTTACCTCCCTTTGCCACATATCAGGGTTTACATTTTAGAGTTATGAAAATAAGTGATTGAATTGTACAAGTAACTCAGCTAGCTTGTAGATAACTCGTAGGTGTCCCTGAATATCTCCTCCGAGATTGTTGGTAATCAATTTGAGTCTATCTCCATGCATTTAAGCCCATGTCAAATACACAGGTTAGGCCAGGCAATCCATTTTGCATACTGGGTTGGTTGACTGAAGTATTCGGCTTGAATAAATAAGCCCCC